>JAGFNQ010002566.1:440054-542706 GCA_024364735.1 Boesenbergia rotunda | reverse complement strand
CGAAGCAACGAGTTTTATGATTCTGTAATTTTCTAATTTTAGGATTTTATGAGTATTTTTCTCGTAGAGGCGAAGCAACGAGTGCGAAGCACATGTACACTTCGACCACCGAGAAAAACTTCTCCGAAACGGCAAGTTTCGCCCAAATAGATTTTGGGACAGCGGGTTAGGCACTGTTAGATCACGATACAACACTCACGAAATTAATTTCGTGAGTAGGGGTGCCGCCCCTAACCCCGCAAGGGGCCTTGTCACGTGATTGTGCCCGAAACCCGCTTAACGGGACCACCGTGGAGTTGTGACTCATAAAATTCGTAAAATACATAGAAAAATTAGATAAATATCTGTAAAATACATAATTTTGAATTATGTACAGTAGTGTGATGGTCATGACCCAAGAACCTTTTTTAATTAGATTAAAATATGTGTGTAATTCATATTACGGCCTGCGTGCCGTTATTTGTGTTGTGTGTGTTGTATTGTGATTGCGACCTGCGTCTGTTAAAATTAGTTTAAGACTCGAATGTAACTCGAGTATAAATTTTGTAATGTACAAAATTGAAGATGAAGGAAATTCTGGAGAAGACGGACTCGTGGGAAGCAAGCCGACAACACATGGGGTTCTGGAAGGAGGAGCTTGGAGAAGCTGCTGCCTAGACCCTAGGTTGACCAAAGGATCTTCTCATTGGCTTGAGAAGATCTTAGTAGGGCCATGACTAATCACACTTTAATTTTCTTGTATATTTTATTTTTGCTTATATGTATGTGATGCATGTTAGTATAGAATAGAATATACATGAGTGTATGTGATGCACATGTAATGTGGGAACCACATCTTGATGTGCACCTAATACACATTTAGGTTAAATTAGATTTAATAAATGCCTAAATACGATGCACATCATCGATTAGATTAGATTTAAATCGAAATCAACTCGTATATGCCTAACGAGCCTTGATACCCATCACTACCACGATTATATGCGATTGTTGAATCTGCCAAAGCAGAGCAATGCATTTAATCGTGGTGGGATGCGGAGGGACAACCTTGGTCCCGCCTATCACGCTTGGGTTAGATTGAGCTCAATAAGATTGAGTAACTAGTTTGCTCAATTGGATCGAGCCTAACTATAGGCATACTCCAATAGTTGGAAAGGTAGGACAAGATCGCATTTATCAATAGTCTTGGGCGATTTAGCCAAAGCTAACTCAAGATTATTCATAAATGTTAATTCTTGATCCTATAAACAAGAGTTGCATAGAGATGTAATTGGTAATTAGTACCTACCGATCATACTAAGTCTTGGGCGATTTAGCCAAAGCTAACTCAAGGCGTAGTATGATGTGGATCTTGACCTACGAGAATTATAGTTAGTTGGTGTGGATCTAGTAGTGTGGTTTTACCACATCTATGACTCGATTCTACCAAAGCCCTATAATTCAGTGGGAGCATCATTTAATTAAAGGCCTAGTTAAATGATAAAATATGATACAATGGTGGATATTTAATTTCTGCATTTTATGTTGTAGATTACCATGTCAAACACGAACACTCTCTCTCTACGATCTGTTCTTGAGAAGGACAAGCTCCTAGGAGCTAATTTCCTGGACTGGTACAGGAATCTGAGGATAGTCCTCACGCAGGAACGTAAGCTGTACGTTCTGGAGCAAGCAGTTCCTGATGCACCACCAGCCTCTGCCGCTCGTAGTGTTAGAGATGCTCATCAGAAGCATCTAGATGACGCGTTAGACATGTCATGCCTAATGCTATGCTGTATGTCTCCTGAGCTTCAGAAGCAACACGAGAAAATGAATGCTTTTGATATGATTGGCCATCTCAAGCAACTATATCAAGGGCAGGCAAGGCATGAGAGGTTTGAAGTGACTCAGGCCCTCTTTTCATGCAAGATGAAAGAGGGAACCCCTGTAGGAACTCACGCACTCCAAATGATTGGGTACGTCGAGAACCTCGAGAGGTTGGGGTTCCCTTTGGGCCAAGAGCTGGCTACCGATCTGATCCTGCAATCGTTGCCGGTGAGTTACCGTCAATTCGTCATGAACTACAACATGAACGAATTAGACAAACCACTGCCCGAGATACTCAACATGTTAAGAACTGCTGAGCCTAATCTCACCACTGCCAAGTCCAGTACCGTCCTAATGGTACAAAAGGGCAAGGGTAAGGGCAAGTGGAAGCCCAAAGGTAAGGGTAAGACCCAAACCAAGGGCAAAGCCAGCTCTTCAACACTCAAACCTAAAGGTGGGGTTGCTAAGGATGCTACCTGCTTCCACTGCGGTAAGACTGGGCATTGGAAGCGGAACTGCAAGGTATACCTGGAAGATCTGAAGAAGAAGAGAAGTGAGACTTCTACTTCAGGTATAAATGTTATAGAAGTCAACCTTTCTATTTCTACATCATGGGTATTAGATACTGGGTGTGCTTCTCACATTTGTACTAATGTGCAGGCGCTGAGAAATAGCAGGGCATTGGCCAAGGGCGAGGTGGACCTACGAGTAGGCAATGGAGCAAGGGTTGCTGCTGTTGCTATAGGGATTACTTTCTATCTCTACCCTCTGGGCTTGTACTGGAATTGAATAACTGTTGTTATGTACCTGTACTAACAAAGAATATCATTTCAGTTTCATGTTTAGATAACAAAGGTTTTTCATTCATAATAAAGGACAAATGTTGTTCTGTTTATTTAAAGGATATGTTCTATTGTAGCGCACATCTGATGAATGGCCTCTATATTCTAGACTTAGAGAGCCCTATCTATAACGTGAATACCAAGAGGTTGAGATCAAATGAGTTGAACCCAACCTATCTCTGGCACTGTCGCTTAGGCCACATAAATGAGAGTCGCTTGTCCCAGCTCCATAAGGATGGTTTGCTGGACTCATTTGATTTTGAGTCATATGAGACATGCGAGTCATGCCTTCTAGGCAAGATGACTAAGACTCCCTTTAGTGGACATAGCGAAAGAGCGACAGACTTGTTAGGACTCATACATAGTGATGTATGTGGCCCTTTCAATGTCGCTGCCAGAGGTGGTTACAGGTACTTCATCACATTTACTGATGACTTCAGTAGATATGGCTATGTGTATTTGATGACACATAAGTCAGAATCCTTTGAAAAGTTCAAAGAATTCAGAAATGAAGTACAGAACCAACTTGGCAAGAGTATTAAGATACTTCGATCAGATCGAGGTGGAGAATACTTGAGCCATGAGTTTCGTGACTACCTAGCTGAGTGTGGGATTCTATCCCAACTCACTCCCCCTGGAACACCACAGTGGAATGGTGTATCCGAAAGGAGGAATCGTACCTTATTAGATATGGTACGATCTATGATGAGTCACGCAGATCTTCCTATATCCTTTTGGGGATATGCTCTAGACACGGCAGCGTTCACACTAAACCGTGTTCCATCAAAGGCTGTCATGAAGACACCATATACGATATGGACAGGGAGGAGTCCCAAGATGTCTTTCATGAGGGTTTGGGGTTGTGAGGCTTACGTACGACGTCAAGTCTCAGACAAACTGGGACCCAAATCTGATAAGTGTTATTTCATAGGGTATCCCAAGGAAACGAAGGGATACTACTTCTACATTCCTAGTCAGCACAAAGTGTTTGTTGCTAAGACTGGAGTATTTCTAGAAAGGGACTTTGTTTCTAGAAAGACTAGTGGGAGTACGTTCAGTCTTGAAGAAGTTCAAGACATGGACAATAGCACTGAAGCCTTGATGGAAGTTGAACAGGAACCACAAAGTGTGGTGGTTGATGAGGTTGTTGCACAAGAAGCTGTGGAACAACAACCTGTTCATGTAGACCTACCTCTTCGCAGGTCTGATAGGGTACGTCGTCAGCCTGAGAGATACTCATTTCTCTTGTCTGACCATGATGACGTTATGCTCGTTGAGACCTACCTCCTATCAGGAAGCTGTGATGAGCCCAGATTCTGAGAAATGGCTAGAGGCCATGAGATCCGAGATGGATTCCATGTACACCAACCAAGTATGGACTTTGGTTGATCCACCTGAAGGGGTCAAACCCATTGGGTGTAAGTGGGTCTTTAAGAGAAAGACTGACATGGATGGACTTGTACATACCTATAAGGGTAGACTAGTAGCTAAAGGTTTCAAGCAAATTCATGGTATTGACTATGATGAAACTTTTTCTCCAGTCGCGATGTTCAAGTCCATTAGGATCTTGCTTGCTATTGCAGCATACCACGATTATGAGATCTGGCAGATGGACGTCAAAACTGCGTTTCTGAATGGAAACCTCCTCGAGGAAGTGTACATGACACAACCTGAGGGTTTTGTAGATCCAAAGCATACTGGTAGAGTATGCAAGCTGCATAAGTCCCTTTATGGACTAAAGCAAGCTTCTCGAAGCTGGAATCTTCGATTCGATGATGCAATCAAACAGTTTGGTTTCATCAAGAATGAAGATGAACCTTGTGTCTACAAAAGGGTTAGTGGGAGCACAGTTGTCTTCCTTGTTTTGTATGTAGATGACATACTACTCATTGGGAATGACATTCCTTCACTACAGTCTGTGAAGACTTGGTTGGGGAATTCCTTCTCAATGAAAGACTTAGGTGAAGCAGCCTATATTCTAGGCATAAAGATCTATAGAGATAGATCTAAGAGATTGCTTGGCCTAAGTCAGAGTACATACATTGATACGTTTTGCAACGGTTTGCCATGCAGAATTCCAAGAAGGGAAATCTGCCAGTGTCACATGGCGTGAGTCTTTCGAAGACTCAAGGTCCCTCTTCTAGAGAGGAGAGAGACCGCATGAGCAAGATCCCTTATGCCTCAGCCATAGGATCTATCATGTACGCCATGTTATGTACTCGTCCTGATGTCTCGTATGCTTTGAGCATGACGAGCAGATACCAGTCAGATCCAGGTGAACGTCACTGGATAGCAGTCAAGAATATTCTTAAGTACTTGAGAAGGACTAAAGAATATTTCTTGATATTTGGAGGCGAAGAGGAGCTAACTGTAAAAGGTTACAGTGATGCAAGCTTCCAAACTGACCAGGATGACTACAGATCGCAGTCAGGGTTCGTGTTTTGCTTAAATGGTGGCGCTGTCAGCTGGAAGAGTTCAAAGCAGGATACAGTTGCTGATTCTACAACAGAAGCTGAGTACATTGCTGCATCTGAGGCAGCAAAGGAGGCAGTTTGGATCCGCAAGTTCATTACTGAGCTTGGAGTGGTTCCTAGCATAGCCGACCCAGTACAGCTCTATTGTGACAACAATGGAGCTATTGCGCAGGCTAAGGAACCTCGTTCACACCAGCGGACCAAACACATACTACGGCGTTTCCATCTCATTCGAGAGATCATCGATCGAGGAGATGTGAAGATATGCAGAGTACCCACAGAGGCTAACATTGCAGATCCCTTGACCAAGGCTTTGGCACAAACCAAGCATGATGGTCACACTAGGTCATTGGGTATTAGATACTACAGTGATTGGCACTAGTTCTAGTGGGAGATTGTTAGTGAGAGCCCTAGAGCCAATCATGTGATGGTTGTTGTATGGACTCATTGTATCATATTTCATATATATATATAAAGGCATTTGATTATGGTTATTATACTTACTTGTATTGGTGCCAAATAACTAAGTGTAATAACGTCCTTGGTAGTAGGTTCATATCTATATCAATCGATTGGTTGAATCGATAGTGAGATGATATAGAGAACACTACTCTTAATTATTCCTAGTCAAGTATTAACATTCAGGGACAATGTTAATGCATAGAGACTAGCATGTAGGTCAACACGATGACTTGATCTCACAAGTCATGGATATGAGATATCAAGTTGACACATGAGTATGCATTGGAGAATGTATACTGAATGACCCACCATGAGAAAGTATCATGGATCGTTATATGAGTGTCATATACTTTCTCATGTGACTATTAGTATGACTATTAGTCCTTAGACCTGAAGTCACCATAGTTCCCTACATAAGGAGTTATGTACTTTGGTTTCGTCAAACGTCACCCGTAACTGGGTGGACTATAAAGGCGATTACTGGGTATGTAACAAATTATGCGGAGGGATGTGAGTGATGTAGATGGGATCTATCCCTCCTATATGACGGGAGAGATATCATAGTCTTGATAGAGTGAGATCACTAAGTGCATGGCCATGCCCAAATAAGGCAATATGAGATATTGAGCTTATTTGATTATAGTGAGTCTACTTGGAGTTCAAGACACATAGATTGATTGGAGGATGACACGGTCTATGCTTCATAGAAGATCAATCTAGATATCGACGATAGAAGGACATTGTCACATATTATGAAAGTCATAATTAGTAGTCACATTGGTGATGTTGGATCTCAACATTCTTGTAACTTGGGTAGCAATGATGTGTTGCTAGATACCGCTCATTGCTTATGTTTCTAAGAGGTTAGAAGCATTGCCAACGTTACAAGAACCTATAGGGTCACACGCAAAGAACAAATAGATGGAGAAAAAATGAAGTCAAGTTTGACTTGGCTAAATATGGAAAGTCCATAAAAGGCAAGTTTGACTTGACCCAAATCCAAATCAAGTTTGACTTGACTTGGTTCCACTTCAAGTTAGACTTGACATGGGAGAAGAAATGGAGTCAAGTTTGACTTGACTAAATATGGAAAGTCCATAAAAGGCAAGTTTGACTTGACCCAAATCCACCTCAAGTTAGACTTGACTTAATGCCACATCATGGTGATGAATTGGCATGGAGCCAACCATTGATGATGCTCCACATCATCAAGAGCATTAAGTGTGGATGCCACCTCATCAAGGAAGATTAATGGTCAAGTTTGACTTGACCAAAAGGCCACCTCACCTTGACTTGACCAAGTGATGACTTGGCTTGGTATTTGACCAATGATGATGCTCCACATCATCTCCAAAGGTTGTAACCCCCCCATTTGAATTTGAATTCAAATTGAAAGGGGGTTATGGCAGGCCACTTAATGGCCATTAATGGCCATTATGGCCGACCACTTAATGGCCATTAATGGCCATTATGTGGCCGGCCACAAGGAGAAAAGAAAACCAAGTGTCGGTTCCATTTTTCTCTATTGTGTGTCTTCTCTTCTTCCTCCTCCAAGTGTTGGTGCTCTTCTTCTTCTTCTCCTCTTGGCCGAACCCTTGAAAGGTGCTAGCACACCTAAAGGGTTTCCTCCATCCACTTTGTTCGCGTGGATACTTCTAGAGGGACAGCACTTGACGTCCTAGAGATCCGACATTCAAAAGGAGCGAGCGGGATTAAGCAGGGCACGCACCAAAGGTAAAATGGTTTATCCCTCTTTAGATCTAGGAGTAGATCGAGTTTTGAGCATGAAATGAATACGTGATTTTTCATTTCGGAATTTTTCTTCGCACGAGATCCATGGCTTTGGGTTCTCGGGGTTTCCGCGACACGAAAAGGCGGTTTTCGCGGCCCAAAAAACCCAACATAGACTGCGAAAGACTAATCAACCGTTTTGATCTATCTCTATAGATTCTAATCCCAAGGATATAGGTTGCTTCTCCCAGGTCTTTCATGGAGAAAGTTTTGGACAACCAAATTTTAACTGACTGTAAGACTGATATATCGTTTCCTATAAGTAATATGTCATCGACATATAACACTAGGAATACGACTGCACTCCCACTAACCTTCTTGTACACACAAGGTTCGTCAGGATTTTGTGTGAAATCAAATTCTTTGATTATCTCATCAAAACGGATGTTCCAGCTCCTGGATGCTTGCTTTGTCCATATATGGATCATCGAAGCTTGCATACTTTGGTTTTATTAACCGATGTGAAACCTTCAGGTTGTATCATGTATACATCCTCAAGTAGGTTTCCATTAAGGAAAGCTGTTTTCACATCCATTTGTCATATCTCATAATCATAATGAGCTGCTATCGCTAGGAGCATCCGAATGGATTTAAGCATAGCTACTGGCGAATAGGTTTCGTCATAATCAATTCCTTGTTTCTGACGATATCCTTTTGCCACTAATCTAGCCTTAAAGGTAACAACATTACCTTCCATGTCGGTTTTCTTCATGAAAACCCACTTGCACCATATGGGCTTAATCCCTTCAGGTGGGTTAACCAAGTTCCACACTTGATTTTTGTACATGGAATCCATTTCCGACTTCATGGCTTTAAGCCATTTATCCCTTTCTGAATTTTTTAGAACATCTTCATAACTGATAGGTTCGTCATCGTTAATGAGTAACACGTTGTTCAATTCACTTATGAGAAATTCGTATCTCTCTAGAATATTGCATGTCCTATCAGACCTACGAAGAAGTGGTGTTGTTTTCGATTCAACTGATAGCTCATCATTATGAGTTATTGGTTGCGGGTCTAGACTAGAATACAGCATGCCTTGAAACAAACACCTTTTGTTCCAAGGTATGATAGAATTGGTAACCTTTCGTTTCCTTAGGGTATCCAGTAAATAGACATTTATCAGACTTAGCGTCCAATTTTTCTGATACAGTCCGCTTTACATAAGCAGGACAACCTCATATCTTTAGGTGAGATAAATGAGGTTTCTTACTATTCCACGTCTCATATGGAGTAGTAGAGACTACCTTGGTCGGGACTCTGTTTAGTAAGTAAACAGCTGTCTTAAGCACATAGCCCCAAAAGGATTTTGGAAGAGTTGCATGATTCATCATAGATCTAACCATGTCCATCAAGGTTCGGTTACGCCTCTTAGATACACCATTATGCTGTGGTGTATATGGCGGAGTCCATTGAGACAATATCCCATTGTCCCTAAGATAATCTTGAAACTCTTGACTTAAGTATTCACCACCCCGATCGAATCGAAGTATCTTAATACTTTTGCAAGTTGTTTCTCTACTTCACTTCTGAACTCTTTGAATTTCTCAAAAGCTTCAGATTTGTGTTTCATTAAGAACACATACTCGAATCGTGAGTGATCATCGATAAAGGTAATGAAGTAGCTATAGCCTCCTTGTGCAAGAGTTGACATTGGTCTACATACATCAGTATGTATTAGACCAAGCAATTCTCCCACTGGTTTACCTTTTTCGGAAAAGGGTAATTTGGTCATCTTACCTTTTAAGCATGATTCGCATGTATCAAATGAACCAGGTTCAAATGATTCCAGAATTCCACATCGGTGTAATTTGGTCATGCATTTTGTAACACCCGCTTTTTTTTCTTCCTAAAGCGGCGTTACGCTAACATACTTAAGGCATGTAACATCATACTGCAGTGGAATAACAGACATTACATATACATGCCCCTACTACCATCCCTAATATAATGACATGGAACTTCACATATGAACATCATGCTTAATCATCATATCATAACATGCTTAACGTCATACCATAAGGTTCATATCATATCATACTGGACATCTTATCATATAGTTCCATAAGTCACTATTCGAGCATATAGGTAGTCAAAATAAAGTTCTTAGCATAAACGGTTAACACATTTGATTTCATGGGCCAAGTCACCAACACACACATACTTCAGGCCCTCCTGCTGCTTCCTCGTTATCCCCTTGCATGATCTGCGGTATAAGGAAAGAAGACTATAAACACACAGGCTTAGTAAGACTCTTTCCTACTCACTAAAATCATTCGTCATTCATTCATAATCATATGGAACATAAGCATTATAAACATTTCTATCATAGCATAGAGCATAAACATAGGCAGAAATCTAATTGAACATTCTTATCATGGCATAAAGTATAAACATAGGCATAAGCATAAGTAAACATTCTAAGCATGGCATCATATGTGGCATGAACATAAGCATAAGATGTAAATCAACCATAGGCATACTTTCTAGCATATCAAGCATAGACATCGTAATCATTCTAAGCATGGCATGATACATGGCATAACATAACTTAATAAACTTTCCTAGCATGGCATGAGACATGGCATAAATATAAACATAAGATATAAACCAACCTATCGGGCATAAACATAGGCATACATTCTAGGATATCATAAGAGCATCTTCTTACCATAATCATAACATGGATCATTCATTCTCATTTATATCTTTTAACATGGAGCATAAGCATAACACATCATTATCATAACATAATGCATAACATGAATGGAGGCTTGAGTGGAATGCATATACATATATGGATGCTTAGTTTAAAATCATACTTTTCATGAACATACTTTTCATAAACATACTTTTCCATAATGAATGCATGGGCAATGCATATATATCATAAGGATGCTTAATCTTTTAAAAACATACTTTTCAATTCTTAACATAATCATCATAACATCATTTGGGGTCCCCGGCTTGTACCACATACATACATCATAGCGCGCATCCCTAGTAAATCCAAGGTAGCTAGCCCCGACCTACTAGGGTAAGGACAGCATAATCGGTAGTCCCCGAACCGAGGCGCTTCTTAAGGAGCCCATCCCTGTAGCACAGCTCCGGTAGTGCCAGAACCGTGGACAGCTACGGTAGTCCATAACCGGGGCGTTCTTAAGGTGCCCATCCCTTGGACCCATACTTCGGTCCGGTACAAGCCCATACATAAAGTAAAAATACTTTTCATGCTTCATCATTCATAAGCTATTCATAGCATACTTATCATGGCATCATTCTTATCATGAACATGATCATAACATACTCGTCGTAACATCATTCTTATCATGCATAACCATGGCATATCATTCATAAACATGGCATATCATTCGTAAATATGACATATCATTCATAACATGGCATATCATTCATAAGCATAGCATATCATGTATAACCATGGCATATCATTCGTAAGCATGGCATATCATTCATAACATAGCATATCATTCATAAGCATAGCATATCATGTATAACCATGGCATATCATTCATAAACATGGCATATCATTCGTAAGCATGGCATATCATTCATAACATAGCATATCATTCATAAGCATAGCATATCATGTATAACCATGGCATATCATTCATAAACATAAATCACATCTTACCATAGGGCCATTGGGACCCTTACTTGGAATAAATCTTAACTATTATCCTATTAACCCTTATTGGCCGAAACTTATGGAGTCCCATGGCCATGTGATAATTCACACAATCACCATCCTTCATCCTTATATCATGGCAACACACATAAACATATGCTTGAAGTTAAAGACTCAACCCTAACCCTTGGGTCCTTGGGGTTGGCCGAACCATATGGGCCTCTAGGGTGCTCCAAAAATTCCCAAAATTTATACTTAACTCATAAACATCATCAGGGAGCATTAAATAACATTATCATGATTTTTAACATGTTTATAGACATTTAAATCATGGTGGACGAAACCCATAAACATAGGGACCTTGGTTTTGTCCCTTTCATGTTGGCCGAAACCCTAGAGTGTCCTAGGGTACTCCAAAAATTCCCAAAAATTACACTTAACTTCTAAACATCATAAGGGAACATCAAATATCATTATCATGATTTTTAACATATTTCTAGACATTTAAAACATGGTGTCCGAAACCCTTGAACTTAAGGTTCTGGGTTTTGCTTCTTTCATGTTGGCCGAGACCCTAGGGTGTCCTAGGGTACTCCAAAAATCCCCAAAAATTACACTTAACTTCTAAAAATCATAAGGGAACATCAAATAACATTATCATGATTTTTAACATATTTCTAGACATTTAAAACCTGGTGGCCGAAACCCTTGAACTTAAGGTTCTGGGTTTTGCTTCTTTCATGTTGGCCGAGACCCTAGGGTGTCCTAGGGTACTCCAAAAATCCCCAAAAATTACACTTAACTTCTAAACATCATAAGGGAACATCAAATAACATTATCATGATTTTTAACATATTTCTAGACATTTAAAACATGGTGTCCGAAACCCTTGAACTTAAGGTTCTGGGTTTTGCTTCTTTCATGTTGGCCGAGACCCTAGGGTGTCCTAGGGTACTCCAAAAATCCCCAAAAATTTCCCTTAACTTCTAAACATCATCAGGGAACACCAAATAACATTATCATGATTTTTAACACAATTATGGACCTTTAAAACATGCTGGCCGAAACCTTTGAACATAGGAACCTTGATTTTGTTTCCCTTCAACATTAAATCCGAAACTAACCCATATATCATGCCAAAAATCATGGAAATCATAGGTAACTATTATACCACAGGTGAGGGAATCTTATCTTAGTTTTCTTGATTTTTTGAACCTTGAAAGAGGAGAAGGAAGAGGACATGGTATCTCTTGACCACAACTAATCCTTGTCACCTTGTAGGAACTTGAGATCTTGAGAGATGAGACCTCTTGTGAAGTTTTCTCCAAGGCACTCCTCCCTTTGGTGCTCGGCAAGAATGGGGAATGAAGAGGAGAGGTAATGCACTTGATTGAGAGAATAAGTAACTCCCAAAACTCCTCTCATTATAACCCATCAAGGAGGCAAATGAAGAGCCTCTCCATGACTCTTCACCTCCATTTACCTCTTAACTATCCTCCACTTCAATTACTCATAAGAATTCCTTGCTAGGTGAGTTGGTTAAGGCTTACATGGTTGTACAAGAGGTCCAAGGTTCAATCCTTGGCTCATGTACCTTTATTTTTATTTTATTTTCATTTCATTTATTTTATTATTTTTATTTCTTAAATTCCGAAAATCCCCCTAAAATCACCCATAATTATGCCAATATTCCTAAATAAAATTCTTTTATATTTATATTAATTTTACCTAATTTATATTAATTTTACCTAATTAATACCCATTTTTGGAGCCCTTTTAAAGCTCATTAGTACCTAGTTTTTCTCAATTTAAATGAGAAAATATGGATTTCTAGGCCCAATTTTACATAATTATTTCTGGGCCCCTCGGAAAATTATCTAGACATGCTTAATATTTTAAGAAAATATTAAGAGAATTTTCCGGGTCGTTACACATTTCTTATTTACTTGGCCAAGATGACAATGCCACGTATAGGAGTCTATTTGATTATCTATTCGAGCACGTTTGTTGCTAACTTCGATATTGAAAACGTCACCGGATAAATCTAACGTATTGCATAAAGTTTCGGTCCCATAAAGAACACCATTTAAAGTTATGTAACAGTAATTGTTACTAAAAGTTAAATGATAACCCTTTTCATTCAAGCATGAAATAGATACAATGTTCTTTATTAACGAAGGAACAAAATAACAATTATCCAATTCTACGACAAGTCCAGTAGGGAGCTTTAGCAAATATGTTCCGATGGCAACAGCAGCAATCTTTGCTCCATTTCCAACTCGCAAATTTACATCTCCCTTGACGAGTCTTCTTCTATTCCTTAGCCCCTGTATGTCATTACATATATGTAAGTTACACCCAGTATCAAGTACCCTGGTGTCCTAGGAAATAGAGTGACATTCAATAACGAAGATACCTGAAGAGGATGGGGCATCGCATGCCTTCTTCTTCAAGGACTCAAGATAAACATTGCAGTTTCTGTTGGTGCAGAAAGCACCCAAGTCAAACCTATGTTTTGATAATGGCAACATGGTTCAAAAGTTAAGGTATAATGTTTATCTAACATGTTACTCAAGTGTGCAGGCAAAGCCCTAGTGAAGGACTGCTAGGCACCTGACGAAGGAATGCCAGGATACAAAGCCCTAGCGAAGGACTGCTAGGCACCTGGCGAAGGAATGCCAGGATACAAAGCCCTAGCAATGGACTGCTAGGCACCAGGCGAAGGACAGTCTGGTTCTGAAGACCTAACAAAGGGCAGCTAGGCACAGGCGAAGGACAACTTGGTACTGAAGACCTGACGAAGGACAGCTAGGCACCTGGCGAAGGACAGCAGGTCAAAAGTCCAACCGGAGGATCCGGTTGGCATCAGGTACATTCTCCCGAGAGGAGTAGGTGAGGACGCGTTCCCCGTCGAGGGAACAGTAGGCGTTGTTTCGACCTAGGTCTCCATTTTGGGAGGCCCAAAGTCAGAACCAAGACAGCTAAGGCTGTATAAACTAACATATAATTGCTTTATGTTGTTTTGGACTAACCCTGGATGCAGGACCGAACGAACGAGTGTCTGCAGCTCAGAGAGCCTCAAAGGAGTGAGGCAGCAGCTGACCAGGGCGCCTGGATTGTCCCGGGCGCCCCCAAGGTGAACACAAAACAAAGTAAAGTAAAGTGAGCTTCGGCAGCTTATGGGCGGGCCGCCCCCCATGCTCCTGGGCGCCCCCAGCGTCTCGGGCGCCCCCAGTTCAAGCAATCGAAGCAGACTCTAGCGAAGCTAATTGATAAGAGTTGACCTGGTCAACCCGGGCGCCCTCAGCGTCCCGGGAGCCCTAGTCAAGATCTGATCCCGAGTTTGAAGTGATCAGAGCTGACCGAGTGCAACTCGAATCAGGTGACACGTGGGGGGCGCCCCCGACGTTCCGGGCGCCCCCAGGGGCTATAAATAGGCCCTCGACCCCAAGGCTTCGATCAACAATTCTTCCAGCACATTCACGCTCTTCTGCTCCCGCGCTCTGCTCCGGAAATCTCCCGACTTGAGATAAAAGCGCCGACGACGTCCCTCTGCTTCGAAAATATAATCTACACCGGACGCCGGTAACGAAGAGCTACTTTAAGTTTACTGTAACATTTCTTGTAATACATTTTGTAAACTGGTTTTGCGCACATATAGAATTGCCTGTAGTAAACGGTCAACGACCGTGGGCCTTGGAGTAGGAGCCGACCACGACTCCGAACCAAGTAAAACTGATTGTGTCTTTGTGTTGTGATTTATTTTTCCGCTGCGTATGCTCTTAATTTTTATCCGAAAACGATTAACGATATTCACCCCTCCTCTATCGTTTCTCTCGATCCAACAAGTGGTATCAGAGCGGGGAAGCTCAAATTTGGTGCAACCACCAATTTGAGAATTTTTCAGATTTTTTTAAAAAATTTCTTTTTTTTAATTTTTTTGGTCGAATTTCTTCTCGTTAATCGAGGTTGGTGCAACACCCCTCAACAAATATTTTTTTTATCCCGCACTACTAATCCAAGACCAAGTCTTGGGATATTCTTTGTTTTGTTTAGTTTACATTTCAGATAAAATGGCCATGCAAGAAGGCTTCAGCACCGCAAGACCACCTCTCTTCAGTGGGGAGGACTTCTCCTACTGGAAGAGCAGAATGGAGGTCTACCTGAAAACTCAGGTGGACATGTGGATAATCATCCAGTCCGGACTGGAGATTCCAAAAACTGCTAAAGGAGTACCTCAAACATACACAGAGTGGGACACCGCTCTGAAACGAAAAATTGAAGCTGATGCAATGGCGACCCAGACCCTCCAATGTGGCTTAACAAAAGAGGAGCTGAACCGGGTGGGTCCTTTCAACAGTGCTAAGGAACTATGGGGGAAACTCATTGAGCTGCACGAAGGAACATCAGACACTCGGATCAGCAAGAGAGATCTCCTCCTGAACAAGCTGTACACGATCAAAATGACCGACAACGAATCAGCAGCTCAGCTTCATGCCCGAATCCAGGAACTGATGAACGGACTGCACACCATCGGTCACAAGGTAGAAAACCGTGACCTAATAAGGTATGCTTAAATTCTTTCCCTAGAAACAGCTTGTGGGAATCTATGGTAGATGCATACAAGGTCTCAAGGGACCTTTCAAAAATTAAATTAGATGAATTGTTCTCTGAATTAGAATTACATGAACAGACTAATTGCAATTTGGCCGAGAATGGTATTGCCTTTGTTGCAGATAAAACTGGAAGGACAACAAAGAAAAAGCCTCAACCGGAAACCGAGTCTAACTCAGACTCAGACTCAGAAGACGAAGAAGGAGATCGACCTAAGCTGGTCCGACTGGCCCGAAACTACTACAAGGAATTGAAGAACCAAAGCAACAAACGGAAAGTCAGCCGAAGAAAGGATGAACCAGCTGAACCCGCAAACGAAAAGAACAAGCCCAACGTGACCTGCTATTTAGTCCAAGAAAAAGGGTCACTACAAGACGGAGTGTCCGAACCTAAAGGAGACCAAGAAGAACATAAGGAAAAAGGCACTTCAAGCAACGTGGGACGAGTCCTCCTCCGAAGAAGAAGAAGAGGTCCCACAGTCAAACCTACTCGCACTAACCGCTTCAGAAGAAGTCGAGTCCGAGTCAGAATCAGAACAGGATGATGGCAGACTATCATTTTCAGAAGACTGCGAAATCAAGGTAAGTGGTTTTACTAGAAGTCAGTTAAATGAATTAATCTCTTATCTTTCTCGAGATTTGGCGAAAGCCAAACTCCGAATCGAATCCCTCCGACAGGAAGTAAAACTCCTGAAAGAGGGAGCTGACTCTAGACCCTTAACCTAGAAAGTTCAAGAAGAAACCTCTACTCAAGTTGAAAAACTTGAGAAAGAGAACTCCTCCCTGAAAACTCAGGTTAAGGACCTTAGATAAGCTTCAGAACGATTTACCTCTGGTTCCAAGGGTCTTGACATGATTCTTGGAAAACAGAAATCGGTTCTAAATCGATCCGGACTAGGCTATAGAACCAAATCTCGACAAAGATCCTACTTTGCTGTACTAAACCAGTCCAGACCTAAAGTTCAGGCATGGGTACCAAAACTATGCCTGAACAAACAAACTAGATCAAATCAGTATTGGATCCCCAAGGACAAGATTCACATCTTGCCAATCCATTATCGTGGCTTTAGTCCAGGGGGAGCCAAATTAAAAACAATATTTATTATTAGATAAAATTCAATTCTTGATTGCAATTTGCTTGTTTGATTGTTTATTTAATTTCTACTATTCACCATGCTTAGACTTAGGAATGGTTAATTTAAGGACTAAACCAACTTAACTGAAAATTGACAACATAGTATTGGGAGGAGGTGAGATGATAGTACGTTAGGGAAACCAATTCTAATAAGATCAAGTATACTTGGTCTCTTTAGACTGGTGAAACTAGCCGAAGCTACCGATCCAAGACCCAAACTAGTTAGACCATAATTTTTCAAAGAATAATCTTGAAAATGAAATTTCATTGAAAGGCTTTGTCAAGGAAAGGGTTGATGATCCAATAAGGCTACGGCCAAAGAAGGCCTAGTGCCTCGCCAAGACCTGGAAGCCAATCTCTGAAATTCAAATTCAAATCATTCTTTGCAAAATTTAAATCTAACACAAATTTTTAGTTATGTATAGATTCAAACAATTTTAAATAAATTCAATTATTTTCTAAATTAATTCAAGTTTTTCAAAATAAATCACAATTTTTTTTCAAAAATATATCTCACAAAACCTGTAAGGCTAACGTGATTGAAAACTCAAGATTGGGTGAGACAGTAAAGATAAATTCAATTGAAATTCCTTTAATACCTATATTGTGGTCTAATCCTGTAATTCAGAACGTAGTCAAACCATGGTCAAACCAATTAAGCCATGGTTAAACAAGTCAAACCTGGTCAAGATAGGTCAAACCCTGGTCAACGTAGTCAAACCATAGTAAAAGCAGTCAAATCACTTCAAACCATGGTCAAATGATCACAAAACATCAAAAGTGTCACTTCTTACATAATCCGAGCGCCCGTGACTCCTCGGGCGCCCCCCAATGACTTTCCCTTCTCTCAAAGCAAAAAGCTGCTTTTTACCCCTTGACCAGGGCTCCCGGAACCATGCGGGCGCCCCCATATCAGTCAAAGCAGCAAAAGCTGCAAAGACCAGCCTGACCAGGGCGCCCGGGCCGTTCCGGGCGCCCCCACCCAGCCTAAGTCACTGCCAAAGGCAGTAGGCACTGTCCCGGGCGCCGGGGAGCTCCCGGGCGCCCCCAATGACCTACCTATAAAAAGGCACCCGAATCCCCTCTTCTTTCCACACCAAAAACCATCTTCCTTCCACACTTCCTTCCTTCCAAGGAGATCAAGTGACAATTGTGCTTCCTCAATCTCAACCATGCCTCCTCGGTATGATTTCGTTTATGCATTTAGAATTATTTTCTTAATTCCTTTCTTATAAATGCATGTTTCTTAACTTAGAAAATGCCGAGCAAACCAAGCGAACCCCGGTACCGAACCGAGTCACGACCCTAGGTTCCCTACTCTAGATCTGTGTAATAAGTTTGCTCAAACAACCTACAAGCCTATCAAAACTAGCTATCTAAATAGACACTTCTTCACTCAATCGTGTCCCTTAGCCATGAATGTTATAAACTTCTATCAACTAGACAATCTAGTATTCTGCACTCATTCAATCAACACATCTTTATATGCAGAATTCTATAATAACATAGTTAGACAGAACAATCTCATGTTTGTCACTACTATTCAAGGAATACCTTTGTCAATCACCCCTACCTTACTAAATCGATTTCTTGGACTACGACCTTCCCAGTCCACTTTTTGTTGCTACCCTCCTAGGGATCCTCCATTTGATGCTCCCTATTCTCACATTACTCTAGACACGCTCCACTCCTATTTCTATAGGGAAGCTAGACTCCCCGCAGCTAGACGATTTCAGTCCGTTGAACTTCAAGTCCAGGACTACGCCCTATACAGAGTCCTGGTCCGCTGCATACTACCACTATCCACTAGGGATGTCGCAACCATGCGACCTTTTCATACGTTCCTCTTGTATGCTCTGATCCATCATCTAGACATTGACATCGGCCTTCACATATTCCACGCTATCTTATATGCCTCCAGTGTCACGACTCAGAGTCGGGTACGCACCCCCTTTTGCCACATCATCACCTCCATCCTTCATCACCACGGTCGTGACATTACCGTAGGTGAAATAACCGAGATGACCGATTTTGATGAGATAGGGTTTAGGAACTTCTCTTTAGTTGGTATAGAGGTATCGGCCATCGGGGTTTTGACTTGGAGACGACAGCGAGCCGGAGCGCAGATCGATTCAGACGAGGAGGTAGACGTTGACATTGCAGATCTAGCAGCAGAGGCCCGAGCACACATAGACGAGCCCCCTCCACCGACACTCTACGAGAGAGTGACACGGCTGGAGACACAGGTCCAGAGCCTCCGAGAGGAAGTGGAGGCAAACCATGCTGAAGATATGGAGACAAATCTAGGCTATTACACTGACTATATGAGTGCCCTTAGAGCTGAGAGGGAGACCAGAGACGCACAGTATCACGAGATGATGACACTATTTCGATCCTGGCAGCCAGGCTCGTCTGATCATCCCAGTCCCTCGTCCTAGATTTGATTAGCATTATATCAGTGACTATTTGACTGCCCCTACTTAGTAGGGTTGACTCATGTTTGACTTGTATGACTGTGTTAGATTTTTTTCTCTGTTGACTAGTTGACTTATGGAAATGAGTACTTGTTTTTCTTTAATAAGCAGTTAGGATTATGCTTAGTAGAATAGGATAAGTCTACTGTTGGTTTTCTTACTCATTTCGGAAATCAGTTTTAAACGCAGTTTGTTAACACTTTTAAAATCAGCTTTTACTTAGTTTTGAAAAGTTTTTTCGACTTAGTTTTATCTTAAAAATACCCCCTTTCAAAACTAGGTTTTTTTTTCACAAATGGACTTAGTCTAGGCCCTAACCCTAGAACTGCATGTACCTATAGATTTAGAAGCCAGTATCTCACAAGCACCTTAGGGTACTTTTTGATTGATAACCTAGAAAGGGTTGAGATGCTTAGGTCTTTGCCTTAATTCAAGATGCTTTAAGTCAGTGCATCTGCAGTAATTGGGGCACTAAATACAATATATACAGTAATCAAGTTAAGTGTCAAGTAAAGAAAATCTAACTTGATCAGAACACTTAACTTGACTAACCCTAGCAAAAATTACTGCTTATAGCAGCTAGTAAGTAGCTAATTGGGTTAGACAGGACCCTAAAAGAAAAAATTGAAATTGATTTGGTTTAATTCATATCCTGAACTGGTTCAATACAGCGAATTATGCAAGTTATTATTTTCTGTTATGTAATTTTGTTTCTGCTATACTTCGTTGTTTTTGATATATGGCAAAGGGGGAGAGATAGGAAAGGAGAGCTTAAAATTTTTTTTTCTAAATCCAACTTTAAACTTAGAATCTATTTTCAAAAGCCCCACAAACTTTTGAAAAATATAGGGGGAGATTCCTTCCAGGGGGAGGGAACAAAATTTCATTTTACATGTTTTGATTAACTTAACTTTTTGAACCAGGGTTGCCATAAATCAAAAAGGGGGAGATTGTTGGTGCAGAAAGCACCCTAGTCAAACTTATGTTTTGATAATGGCAACAGGGTTCAAAAGTTAAGGTATAATATTTATCTAACATGTTACTCAAGTGTGCAGGCAAAGCCCTAGTAAAGGACTGCTAGGCACCTGGCGAAGGAATGCCAGGATACAAAGCCCTAGTGAAGGACTGCTAGGCACCTGGCGAAGGAATGCAAGGATACAAAGCCCTAGCAAAGGACTGCTAGGCACCTGGCGAAGGAATGTCAGGATACAAAGACCTAGGGAAGGACTGCTAGGCACCAGGCGAAGGAAAGTCTAGTTCTGAAGACTTAGCAAAGGGCAGCTAGGCACCAGGCGAAGGACAGCTTGGAACTGAAGACCTGGCGAAGGACAGCTAGGCAACTGGCGAAGGACAACTGGGCAAAAGTCCAACCGGAGGAGCCGGTTGGCATCAGGTACATTCTCCCGAGAGGAGTAGGTGAGGACGCGTTCCCCGTCGAGGGAACAATAGGCGTCGGTTCGACCTAGGGCTCCATTTTGGGAGGCCCAAAGTCAGAACCAAGACAGCTAAGGCTGTATAAACTAACATATAATTGCTTTATGTTGTTTTGGACTAACCTTGGATGCAGGACTGAAGGAACGAGTGTCTGCAGCTCAGAGAGCCTCAAAGGATTGAGGCAGCAGCTGACTAGGGCGCCCGGAGTGTCCCGGGCGCCCCCAAGGTGAACACAAAACAAAGTAAAGCAAAGTGAGCTTCGGCAGCTTATGGGCGGGGCGCCCCCATGCTCCCGGGCGCCCCCAGCATCCCGGGCGCCCCCAGTTCAAGCAATCAATGCAGACTCTAGTGAAGCCAACAGATAAGAGTTGACCCGGTCAACACGGGCGCCCCCAGCGTCCCGGGCGCCCTAGTCAAGATCTGATCCCGAGTTTGAAGGGATCAGAGCTGACCGAGTGCAACTTGGATCAGCTGACACGTGGGGGGTGCCCCCGATGTTCCGGGAGCCCCCAAGGGCTATAAATAGGCCCTCGACCCCAAGGCTTCAATCAACAATTCTTCCAATGCATTCACACTCTTCAGCTCCCGCGCTCTGCTCCGGAAACCTCCTGACTTGAGATACAAGCGCCGATGACGTCCCTCTGCTCCGAAAATATAATCTACACCGGACGTCGATAATGAAGAGCTACTTTAAGTTTACTGTACCATTTCTTGTAATACATTTTGTAAACTAGTTTTGTGCACATATATAATTGCCCGCAGTAAATGGTCAACGACCGTGGGCCTTGGAGTAGGAGCCGACCATGACTCCGAACCATGTAAAACTTATTGTGTCTTTGTGTTTTAATTTATTTTTCCACTGCGTATGCTCTTAATTTTTATCCGAAAATAATTAACAATATTCACCCCCCCCTCTATCGTTTCTCTCGATCCAACATTTTCTTCGCCAGTGGCCCTCCTTGCCGCAGTGATGGCAAGTGCCTTTTGGTGCCTTTTCAATCTTTTTGGCCTTTTCTTCCTTCCCTTATTTTGTTCTTTGGGCTTCCTCTTAGAGCCTTTCTTTGAGGAACCAACTAACAGTACCGTCTTCTGATCCTGCTTTACAGAAGGCTCTACAGTCTTCAACTGGTTAAGCAACTGAGGAATGGTAGTCTCCATCTTGTTCATCCGATAGTTCATCACAAATTGTGAGTAACTCTTGGCCAAACAATGAAGAATTAAGTCAGCACTTAGTTCGTGATCCATTGCAAATCCGAGTGTGCCTAGTCGCTCAATGTACCCCAGCATCTTCAACACAAACTATGAGACAGAAGTGCCTTCCTGCATCTTAGAGGTGAAGAGGAGTCTGGAGACCTCGAACCTTTCGGATCTCGCCTGCTCGTCAAACATCTCATGAAGATGGAAGATGATGGTATGAGTATCCATATGCTCATGCTGCTTTTGCAGCTCAGGTACCATAGCGGCCAGCTTGATGCAACTCGCAAGTTCAGAATCAGCCACATGTTTCTGATAGGCCACTAACTGGTCTGGAGTTGCATCTTCTGGAGGATGGTTGGGAAGTTGTTCTTCAAGGACATAAGCAAGCTTTTCTGCCTTGAGGACTATCCTCATGTTTCGAAGCCAGTCCATGAAGTTTGACCTAGTCAGCTTATTGGTGTCCAAAATGGAACGCAAATTCAGAGAAGACATGATCAAGTGATTATCCTAGAAATACAAATTGAGCTTATGTGAGAAGAATGATAAAGAATGCATCAATATACATTAATTAAATCCTATTTATTTTTCGAATTGAATAACCCTTTTCATCAATTCGGGAGATCGTAGGAACATCTCCAAATAGGTTGATATCCAACCATAGATAAGAACAACCATGGCTAGAGTCCATCAAGTTATTCTTAGCTATGAAGGTAGGTAATTATACCGATTACTTATTATACATATGTAACTATCACATAATGCTATCAACTAATTGAATGTTTGCATAAATCATTGGGTTGTTAACTCATTAACAAGTATGCAACAATATACATAGCACCCAACTGCACCTCTCTTTACATCGACCTTGGCTGTGGCACAACAAATCGATGCTCCAAGCTTAAGGCTGACCCATTAATCAAGAAATAAATTTAATATGGTTGGAGCTCATTCAACTGTTTAGTCAGGCTTGGATGTGTCCAACAACCAAAACTAAGGATTGACCTCTGACTCCAACTATATTAATCATAAACTAATTCCATGGTTTGAACATGTTGAGGTTCAAGCCCGGTATGAATGTGCCCATCAACCCAAACGAGAAACAAAACTCCAGTTCTAACCATATTAATGGAAGGTGTTGGCCTTAATATTTTGTAAGGGGTTTTGGGTCTCATCCTTTTCTTTTATGCACAGTCATGATATATAATTATGTCATGTTCTAACGATTTCCTTAATAAAGTATGTATGTGACTTAATTTATCAAGTCTCATTAATTGAATTAGGAACTAGATTTCCTAATTCTAATTTCATACTTTATTCAAGGAATTGTTTTGGGAAACAATTTCCTAAATTATCATAATCAATTTTGGAAATAATATGTTTAAGACTTTGATTTCTCTAAATCAAATCTTATTAAATTAAGAGACAAATTCTCTTAATTCAACCACATATTATTTTCATGAAAATCTTATTTAAGGAAATATACTCTATAGGAAATAATTTTCCTAATTAATTTTGGAGACAATAATATGTAAGAGCATCACCTCATAAATCAGATATCGTTTGAGAATCACCTCAAATATTTCCATGATTTGATCACCTATTTTATTTATGAAAAATTAATATCAATAACTTAATTTGGATGGCTCCCCGAGGCTCAATCCAAATTAAACATTTGATAATTTAAATTCAATTTAGGAAATATAATTATAACAACTAACTTTAAATTGGACGGCTCCCCGAGGCTCAATCCAAAATAAAGAATTTTGTATATAATTTAATTTTTAATTATAAATTTAAATGTCAATTAATATTTCCATAATTTGTCTAGACTTTCTTGGAAGAAAGTACCCAAAATTACGAGCTTTCCATAATGGAAAGTTTCCAAAAATAAAAGGTTTTCAGAATAATTGTAAGTTTTGGTATAAAGAAAACTTACGTTTTTCCAAAATTAGAAAATTTCTGAAATAGGAAAATTTCAAAATTGGAATGATTCCAAAAATGGAAAGTTTTCACAATTATCATAAAATTTCATAAACAGAGATATTTCAAAAGTTTGTGAAATTTCATGAGGATTTCCAAAGTTTGAAATTCATAAATCAAAAATTTACCATAATTGGAAAGTTTCCATAATTGAAAATTTTCCAAAATTGAGATCATGATAAATCTTTTCGCAAAATAATTATATGATTATGTCGAACAACCTCCCCTCTGATATGACTGTTGGGACCGGGTGCATGTTGATATGGATGCGGGTTCGTAATTTTAAAATTAATTACGAGCAGCGGAAGGTTTAGCATAAATAATTTCTCTAAATCATTTAACCACACATCTAAGCATGTAATTTTATCTTGTGTAGACATGATCATAAATTTAAAATTTTACAGAAACGTAAACTAATTTATATATTACCTCGCGTAACTCGAAGGAAGGGACGAGATCCAACCGTAAGTGTCCCTTGGAAGCTCCGCCTCTATCCGCGTCCACGCCGAGTATCTTCGGGATGACTTCGCAAAGCCACGAGTTTCGTGTTCTCGAGAACTACTAGATTCTCCGTGAAACCGACGAGAAAAACCAAGAGAGAATTCAGAAGACTAACCACAAAAGGATAGCCGGCTGGTGCCACTTCTTGGGGCTGCTTGGCGCACGACAAGAAGGGAGAAGAGAAGGAGAGAAAGAGAGGGAGAGAGCCTATGCCTTCATCTCTATAATTATCACACACCCAAGCCTTGCCTTGGGTCCTTTATATAGTGGCCTCTCAACCATCAAGCCTCTCAAATATGGAATAACTTATTCCATCATGCCAAGTTTAATTTTATATCATGGTTAAAATCATATTTTAAATCATGATAAAAATCTTCTCTCCTATGGAATAAATTTCCTTACCATGGTAAATCAATCCATGATTGATTTTATTAAATAAGTCAATCTATGGTTCATTTTAATTTCCATGAAAAATAAACCAAACCTTGGTTTATTATATAAAAATTTATATCATCCATAATTTTATAAAACAAACCACACTTGGTTAATTTTATAAATTGAACCAAAAACTTGGTTCTCTCCCTTTGTTGTGGCCAGCCAAGCAAAGAGGATGGAGGCCCTCTTTGGCCGGCCCATCCAAGTCACGCCCCAATGAATTAAACTTATTTAATTCATATATTAAGTCTTCAAAAGACTTAGCCATTTTACGCTTCCGATGCGTCACTGAAAAATTCAGATTCGACTTATCGTTTGGCTCAACCAAACCTAATCTCTCTTGATTGGAAAATCTAATTTTCAACTCGTTTTAAATCTCTCAGATTACTCGTAGTGTGTGTGACTAAATAGGATTTCGATTTATGTTGGCCGTCTATAATTATTCAATTATAGAACGATCATGAGTGGCACCTAGTAGTACATCATGATCCCCAATTAATCGAAAGATCAACGGTTGACCTCAGAAACAATTCTGATACCCTTCAGCAGCTATAATGAATCGTGCCCCATTCCCTTCACCATCTTATACCCACTTGGTTCAGGACATGGTCTATGTGTGTCAGTCCCCACTAGGCTGACTACGTCACACCTAGCCCTAGTAACGTTTTCTCGTCCTACGGATTCTAATTACTCTCATGTATATAAGAGATTCATACTCTGAACATGTCATGCTCTTGCCAGAGGCTTCGAATAACAATCCGACGATAGGCCTCGGGTATACATCTCCTCGCAAGGAGTGGTGAATCCTTTGTAGGCTGTTCAAACATCTTCGGGCACTTCGGCTTATACCTAATCATCCTGGGTCCACATCTCCTTGGAGATGCTTGCTTAAGATGTCAATGAATAAGTCTCCATGACCAAGATGACTTGAACACCGCAAGTGAAAGGAACATCGCACTTAAGCTGTAGTAAGAACTTCACTGACATATCTATATGTAGACTACCATATGAAGTTTTCTAGCCAGTCACTCCAATGTACTAGTTCCCTTAACTAGCATTCATGTTTATCTCCGAACATCTCAATGTCACCATCCAGTGAGAATCAGTTGATTAGAGAATAACCCATGCTAGTCTCAACAGAATTGATAGTGTCTGTATTTATCAATTTATCGACTAGGGACAATTTCAATACTTCACAATTGCACATGTAGAGATAATCACTAGTTGTGAATTCATCACAAATTCTCTCATGCTGTGAATTGTATTGCGGATATTCAGTAAATGAGGTTAAGATCTCAATCAAATACACAAATATGTATACTCAAATAGTGAATATTCATTTATTAAAATAAATGATTACAATCATATGGCGATTGCCTTAGGACACTTCTCTTATATCACTAACACCCTGGACGTTGGGGGCGCCCTCTACGTGGCCTTCAAACGGGAACAATCTCGGTCAGCCTTTATCCCTCAAGGATCAGGCTGAGGTTTGACTGGGGGCGCCCGGGACGCAGGGGGTGCCACGGTTGTCTTAGTCTGCTGGCTTCTTGCTGGCTCAAACTCTATCTGCTTCATTGGCTTGGACCCAGGGTGCCCAGAGCATCCGGGGCGCCCGGGAGCACTGGGGCGCCCTCCCCAGTGTGCTTCCAAAGCATTACTTGCTTAGCTTGTCTTGCCTTCACCTTGGGGGCGCCCGGGACCTCCAGGGCGCCCTGCCCAGCTGCTGCCCTCACCTTTGGGGCGTTCTGAGCTGCAGAAACTCGTTCCTTCGGTTCTGCATCCAGGGTTAGTACCAAACAAAACAAAGTAAGCATGTTAGTGAGTTTTACAGCCGTAGCTGTCTTGGTTCTGACTTTGGGTCTCCACAATGGAGCCCTAGGTCGAGCCGACGCCTACTGTTCCCTCCACGGGGAACGCGTCCTCACCTACTCCTCTTAGGAGAGTTTACCTTTTTCCAACCGGATCCTCCGGTTAGACTTTTGCCCGATGCACCTGACCAGGTCATCGTGCCCACCTTCCGAGCAGGTCTTCGGTGCCCAGCTCCTTGCCAGGGCTTAATGCCCAGTCCTCGACCAGGACTTCGTGCCCACCTTCTGAGTAGGTCTTCGGTGCCCAGCTCCTTGCTAGGGCTTCGTGCCCAGTCTTTGACCAGGACTTCGTGCCTAGTGTACCTAGGGCTTCTTTTCCTGTACACTTAGTAAATGTGTTAGATCAACATTATATCTTAACTTTTGACCCCTTTTCCATTATCAAAACATAGGTTCGACTTGGGTGCTGTCTGCACCAACACATAGGTTCATGACATTCAACATAAACATGTGTAGGTCTACATAACCATAATATATATCTCATCAAACATGTAACACCCCAAAATTTCACCATGAATAATATTGTGAATTCATTATGAAATATTATGTGAATAATATTGTGAATTCATTATGAAATATTATGTGAATAATATTTTGGATTCATGGAAAATTATTATAAAAATATTATGAAATAATATTTATGGAATATTATGAAATAATATGAATTCATGAAATATTATTAATATTATGAAATGATATGAATTCATGAAATATTATTAATATTATGAAATATTATGAATATCATGAAATATTATTAGTATTATGAAATGATATGAATTCATGAAATATTATTAAATATTATGAATATCATGAAATGTTATTAGTATTATGAAATAATATGAATTCATGAAATATTATTAATATTATGAAATTTCATGATGGGTTTGGCTTAGTGGGCTTTGATATGGATTAGTGCAAATGGAGATAAAAAGAAAAGGTGGAAAGGAGGAAGCAAGGATTGAACCTTGAACCTCCTAATTGCACTCTCCATGTCTTAACCACTACACCAAGCATTGTTTCTTGTTGAGAGAATAAGAAACATGCTTGTTAAGCGTGTAATAGTGAAGAGACATGTCTTTTCATGAGAAAAGTATAAATAAGAGAGGGAAGAGGTGTGAGTAACTTCCTCTTCTTCTTCCTCACTTCTCCCCACCGAAACCCCTCTTCCCCTCTCCCTTGTGTTTTCGAAAAAAAATACAACCTAGGGTTCTAACCCTAGGGAAGTGGAAGGAAGGAGACTTTCTAAAGGGTCTTGCCCTCCACTAGGGCCAACAAGTTCTAGAGGAGTTTTAGCGAAAGGAACCTTCACTTCTCCTTCAACCAAGGGTACCCTAAGGGACTTAAAGAAGTAGAATCTCAAGTGAAAGGATGTAAGTATCCCCTCGCCTGCAGTGTAATAGTTATTGTATGTATTCTTCATGTTTTGCTTTTGGAAAAAGGGAGTCTTCCCTTTAGGTAGGTTTCGGCCACCCCCTTAAGGGGAGGCCTTGGCTACTTTTTGATGCATGAGGAGACCCCTAGGAACTTAGGGTATGAATATATGTTGTTCCCCATTATGTTGTGATAAGAAAAAGTAGGGTTATCCACCCTACAAGTTTCGGCCAAGAGGGAATAGGCTAGGGTTTTTGGGTTGTTTGCTATCCTATGATGTGTCCATGTTTAGTAGTGTAGGTAAGGTGTTTGAATAAATGTTTGTGTGAAGATTGGATGTCAAAAACCTAGCCTACCCTACCCTACACCATTCGGCCAAGGCATGAAACCTTAGGGTTTGTGAAGGTTAAATTATTTTATGTGATATGCTTATGCAAAATGATATGAGATGTATATGCATGTGATATTGAAAGGAAATGTTTGATTGGATTCCTTAGCATGTAACATTTGACCAAGGCATGAAATATGAGGTTGTGAAGGACAACTTACCCTATGAGATTATGATTGTGTTTAGTAAGATCATATGTGTATATATGTGATGATTGTATAAGATGTACCCTAGGAGATATGCTTATGTTTGGGATGATTATATGTGTATGCATGTGGTGTTAAATGGAATGGTTGATTTGGAACCTTAACTGTTAGCATGCTATGATATGTTTATGCATGAGGGTTTAAATGAGATGTCTGATTGAAATTTTAATTGTTAGCATGCTACCACTGCCTATGATATGAGAATAATCTATGTGACCAAATCTTGTCAGATCTAAAGTATGTTAAGTGGTTGAATTATGATGCATATATGAGCATGTTTTATAGCCCATGGGGCACCCTTATGTTATGCATGGCTTATGTATGATGAAATGCCTAAGAGATGCTTCCCTGTAAGTCGGGACTAAGAGCACTCTTCATGATAAGATAAGAGGCATGCCATGCTCATGATATGACAATGATGTGATAGGTTATCATGATATGCTTATGATATGATAAGAATGTGCTATGCAACTCCTAGGTCGACGGACTATGAACGGACCTAGTAAGAAACAAGAATGTGCTATGCTTATGATATGATAAAATCCATGTATGCTATTTTACTTTATGAATGGGCTTGTACCGGACCGAAGTATGGGTCCAAGGGATGGGCACCTTAAGAACGCCCCGGTTCTGGACTACCGACTATGCTGTCCACGGTTCTGGCACTACCGTAGCTGTGCAACAGGGATGAGCACCTTAAGAACGCCTCGGTTCTGGGACTACCGTAGTTGTCCTTACCCTAGTAGGTCGGGGCTCGCTACCTCGTATCTACATAGGGATGCGCGCTTATAATGTATGTATGTGGTACAAGCCGGGGACCCCCAATAATGATATGATGATGTTTAAGTATTTAAAAGTATGATTTTAAAAAGTTAAGCATCCTTATGTATATGCATTCCCTACTTTATACTGCATGCTTAGAAACTTGGATGTTTAGTATGCTATGATGAACTCATGCTTATGTCTTGTTATGTACACATGCTGTATTCTATGATATGGATTTTGCGAGTAGGACCGGATCCTTACTAAGCATTTGTGCTTACTAGTTTATGTGTTGTCTTATGCTGCAGATAAAGTTAATGGACACTTAAACTAGAGGAAGAGGCAGGTGAGCTGAAGATGTGTGGGGTGGTGGCTCGGGAAAGAATGATTCTATATCTACTTATCATGTTTATGTTTATGTTTATGTTTCCCTGACAATAAGTGTTAGTGATTAAGATTGACATGGCATGATAGTGTTACCTTTGGAAGTCTTTTATATTTGATCATGTTATGAGTTACATTACTGGTAAACTTATCATGTTGTAGAATGACTTTGATAGTTAAACAAGCATGCTTAGTCCTTAGTCCTTGCTTTATTGTTTTATTGTCATGCTAGAAGATAGAAAAAAATATTACTATATGATTGAGTTGTACGTAACCCCGCCCCGAGAGTAGATATAAGGGCGGGCGTTAGAAGTTGCTCTGATACCAACTTGTAACGCCCGCCCTTATATCTACTCTCGGGGCGGGGTCACGCACTATCATTCGTATAAATTTTTTTTTTCTTAAAGTACTAATAACAAAGTACTAAGCATGCTTGTTCAAAACTAACCTATAACATGATAGGTTCAACTCATAATATAATCAAGTATATGAGTAATCCAAGTGTAACATTCATTACTAAAGAAATGTTAACATAAGCATAATATTGTAGATATGAAGATCTTTATTTCCCGAGCCACCACCCCACACATCTTCAGCCTTCCTGCCTCTTCCTTTAGTTCATGTGTTCCTTACCTTTATCTGCAGCATAAGACAACACATAACTAGTAAGCATAAAAGCTTAGTAAGGATCCGGTCCTACTCGCAAAATCCATATCATAGAATACAGCATGTGTACATAACAAGACATAAGCATGAGTTCATCATAGCATTCTAAACATCCAAGTTTCTAAGCATGCAGTATAAAGTAGGGAATGCATATACATAAGGATGCTTAACTTTTTAAAATCATACTTTTAAATACTTAAACATCATCATATCATTATTGGGGGTCCCCGGCTTGTACCACATACATACATTATAAGCGCGCATCCCTAAGTAGATACGAGGTAGCGAGCCCCGACCTACTAGGATAAGGACAGCTACCGTAGTCCCAGAACCGAGGCGTTCTTAAGGTGCCCATCCCTGTTGCACAGCTACGGTAGTGCCAGAACCGTGGACAGCATAGTCGGTAGTCCAGAACCGGGGCGTTCTTAAGGTGCCCATCCCTTGGACCCATACTTCGGTCCGGTACAAGCCCATTCATAAAGTAAAATAGCATACATGGATTTTATCATATCATAAGCATAGCACATTCTTGTTTCTTACTAGGTCCGTTCATAGTCCGTCGACCTAGGAGTTGCATAGCACATTCTTATCATATCATAAGCATATCATCATAACCTATCACATCATTGTCATATCATGAGCATGACATGCCTCTTATCTTATCATGAAGAGTGCTCTTAGTCCCGACTTACAGGGAAGCATCTCTTAGGCATTTCATCATACATAAGCCATGCATAACATAAGGGTGCCCCATGGGCTATAAGAAATGCTCATACATGCATCATAATTCAACCACTTAACATACTTTAGATCTGACAAGATTTGGTCACATAGATTATTCTCATATCATAGGCAGTGGTAGCATGCTAACAATTAAGATTTCAATCAGACATCTCATTTAAACCCTCATGCATAAACATATCATAGCATGCTAACAGTTAAAGTTCCAAATCAACCATTCCATTTAACACCACATGCATACACATATAATCATCCCAATCATAAGCATATCTCCTAGGGTACATCTTATACAATCATCACATATATACACATATGATCTTACTAAACACAATCATAATCTCATAGGGTAAGTTGTCCTTCACAACCTCATATTTCATGCCTTGGCCAAATGTTACATGCTAAGGAATCCAATCAAACATTTCCTTTCAATATCACATGCATATACATCTCATATCATTTTACATAAGCATATCACATAAAATAATTTAACCTTCACAAACCCTAAGGTTTCATGCCTTGGCCGAATGGTGTAGGGTAGGGTAGGCTAGGTTTTTGACATCCAATCTTCACACAAACATTTATTCAAACACCTTACCTACACTACTAAACATGGACACATCATAGGATAGCAAACAACCCAAAAACCCTAGCCTATTCCCTCTTGGCCGAAACTTGTAGGGTGGATAACCCTACTTTTTCTTATCACAACATAATGGGGAACAACATATATTCATACCCTACGTTCCTAGGGGTCTCCTCATGCATCAAAAAGTAGCCAAGGCCTCCCCTTAAGGGGGTGGCCGAAACCTACCTAAAGGGAAGACTCCCTTTTTCCAAAAGCAAAACATGAAGAATACATACAATAACCATTACACTGCAGGCGAGGGGATACTTACATCCTTTCGCTTGAGATTCTACTTCTTTAAGTCCCTTAGGGTACCCTTGGTTGAAGGAGAAGTGAAGGTTCCTTTCGCTAAAACTCCTCTAGAACTTGTTGGCCCTAGTGGAGGGCAAGACCCTTTAGATAGTCTCCTTCCTTCCACTTCCCTAGGGTTAGAACCCTAGGTTGTATTTTTTTTCGAAAACACAAGGGAGAGGGGAAGAGGGGTTTCGGTGGGGAGAAGTGAGGAAGAAGAAGAGGAAGTTACTCACACCTCTTCCCTCTCTTATTTATACTTTTCTCATGAAAAGACATGTCTCTTCACTATTACACGCTTAACAAGCATGTTTCTTATTCTCTCAACAAGAAACAATGCTTGGTGTAGTGGTTAAGACATGGAGAGTGCAATTAGGAAGTTCAAGGTTCAATCCTTGCTTCCTCCTTTCCACCTTTTCTTTTTATCTCCATTTGCACTAATCCATATCAAAGCCCACTAAGCCAAACCCATCATGAAATTTCATAATATTAATAATATTTCATGAATTCATATTATTTCATAATACTAATAACATTTCATGATATTCATAATATTAATAATATTTCATGAATTCATATTATTTCATAATACTAATAACATTTCATGATATTCATAATATTTAATAATATTTCATGAATTCATATCATTTCATAATACTAATAATATTTCATGATATTCATAATATTTCATAATATTAATAATATTTCATCAATTCATATCATTTCATAATATTAATAATATTTCATGAATTCATATTATTTCATAATATTCCATAAATATTATTTCATAATATTTTTATAATAATTTTCCATGAATCCAAAATATTATTCACATAATATTTCATAATGAATTCACAATATTATTCACATAATATTTCATAATGAATTCACAATATTATTCATGGTGAAATTTAGGGGTGTTACAATCCTACACATCTTATAAAAAGTTCGTCCCGAACTTTAAACAATCCCCAGGTACTCAAATCGTAAAAATTGGGGTGTTACAAAACATATGTTCAAGGCCTTTAACCTAATGCATGCATAATTCTACATAAACATGATGCATACTTCACAACACATGTGTTCATGGTATATAGTTTAAAATATTCATGAATAAAACCTACTAAAACATGACATATAACATAAGCATACAAGGTTGTGACGCATAACACATAAAGTTAGGGTTTAGGCATCATAAAATTCATAGAACATGCATGAACATATATCTACATCATAATAAGTCATAAACAAGTACACTTGAAACCTTAGACTAACCCAAACTCTAAACTTGGTGCTTGGCCGAAAGTTGTAGATGGAAGTCCCATTATTCAAGCAACATGTGAGGCACCATAAATAAAGTAATGCCCATACAATACATACAATGCCATAAGAAGCCATTAGAATACACGATTGGGGCTAACCCTAATTCCTAGCCCTAAAGTAGGTCTTGGCCGAAACCCTAGAGGGGTCACAAGTACATGAAAAATTCATTTAACTCACAATTAACATCCATTGTATCATAGGGAATCATAATAAGCATGCTTGGAGGGTTAGATATAATCCTAACCATGAAAGGGAAGAGGGGCCGAAACTTTATAGGGCTTTTTGGTGCTACAAAAATTCCACAACTCACAATTTATTCTTATTTTATCATGAGAAAGCATTAGGAAGTATAAGTGAGGTTTTAACATCATCCCAAACCCTAAAAGGGAGCTTGCCCGAAACCCTAGCAAGCCCTAATCTCATGGTTTTCTAAACATAGAGCCCAAACAAAGTCTAAAATCATGAAAGACAACATAAAAGCCATTATACCACAGGTGAGGGAGTCTTACCTTTTGTTGTCTTGGTTATAAACCTTAATTAGAGAAAAAGTGATGACCTTCTTGACCTTAGAACACCCCTTGCCCTTGCCCTTGTAGCCTTGTAGAAAACCTTGAATCATTAAGAGGGAGTCCTCTTGTGAAGTTTTCCAAGGGGGAAACCCCTTGGTGAGTCTCGGCAAGGAGGAGGCAAGGAGGAGGAAGAAGAGGGGAGAGGAAGAGCCTAGGTGGAAGAAAAGAGGAGAAAGTAACTTAAGTGTCTCTTCACTCCTCATCCCCCTCTTTTATACTAAGTGAAGGGGCATGGTACCTCTTCACATGGTGCCTCTTCAACTTCCTTTAGCCTTAACTAAATTCTTCTTTCTTTCCCAATAGCACTCCCTTGCTAGGTGAATTAGTTAGTACATGCATGATGAGGATTTGTCTCTATTTTAGGTCCAAGGTTCAATCCTTGGTGCATGCACTTTTCATTTTATCCCATTTACTCTTATTTTTGGCATGGCCCACATAAGAGCCCACCAGGAGTCATGCTAATATTCTAAATTGGAACTCATTTCTATTTATGTTAAAATTCTACCCAAGGTTCATTAATAGCAATGGTACTAGAAGGGCCCATGTAAAACCCATTAGTACTTAGCTTTTTAATCTATATAAGAAATCATGCTAAGGTTCATGCTAGTATTCATATGTTACCCAAGAATCCATATAGGCATTATTAATATTTTAAAGAAAAATATTGAGAGGATTTTACGGGCGTTACAAGGCGAAAGGCGCGTTCCCCGGGAAGGGAACATAGGCGTCGGTTTGACCTAGGGTTTGGCGGGAAATCCAAAGTCAGAACCAAATTGTTAAGGCTAAGATTGTATATGTGTTTGTCTTGTGTTTATGTATCTTACAGGTACCTAGAACTTAAGGCAAAGCGGGCGAACAAATACAAGGGAAGTCTGGGAATCAACTCCTGGGTGCCTAACTTGAATCGGGCGCCCAAGAGAAGAAAGCACACCAGTTAAGGCAGCCTACTCTCAGGCGCCCTGGATTGTCAGGTGCCTGAAGGCTCCTAGGTGCCCTGTATGGGTCAGGTGCCTGGGAAGGGGATTTCTATCCCTGCTGCGAGTTCGATGCGAAGATGATGTTTGACCAGCTGATAGAGGCACCCTACAGCCTTACAAGCGCCCAAGAAGTGGCTATATAAAGGGGTTCGACCCCTCAACTCAGAACATCAACTACGACATCATTCTAAGAATTCTGAGTGATGACAAAGCGCTAGAGATGAAGCTCTGCGACCAAGGAGGCTCCAGGAGGAAGTGCGCGGCACATCGGAGTTCCAGATCGACTGGGTCTTCGACATTTCGTTTGGTTTGTATTTATTTTATGCATTTAACTTTCCTAAACTTTTGATTGTAAAACGTTCACTATAAGACGGGTTTCTTCGCCTCCGGATAGTCTGGAAAAGAGATCAATAGTGGATGGGCACATCCCGTGCTTAGGCCTTGGATGTACTGACCCTGGGGTGTTGGGAACCAAGTAAAACCCTGTGTGCACTCTGAGTTGTTTGGTTTTTCGTTCTTTCCATTTTCCGCTGCTACTAACTCTCTGATTAGAATGAATGAACCTCGAAGTTTACGAAAGGCGAGATTCCCGATAAATTTTTTTTACAAGTTGATATTCACCCCCCCCCCTCTATGGACGACACTGGTCCCACAAATGGTATTAGAGCCTGGTAGCTCTTCACCGGACTAACAGCCGACGGAGAAAAGACACCAAGAGTTGAGGGGGAGCCCAGGGGTGATTCAGGTATACTTTTTAATTATGGTAAATTTTAAATTTCATATTACATGTTTTAAGTGCAGGGAGAGAGGATAATATAAAAACCAGTGTCCTACCCGTAAGACTCGATTATCACCAGCAGCGGCAAAGGACGTACCAGTGCCAGGAGTTCGGAGGCACAAGAGTCACATCAAGTGCTTCAAATGTCTAAAGCATGGAGACTACAAGATGTTGGATCGAGAGAACCGATAGAGGCGGGTGAATATCGAAAAATGTTAGGATTTTAGAATTAGAGAAATTACGTAGAGGAATAAAAACAATCGCGAACACAGGTAGTTTTACTTGGTTCGGAGCCTAGGTCGACTGCTACTCCAAGGCCCACGGTCGTTGACCGTTTTCTGTGGGCAATTCTATAAGTTCGCAAAACGGTTTACAAATGGATGTTACAATTGCAGTATAGTAAACACAAAAGTAAAAGATCGCTCTTCGTTACCGACGTCCGATGTGGAATGTTTCTCGGAGCTGATGGACATCGTCGGCGCTTGTATCTCGAGTTGGGAGGTTTCTGGAGCAGAGCGCGGGAGCGGAAGAGCGTGATTGCGTTGAATGAATTGTTGTCCGAAGGCTTGGGGTCGAGGGCCCTTCTATAGGGCCTGGGGGCGCCCGGAATGTCGGGGGCGCCCCCCCCCCCCCCCACGTGTCGGTCGATCCGACATTCACTCGGTCAGCTTCTGATCCCTTCAAACTCGGGATCAGATCTTGACCGGGGCACCCGGGACATTGGGGGTGCCCGGGTTGACCGGGTCAGAGCTTATCCCTTGGCTTCGCTGGCCTCTGCTTCGATGGCTTGCACAGGGGGCGCCCGAGAGCAGCGGGGGCGCCCGAGAGACCGGGGGCGCCCTGGCCATGAGCTGCAGAAGTAGTTATTTTGCTTCAGTTGTTTGTGTTCACCTTGGGGGCGCCCGGGACACTCCGGGCACCCTACTCAGCTACTGCCTCACTCCTTTGAGGCTCTCTGAGCTGCAGACACTCATTCCTTTGGTCCTGCACCCAAGGTTAGTCCATAACAACACAGAGCAATATTATATTAAATTTATACAGCCTTAGCTATCTTGGTTTTGACTTTGGGCCTCCAAATGGAGCCCAAGGTCGAACCGACTCCTACTGTTCCCTCGACGGGGAACGCGTCCTCACCTACTCCTCTCGGGAGAATGTACCTGATGCCAACCGGCTCCTCCAGTTGGACTTTTGCCTAGCGGTCTTTTGCCAGGTCTTGGATACCAAGCTGTCCTTCGCCTGGCGCCTAGCAGTCCTTCGCTAGGTCTTTAGCCCCAAGCTGTCCTTCGCCTGGCGCCTAGCAGTCCTTCGCTAGGGCTTCAGTACCCTGGCATTCCTTCGCCAGTGCCTAGCTGTCCTTCGCTAGGACTTTTTACCCTGGCATTCCTTCGCCAGTGCCTAGCTGTCCTTTGATAGGACTTTTCCTGCACACTTGAGTAACATGTCAGATAACAAATAAGACTTAACTTTTGAACCCTTTTGCCATTATCAAAACTTAGGTTCGACTTTGATGCTTTCTGCACCAATAATCTCCCCCTTTTTGATTTATGGCAACCCTGGTTCAAAAAGTTAAGTTAATCAGAGCAAGTAACGTTAAATATTGTTTCCTCCCCCTGGAAGGAATCTCCCCCTGGATTTTTCAAAAGTTTATGGAGTTTTATTTTGAAAATATATTCTGAGTCTAAAGATGGATTTTACTTAGAATTATTTTCAACAGAAGGCGGTGTGTTTTCCAATCTAATTTGTGTACTTTGAAAACTTAAGTACTTAGTAAATTTTGAAAACTTAAGTTCTTAGTAAATTTTAGAAACCTAAGTACTTAATAACTTTTGAAAACTTAAGTTTTGAAGTACTTAGAGGGAATTTTGAAAATAAGTTAATTACTTTTTGAATAAAGGATAGAGTTTAAATTTTTCAATAAAGGATAGAGTTTGAAATTTTGAATTTTGAAAAATTTAAACTCTCCTTTCCTTTCCTATCTCTCCCCCTTTGCCATATATCAAAAACAGATAAATATAGCAAAGATAGAATAATTAAATTGTATAAAGGAAAATAACTGGCTTGATTTTGCTGTACTGTGTTGGATCGTGAAAAACCGATAGAGGGGGGGTGAATATCGGAAATCGTTCTTTTTCGGAAAACTAAGAGTAAGTGCACAGCGGAAATAAAAATACGAGACACAGCACAAAGACACAGTGGTTTTTACTTGGTTCGGAGCCTGTGTCAACTCCTACTCCAAGGCCCACGGTCGTTGACCATTTACTTTGGGCAATTCTATATTCGCGCAAATAGGTTACAATGATTTCAATTACAAAGAGAGTGCAAAATAATAATAAAATATTAAGCTCTTCGTTACCGATGTCCGGAGTGTATCGATTCTCTTCGGGGCAGCGGGACGTCGTCGGCTCGAGGTGAGGCGTTTCTGGAGCAAGGCGCGAGCGTAGAAGAGCGTGGAAGCTTTGGAATGAAGTTGATGTCAAGCTTGGGGTCGAGGGGTGCTATTTATAGCACCTAGGGCGCCCAGGACTTCGGGGGTGCCCTGCCACGTGTCAGCCGATCCGCGCTTCGCTCGGTCAAGTGTTATCCCACCGGAATAGGGATGAGGTTTGACCTCTGGGGCGCCCTGGTCGCAGAGGGCGCCTTGGCTAACTTCTTCCGCGCAGAAATCTCGGCTGTGGATGAAGTTGAAGCTTCGCAGTCTTGGGCTGGAGGCGCCTTGGCTGCTGAGGGCGCCTTCTCTGACGAGGGCGCCTTCGCTGCTGAGGGCGCCTTGCCCATTAAGCAGCCGAAGCTCTTTTTGCTTCGCTTGGTTCTGGTTCACCTTGAGGGCGCCCTGGACACTCAGGGCGCCTTACTCAGCTGCTGCCTCACTCCTTTGAGGCTCTCTGAGTTGCAGACACACGTTCCTTCGGTCCTGCATCCAGGGTTAGTCCAAAACACAATAACACAATTAATTATTATTTTATACAGCCTTAGCTGTCTTCGTTCTGACTTTGGTCTCCAAAATGGAGCCCTAGGTCGAACCGACGCCTACTGTTCCCTCGACGGGGAACGCGTTCTCACCTACTCCTCTCGGGAGAATTTACCTGATGCCAACCGCTCCTTTGGTTGGACTTTTGCCTAACAGTCCTTTGTTAGGTCTTGCAAACTGGCAGTCCTTCGCCAGTTGCCTAGCAGTCCTTTGCTAGGGCTTGAGACTGGCAGTCCTTCGCCAGTGCCTAGCAGTCCTTCGCTAGGGCTTGAAACTGGCAGTCCTTCGCTAGTGCCTAGCTGTCCTTCGCTAGGGCTTGAAACTGCACACTAGATTAACTTGTTAGAAAACAAGAAAGACTTAAATTTTGACCTATGTTGCCATTATCAAAACACAGGTTTGACTAAGGTGCATTCTGCACCAACAATCTCCCCCTTTTTGATTTATGGCAACCCTAGTTCGAAAAGTTAAGTTTAAGCAAAACATAAAACAGTTTTAACATTTATTCCCTCCCCCTGGAAGGAACAATCTCCCCCTAGATTTTTCAAAAATTCGTGGGGTTTTAAAGACTTTACATGTACTTTGAAAACATTAAGTTAGAAGTAACTTAAAAATACATAGTAGAGTTTTTAAAGCATAATTTGAGTACTTAAGAAATTTTAAAGACTTAAGTTTTAAAGTACTCAAAATGTTAGCTTAAATACTTGGTAGGATATAACAAGCTTAAGTACTTAGTAGGTTTTGAAACACTTTAGTACTTAACAATTTGAAAAAAACTTAAGCTTTAGAGTAAAAATAATTTTTGACAAGCTTAAGTAAGAACCTTTTGAAAGGCTAGAGTACTTTGCAAAATTTTGAAAGCTTAAAAAAATTTTGAAGCTAGAGTAAAGAGTTTTTGAAGCTAGAGTACTTAGCAAAATTTTGAAAGCTTGAAAAAAAATCTAAGCTAGAAAGCTTGAGTAAAGAGTTTTGAAGCTAGAGTACTTAGCAAAATTTTGAAAGTTTTAAGAGCTTAAGTACTTCTTCAAAACGTTTAAGCTTTTGAATAAAGGATAAGTAAGGATAAGTATGTTTTTGAACCTTTTTGAATAAAGGAAAAATTTAGAAAATAATTTTTCTCTTTGAATAAAGGAAAATTTTAAAAATAATTTTTCTCTTTCCTATCTCTATCTCCCCCTTTGCCATATATCAAAACAGATAATTAAAGCATGAATAAAGAAAATAAATAATTTGCTGTACTGAACCAGTCAGATTTACACTAAATCAATCAATTGCACTAAATCAATCAATTACACTAAATCAATTATACTAAATCAATCAATTATCTCTGTAGGGACCTGTCTAACCCAATTAGCTACTTACTGACTGTTATATACAGTAGTTTTTGCTAGGGTTAGTCAAGTTAAGTGTTTTTGTTCAAGTTAGATTTTTTAAGCTTGACACTTAACTTGATTGCTGCATAAGTTGTATTTAGTGCCCCAATTACTGCAGATTCACTGACTTAAAACATCTTGAATTAAGGCAAAGACCTAAGCATCTCAACCCTTTCTAGGTTATCAATCAAAAGTACCCTAAGGTGCTTGTGAGATGCTGGCTTCTAAGTCTATAGGTGCATGCAGTTCTACAGTTAGGGCCTAGGCTAGGTCCATTTTCGAAAAATCCCTAATTTTAAAAGGGGGTAGTTTTTAAATAAAAATAACACTAAGTCTAGAACAAAATGAAAACTGATTTTGAAATTGAGTAAAGCAATTTTTCAAATTCTATTTTAAAACCAATTTTAAGAAAACTTTTAACCTATTCTACAGAATACAATCCTAACTGCCTTCTTAGTGAACTAAACTCTGATTCAGGTAAGGGTTTTGTGAATATATCAGCTAAGTTGGATTTAGAGTCAATATACTTAAGTACTATTTCACCCCTGGCTACATGGTCTCTAACAAAATAATGTTTGACTTCTATGTGTTTGGTTCTGGAGTGTTGGATTGGGTTCTTAGTTAAATTAATTGAACTTATATTGTCAATAAATACTTGAGTTTGGGTGTAGTTGAGTTGGAAGTCCTTAAGTGTGTGCATCATCCATAACAGTTGAGCAACACACTCTCCTAAGGCCACATACTCAGCTTCAGTTGTGGATAGAGCTACACAGTGTTGTTTTCTGCTGCACCAACTAACTAGACTTTGACCTAACAGTTGGCAGCTTCCACTTGTACTCTTTCTATCTAATTTACAGTCAGCATAGTCAGAATCTGAGTATCCTGTCAAATCAAAAGTGGAGGTCCTAGAATACCAAATCCCTACATCTAGGGTGCCCTTTACATATCTTAGTATTCTTTTTAGGGCTGCTAAGTGCATTTCCTTAGCACAGGTTTGGTATCTAGCACACATCCCTACAGCAAACAAAATATCAGGTCTACTGGCTGTAAGGTACAGTAGGCTACCTATCATACTCCTATAGAGTTTAAGGTCTACTGGTTTACCATCAGGGTCACTATCTATTTTTACATTAGTGGCCATAGGGGTACTTATACTTTTAGAGTTATCCATTTTAAATTTCTTTATTAACTCTTTAGCATTTTTAAATTGATGAACGTAGTTGCCATCCCTAGTTTGTTTGATTTGTAGTCCTAGGAAAAAAGTAAGCTCACCAACCAAGCTCATTTCGAATTCTTCTTCCATTATCTTGACAAATTCTTTTAAGAAGTTGGTGTTGGTGGATCCAAAGATTATATCATCTACGTAGATTTGGGCAATAAATATATCTTTTCCTAGGGTTTTAATAAATAAGGTTGAGTCAATTTGGCCTTGTTTAAATTCTTTGGATGTTAAATAGGTTGATAACCGTTCATACCATGCCCTAGGTGCTTGTTTTAGCCCATAAAATGCTTTGGTTAGTTTATAAACATGGTTAGGTTTATCTAAGTCCTCAAACCCTGGGGGTTGTCCTACATACACTTCTTCTTTAATGAATCCATTTAAGAAGGCTGACTTTACATCCATTTGATATAATTTAAATTCATTATGGGATGCAAAGGCTAACAACATTCTAATGGACTCAAGTCTAGCTACTGGGGCATATGTTTCATCGTAGTCTAATCCCTCTACTTGGCTGAAACCCTTTGCTACTAAGCGGGCTTTATTTCTAACTATTTCTCCTTGATCATTTAGTTTATTCCTAAAGACCCACTTAGTATATATGATGGATTTGCCTTCTGGTTTAGGCACTAGTTCCCAGACTTGGTTCCTTTCAAATTGGGCTAATTCTTCTTGCATAGCTATGATCCAGTCAGGGTCAGGTAGGGATTCATCTATAGTTTTGGGTTCAATTTTCGATATCATAGCTATTTGACTAAGGTTTCTATAGGAGGATCTAGTCCTGACTCCTAGAGTTGGATCACCCACAATTTGATCAGTTGGGTGACTGAGTCTGGGTTTCTTGGTTCTTCTAAAGCTTGGTTCAGCCTCAGGTCCGGCTGGTCGGTTTGGTTCGCTATTTGATTCGACTCTTTGGGCTGGTTCATTTGTTGGTTGGATACTTGATTCAGTTGACTCATTAATTAGTTCAATGGTTAGTTCGTTTAAGGATTCAATTAATGGTTCAATACTTTGTTCATTATTTTCTTGGTCAGAGTTTGATGAAATTGGGTCTGGATTATTAGATGTTGAATTGATTTCTTCATCGAAAATTAAGTTTGTTGTTTCTTCAATTTTCTTAGTTTGTTTATTGTAAGCCCTATAGGCTCTACTTATTGTTGAATATCCTAGGAAAATACCTGGGTTTGACTTGGATTAAAATTTTCCTAAATAGTCTTTGGTGTTTAGGATATGGACTTTGCACCCAAAGACCCTCAGGTAATATAGGTTTGGGAGTCTATGGTAGTATAGTTCATAGGGGGTTTTGTTGTGTCGTTTGTTAATCAAAACCCTATTTTGGATATAACAGGCAGTACTAGTTGCTTCTGCCCAAAATTGATTTGCTAATTTAAATTCGTTGAGCATAGCCCTAGCGGCTTCTTGTAATGTTCTATTCCTTCGCTCGACTATCCCATTTTGTTGGGGGGTTCTAGGACATGAAAATTCATGTAAATACCCATTTATCTTACAGAATTCCTCAAACCGTTGATTCTCAAATTCTCCCCCGTGATCACTCCTAAGTCTTTTAATTTTAGTGTCGTTTTAATTTTCAATTAGTTTACAGAATTCAATAAATAGGTTTAAAGTTTCATCTTTGGTTTTTAAGAACCTGACCCAGGTAAACCTAGAGTAATCATCAACTATTACTAAGCAGTATCGGTTCCCGCTTAGTGACTTGGCTCCATGTGAATCAAATAGGTCAAGGTGCAGGAGCTCAAGTGTGGTTTGAGTTAAATCAGACTGGATTAGTTTGTGATTGGATTTGGTTTGTTTACCTTGATTACATGATTCACATATTAGGTTTTCATTGTTTTTGATTTTGGGGATACCTTTGATTAAGCCAAGTTGGGTAATTTTTGAGATAGTTCTTAAATTGGTATGACCTAATCTCCTATGCCAGAGGTTTGATTGTTCTAATTGTGTTAACATGCATTTGGGTATAAGGGGAAGATTTATAGTGTATACATTATTTTTCCTAGTGCCCTTAAGTATGATTTCTGAGACTTGTTCATTTCTAATCAGGCAGTTGGAATTGTTGAAGGTAACTATATAACCAGAATCACATAACTGACTTATGCTAAGCAAGTTAAAATTAAAGTTTTCAACCAATAAAACTTTCTTAATAATGAAATCAGATTTAAGCTCAATATTACCTGACCCAATTACCTTGAGTGTAGCATTATTGCCAAATGCTACTGAGCCTAGGTTTTTGAGTTTGAGCTTGGTGAACTTCAATTTGTCTCCAGTTATGTGTTTGGAGCAACCGCTATCCAACATCCATTGGTCCAAATCTTTATGTTCATTTATTTCTCCGTCTTCTGTGAAGGTCAGCTCGCCGTCCTCTTGTTCTGATTCTGACTCGACTTTTTCTGAGGCGGTCAGAGCTAAGAGATTGGACTGAGGTGCCTCTTCTTCTTCTTCTTCTGAGGAAGACTCATCCCAGGTTTCTTGTAGCGCCTTCTTTCTTCTCGTCTTCTTGGACTCTTTCAGATTTGGACACTCTGTTTTGTAGTGGCCCTTTTTCTTGCACTCATAGCAGGTCACATTAGGCTTGTTCGCGGGTTCAGTTGGTTCGTCCTTTCTTCGGCCGGTTTTCCTTTTGTTGGTTCGGTTCTTCAGCTCCTTGTAGTAGTTTCAAGCGAGCCGGACCAGCTTAGTTTGTTCTCCTTCTTCGTCTTATGAATCTGAGTCAGAGTTAGACTCGAGTTCAGGTTCGGGCTTCTTCTTTGTTGTCTTTTGAGTTTTGCCTGCAAGAAAAGCAACACCTCTCTCGACCACATTGGTGTTAGTTTGTTCGTGTAGTTCTAGTTCGGAAAACAACTCATCTAATTTTATTTTAGAAAGATCTCTAGAGACCTTGTATGCATCTACCATAGATGCCCACAAGGTGTTTCTAGGAAAGGCGTTTAGAGTATACCTTATTAGGTCACGGTTTTCAACCTTGTGACCTATTGTGTGAAGACCGTTCATTACCTCCTGGATTCGTGCGTGGAGCTGGGCTGCTGTTTCGTTGTCGGCCATCTTGATAGTGTAGAGTTTATTCAGCAGTAGATCCCTCTTGCTGATCCTGGTGTCTGAAGTCCCTTCGTCCAGCTCAATTAGTTTTGTCCATAGCTCTTTTGCACTGTTGAAAGGGCCCACTCGGTTCAGCTCTTCCTTTGTCAGCCCGCATTGTAGGGTTTGCGTTGCTTTTGCGTCGGCCTCTATTTTGCGCTTTAGAGTATTGTCCCACTCGCAGTAGCTTTGTGGTTGTCCTTCGGCGTTTTTGGGGATCTCCAGACCGGACTGGATGATGATCCACATATCCACCTGAGTTTTCAGGTGGACCTCCATGCGACTTTTCCAGTAAGAAAAGTCTTCTCCACTGAAAAGTGGAGGTCTGGCAGTGCTGAATCCCTCTTGCATGGCCATTGGATCTATAACAAAAAAAACAAAAAAAATAAATTTTCCAAGACTAGGTCTTGGATTAGTAGTGCTAGATTAGGAAATAAAATATCGAGGGGTGTTGCACCAACCTCGATTAACAAAAAAAAATCGAACGAAAAAAAATATTTAAAAAATTTGAAAATCCGAAAAGAAATTTTCAAACTGGTGGTTGCACCAAGTTTGAATAACCCGCTCTGATACCACTTGTTGGATCGTGAAAAACCGATAGAGGGGGGGTGAATATCGGAAATCGCTCTTTTTCGGAAAACTAAGAGTAAGTGCACAGCGGATATAAAAATACGAGACACAGCACAAAGACACAGTGGTTTTTACTTGGTTCGGAGCCTGTGTCGACTCCTGCTCCAAGGCCCACGGTCGTTGACCGTTTACTTTGGGCAATTCTATATTCGCGCAAAAGGTTACAATGATTTCAATTACAAAGAGAGTGCAAAATAATAATAAAATATTAAGCTCTTCGTTACCGACGTCCGGAGTGTATCGATTCTTTTTGGGGCAATGGGACGTCGTCGGCTCGAGGTGAGGCATTTCTGGAGCAAGGCGCGAGCGTAGAAGAGCGTGGAAGCATTGGAATGAAGTTGATGTCAAGCTTGGGGTCGAGGGGTGCTATTTATAGCACCTAGGGCGCCTTGGACTTCGGGGGCGCCCTGCCACGTGTCAGCCGATCCGCGCTTCGCTCGGTCAAGTGTTATCCCACCAGAATAGGGATGAGGTTTGACCTCTGGGGCGCCCTGGTCGCAGAGGGCGCCTTGGCTGACTTCTTCCGCGCAGAAATCTCGGCTGTGGATGAAGTTGAAGCTTCGCAGTCTTGGGCTGGAGGTGCCTTGGCTGCTGAGGGCGCCTTCTCTGACGAGGGCGCCTTCGCTGCTGAGGGCGCCTTGCCCATTAAGCAGCCGAAGCTCTTTTTGCTTCGCTTGGTTCTGGTTCACCTTGAGGGCGCCCTGGACACTCAGGGCGCCTTACTCAGCTGCTGCCTCACTCCTTTGAGGCTCTCTGAGTTGCAGACACACGTTCCTTCGGTCCTGCATCCAGGGTTAGTCCAAAACACAATAACACAATTAATTATTATTTTATACAGCCTTAGCTATCTTGGTTCTGACTTTGGTCTCCAAAATGGAGCCCTAGGTCGAACCGACGCCTACTGTTCCCTCGACGGGGAACGCGTCCTCACCTACTCCTCTCGGGAGAATTTACCTGATGCCAACCACTCCTTTGGTTGGACTTTTGCCTGACGGTCCTTTGTTAGGTCTTGTAAACTGGCAGTCCTTCGCCAGTTGCCTAGCAGTCCTTTGCTAGGGCTTGAGACTGGCAGTCCTTCGCCAGTGCCTAGCAGTCCTTCGCTAGGGCTTGAAACTGGCAGTCCTTCGCTAGTGCCTAGCAGTCCTTCGCTAGGGCTTGAAACTGCACACTAGATTAACTTGTTAGAAAACAAGAAAGACTTAACTTTTGACCTATGTTGCCATTATCAAAACACAGGTTTGACTAAGGTGCATTCTGCACCAACATACTGGACCAATTCATGATGAGAATTAGAACAAATCAGTTTCAATTTCCTCTTTTAGGGACCTGTCTAACCGGATTAGCTACTTACTAACTGTTATAAACAGTAGTTTTCGCTAGGGTTAGTCAAGTTAAGTGTTCTGTTCAAGTTAGATTTTCTATACTTGACACTTAACTTGATTACTGTGTAAGTTGTATTTGCCCCAATTGCTGCAGATGCACTGACTTAATGTATCTTGAATTAAGGCAAAGACCTAAGCATCTCAACCCTTTCTAGGTTTTAATCAAAAGTACCCTAAGGTGCTTGTGAGATGCTGGCTTCTAAATCTATAGGTGCATGCATTTCTAGGGTTAGGGCCTAGGCTAGGTCCATTTGCGAAAAAGCCCTAGTTTTGAAGGGGTAGTTTTTACAATAAAACTAAGTCGAAAAATTTATTTTTCAAACTTTTTCAAAACTAAGTTAAAATTTGATTTTGAAAATATTTAAAAAAATTTAAAAGCTGATTTTGAACTTAATAAAAAAATTAATTTTAACAGCATTTGAAAATGAGTAACGTAGTAGAAAAAATCAAAAAGCAAGGTAAACCTATTCTACCAAGCATAATCCTAACTGCCTTCTTAGTGAACTGAACTCAGACTCAGGTAGTGGTTTGGTGAATATGTCAGCTAAGTTGGATTTAGAGTCTACATGCTTAAGGACTATCTCACCCCTGGCCACATGATCTCTTACAAAGTGGTGTTTAACTTCTATGTGTTTAGTTCTAGAATGTTGGATTGGGTTCTTAGTCAGGTTGATTGAGCTAATATTGTCAATGTAGACCTTAATTTGATTGTAGTCAAGCTGGAAGTCTTTGAGAGTGTGCATCATCCATAAGAGTTGTGCCACACACTCTCCTAAAGCTACATATTCAGCTTCAGTTGTGGATAAAGCTACACAGTGTTGTTTTCTGCTACACCAACTTACTAGACTATTTCCTAATAGTTGGCAGCTTCCACTTGTGCTCTTTCGATCTAATTTACAACCAGTATAGTCAGAATCTGAGTATCCTGACAAATCAAAGGTTGAGGTCCTAGGATACCAAATCCCTACATTTAGGGTGCCCTTAACATATCTAAGTATTCTTTTTAGGGCTGCTAAGTGTGTTTCCTTAGCACAGGTTTGGTATCTAGCGCACATCCCTACAGCAAAAAGAATATCAGGTCTGCTGGCTGTAAGGTACAGTAGACTTCCTATCATACTTCTATAGAGTTTAAGGTTTACTGGTTTACCATCAGGGTCACTGTCTATCTTTATATTAGTGGCCATGGGGGTACTTATGCTTTTAGAGTTATCCATTTTAAATTTCTTTAGTAACTCTTTAGCATATTTGGATTGATGGACATAGCCCAGAAAAAAATTAAGCTCACCAACTAAGCTCATTTCAAATTCATTTTCCATGATTTTAACAAATTCTTTTAGAAAGTTTGAGTTGTGGACCCAAAGATTTTGTCATCTACGTAGATTTGGGCAATGAATATATCTTTTCCTAGGGTTTTAATAAATAAGGTTGAGTCAATTTGTCCTTGTTTAAATTTTTTAGAAATTAAGTAAGTTGACAATCGTTCATACCAAGCCCTAGGTGCTTGTATTAGTCCATATAATGCTTTAGTAAGTTTGAACACATGGTCAGGTTTTTCTAAGTCCTCAAACCCAGGGGGTTGTCCTACATAAACTTCTTCTTTAATGAATCCATTTAAGAAGGCTGTCTTTACATCCATTTGGTATAGCTTAAATCCTTTATGGGATGCAAAGGCTAATAACATCCTAATGGACTCAAGTCTAGCTACTGGGGCATATGTTTCATCGTAGTCTAACCCTTCTACTTGGCTGAATCCCTTTGCTACTAAGCGGGCTTTATTTCTGACTATGTCTCCTTGATCATTTAGCTTATTCCTAAAAACCCACTTAGTGTCAATGATGGAATTGCCTTCAGGTTTAGGCACTAGTTCCCAGACTTGGTTCCTCTCAAATTGTGTTAATTCTTCTTGCATAGCTATGATCCAATCAGGATCAGGTAGAGCTTTATCTATAATCTTGGGTTCTATTTTTGAGATCATTGCTATTTGACTAAGGTTTCTATAGGAGGATCTTGTCCTGATTCCTAGAGTTGGATCACCCACAATTTGATCAGTTGGGTGACTTAGTCTGGGTTTCTTGGTTTTTCTAGAACTTGGTTCAGCCTCAGGTCCGGCTGGTCGGTTTGGTTCATTATTTGATTCAACTCTTTGAGCTGGTTCAATTATTGGTTCAACAATTGGTTCATTTGACTCATTAGTTGGTTCAATAGTTAGTTCATTTATGGGTTTAATTAAGGATTCATCAATTTGTTGATTATCTTCTTGATCAGTGTTTGATGAAGCTAGATTTGGATTTGAGTTAATTTCTTCATCAAATATTAGATTGGTTGTTTCTTTAATTTTCTTGGTTTGGTTGTTGTAAACCCTATAGGCTCTACTTGTTGTTGAGTATCCTAGGAAGATGCCTGGGGTTGACTTAGACTGGAATTTTCCTAAGTAGTCTTTGGTGTTTAGGATATGAACTTTGCATCCAAAGACCCTTAGGTAGTGTAGGTTTGGAGGTCTATGGTAATATAATTCATAGGGTGTTTTGTTGTGTCGCTTGTTAATCAGGACCCTATTTTGGATGTAGCAAGCCGTACTAATTGCTTCTGCCCAATATTGGTTAGCTAAGTAAAATTCATTGAGCATGGCCTTAGTGGCTTCCTGTAGAGTTCTATTTTTTCTTTCGACTATCCCATTTTGTTGGAGGGTTCTAGGACATGAAAATTCATGTAAATACCCATTTACCTTACAGAATTCTTCAAACCTTTGGTTTTCAAATTCTCCCCCGTGGTCACTCCTAAGTCTTTTGATTTTAATATCGTTTTGATTTTCAATTAACTTACAGAATTCACTAAATAGGTTTAGGATTTCATCTTTGGTCTTTAGAAACCTAACCCAGGTAAACCTTGAGTAATCGTCAACTATTACTAAGTAGTACCGGTTTCCGCTTAGTGACTTGGCTCCGTGTGAATCGAATAGGTCAAGGTGCAGGAGCTCAAGAGTGGTTTGAGTTAGATCAGATTGAATTAGTTTGTGATTTGATCTGGTTTGTTTACCTTGATTGCATGATTCACATATTAAATTTTCATGGTTTTTAATTTTGGGAATACCTTTGATTAGGCCATGTTGGGTGATTTTTGAAATAATTCTTAGGTTAGTGTGACCTATGTTGGATCGAGAGTTGCGAGAGAGGGGGGGTGAATGTCGCAATTCGTTCGGATTTAAAAGAGTTAGTGCGCAGCGGAAATAAGACACAACAACAATGCTAACACTGTCGTTTTACTTAGTTCGGAGCCTGTGTCGACTCCTACTCCAAGGCCCACGGTCGTTGATCGTTTTCTGCGGGCAATTCTATACGTTCGAGAAAGTTTACAATCACAAGTATTACAGAATAGCTTCGTAAACTTAATTAAATATTTCGTTACCGACGTCCGGTGTAGATCGGAGTATTGGAGCAGCAGGACGTCGTCAGAGCTCGAGTTGGAAGATTTCTGGAGCGTCTCGTGGAAGCAGAAGAGCGTATGAAAGTCGCAGTTATTGATTGTTGAAGAAAAGGGTCGAGGGTCCCTTTTATAGGGCTGGGGGCGCCCGGGATGCTCGGGGCGCCCCCCCCCCCACGTGGCTTTCGATCCGGCGAGCCCTCTGGTCAAGGCTGATCTCTGCTTCTTCGGGATCACATTTGACTGGGGCGCCCGACGTGCGCGGGGCGCCCGGGTTGACCGGTCAAGGCTTCATCTTCTTCGCGTGGGTGAGCTGCTGCAGCTGCCAGTGGCGTGTCACAGTGGGCGCCCGCGACACGCGGGGCGCCCGATGCGCGCGGGGCGCCCGAAACATCCGGGGCGCCCCCAAATGTGCTGCTGTCGGGGCGTTTACTTGCTCTGCTGATTTGGGTTGACTCTGGGGCGCCCGAAACATCCGGGGCGCCCTGCTCAGCTACTGCCTCACTCCTTTGAGGCTCTCTGAGCTGCAGAAACGCAGTCCTTCGGTCCTGCATCCAGGGTTAGTCCAAAACAGCAATTAATAAGTTAATTTTACACAGCCTTGGCTGTCTTGGTTCTGACTTTGGGTCTCCAAAATGGAGCCCTAGGTCGAACCGACGCCTAATGTTCCCTCAAGGGGAACGCGTCCTCACCTACTCCTCTCGGGAGAATTTACCTGGTGCCAACCGGATCCTCCAGTTGGACTTTTGCCCGGCAGCCCTTCGCCAGGTCATGGTTTTCGCCTAGCAGCCCTTCGCCAGGACTTGGTTTTCGCCTAGCAGCCCTTCGCCAGGACTTGGTTTTCGCCTAGCAGCCCTTCGCCAAGACTTGGTTTTCGCCCAGCAACCCTTCGCCAGGACTTGGTTTTCGCCTAGCAGCCCTTCGCCAGGACTTGGTTTTCGCCCAGCAACCCTTCGCCAGGACTTGGTTTCTTGATAGCCCATCGTCAGGTGCCTAGCATCCCTTCGCTAGGACTTGGTTTCCTGCACTCTCAAGTAGCATTGTTAGATACCAAACAACCCTTAACTTTGAATCCTTTGCCAATATCAAAACAAGGTTCGATCTGGTGCTTCCTGCACCAACAACCTAGTCTCTTATGCCAGAGATTTGATTGTTCTAACTGAGTTAACATGCATTTAGGTACAAGGGGAAGGTTTATAGTATAAATATTATTTTTCCTAGTGCCCTTAAGCATGATTTCTGAGTCTTGTACGTTCCTAATCAAGCAGTTAGAATTGTTGAATGTGACTATATAACCAGAATCACATAACTGACTTATACTAAGCAAGTTAAAATTGAAGTTTTCAACCAAAAGAACTTTCTTAATAACAAAGTCAGATTTAAATTCAATATTACCTGACCTAATTACCTTTAGGGTAGCATTGTTGCCAAATGCCACTGAGCCTAGGTTCTAGAGCTTGAGTTGGGTGAATTTCAATTTATCTCCAGTCATGTGTCTGGAGCAACCGCTATCCAACATCCATTGGTCTAAATCTTTATGTTCCTACACATAAAGAGTTTTGTTGATTTGGATCCAATTAGAGTCAGGAATAGCTTAAATTGATTTACACTGCCTAGTCTGTCTCACCCAAATCTAGGGTTTTCAATCACGTTGCCTTATAGGTTTTGTGAGACAGATTTTGATAAATTATTTTGAAAATTTGATTAATTTTGAAAACCTTAAATTAATTTGAAGACAATTAAATTTATTAAAAAAAATGTTTAAATCTACAACTGACTGAAAATTTGTGTTAGATTTGAATTTGACAAAGAATAATTTGAATTTGAATTTCAAAAATTGGCTTCCAGGTCTTGGCGAGACACTAGGCCTACTTTGGCCGTAGCCTTATTGGATCATCAACCCTATCCTTGACAAAGCCTTTTAATGAAATTTCATTTTCAAAATTAATCTTTGAAATATTTTGGTCTAACTAGTTTGAGTTTTGGATCGGTAGCTTCGGCTAGTTTCACCAGTCTAAAGAGACCAAGTATACTTGACCTTATTAGAATTGGTTTCCCTAACGTACTATCATCTCACCTCCACTCAATACTATGTTATTCAAATTTCAGTTAAGTTGGTTCAGTCCTTAAACTAACCATTCCTAAGTCTAAGCATGGTAAGTTGCAGAAATTTAAATAGACAATCAAACAAACAAATTGCAATCAATAATTAAATTCTATTTAACAATAAATATAGTTTTTAGTTTAGCTCCCCCTGGACTAAAGCCACGGTAAGGATTAGGCAAGATGTGAATCTTGTCCTTGGGGATCCAAAATTGGTTTGATCCAGTTTGTTTGTTCAGGCATAGTTTTGGTACCCATGCCTGAACTTTATTTCTGAACTGATTCAGTACAGCAAAAGAGGATCTTTGTCTAGATTTAGTTCTATACCCTAATCCGGATCGATTTAGAACCGATTTCTATTTTCCAAGATCATGTCAAGACCCTTGGAACCAGAAGTGAATCGTTCTAACACTGATCTAAGATTCATAACCTGAGTTTTTAGGGAGAAGTTCTCTTTCTCAAGTTTTTCAACTTGAGTAGGAGTTCCTTCTTGAACTTTCTCGGTTAAGGGTTTAGAATCAGCTCCCTCTTTCAGGAGTTTTACTTCCTGTCGGAGGGATTTGATTCGGAGTTTAGCTTTATCCAAATCTTAAGAAAGATACGAAATTAGTTCATTTAATTGACATCTAGTAAATCCACTTACCTTGATTTCGCCGTCCTCTACAAATGTCAGTCTGCCGTCGTCCTGTTCTGATTCTGACTCGGACTCGACTTCTTCTGAGGTGGTTAGAGCTAGTAGATTCGACTGTGGGACTTCTTCTTCTTCGGAGGAGGAGGACTCGTCCCACGTTTCTTGAAGTACCTTCTTCCTTCTATTCTTCTTGGTTTCCTTTAGGTTCGGACACTCCGTCTTGTAGTGACCCTTCTTCTTGCACTCGTAGCAAGTCACATTGGGCTTGCTCTTTTCGTTTGCGGGTTCAGCTGGTTCATCCCTTGTTCGGCTGACTTTCCGTTTGTTGGTTTGGTTCTTCAATTCTTTGTAGTAGTTTCTTGCCAGTCGAACCAGCTTTGGTCGATCTCCTTCATCATCTTCTGTGTCTGAGTCTGAGTTAGACTCGGGTTCAGGTTGAGGCTTCTTCTTAGTTGTCCTTCCAGTTTTACCTGCAACAAAGGCAAAACTTTTCTCGGCCAAATTGCAGTTAGTCTGTTCATGTAATTCTAATTTGGAGAACAATTCATCTAATTTTATTTTTGAGAGGTCCCTTGAAACCTTTTATGCATCTACCATAGATGCCCAGAAGGTGTTTCTTGGGAAAGCATTTAAAGCGTACCTTATTAGGTCACGGTTTCCGACCTTGTGACCGATGGTGTGCAGTCCATTCATCAGTTCCTGGATTCGGGCGTGAAGCTGAGCTACTATTTCGTTGTCGGCCATTTTGATGGTATACAGTTTGTTCAGGAGCAGATCTCTCTTGCTGATCCGAGTGCCTGATGTTCCTTCGTGCAGCTCGATCAGTTTTCCCCATAGCTCCTTGGCACTGTTGAAAGGGCCCACCCGGTTCAGCTCCTCTTTTGTTAAGCCGCATTAAAGGGTCTGGGTCGCCTTTGCATCCGCTTCAATTTTCCATTTCAGAGCGGTGTCCCACTTTGTGTAGCTTTGAGGTACTCCTTCAGCATTTTTGGGGATCTCCAGTCCGGACTAGATGAATATCCACATGTCCACCTGAGTTTTCAGGTGGACCTCTATTCGGCTTTTCCTGTAGGAAAAGTCTTCTCCACTGAAAAGAGGAGGTTTGGCTGTGCTAAATCCTTCTTGCATGGCCATTAGTTATTTTATCTGACAAAGAGATAAGAGAAAGAAAAACTTTGTCCCAAGACTTGGTCTTGGAATAGCAGTGCGGGATAAAGAAAATTAAATATCGAGGGGTGTTGCACCAACCTCAATCAACGAGAAGAATTTCGAATGGAAAAAGAATATTAGATGAAATTCGAATGAAAAAACATATTAAAAGAAAATTTTAAAAGAAATCCGAAAAATTTTCAAATTGGTGGTTGCACCAAAGTTGAACTTCCCCGCTCTGATACCACTTGTTGAATCGAGAGAACCGATAGAGGGGGGGGTGAATATCGGAAAATGTTCGGATTTTAGAATTAGAGAAATTACGGAGCGAAATAAAAATAATCGCGAACACAGGTAGTTTTACTTGGTTCGGAGCCTAGGTCGACTCCTACTCCAAGGCCCACGGTCGTTGACCATTTTCTGCGGGCAATTCTATAAGTTCGCAAAACGATTTACAAATGGATGTTACAATTGCAGTATAGTAAACACAAAAGTAAAAGATCGCTCTTCGTTACCGACGTCTGGTGTGGAATGTTTCTCGGAGCAGAGGGACGTCGTCGGCGCTTGTATCTCGAGTCAGGAGGTTTCTGGAGCAGAGCACGGGAGCGGAAGAGCGTGATTGCGTTGAATGAATTGTTGTCCGAAGCCTTGGGGTCGAGGACCCTTTTATAGGGCATGGGGGCGCCCGGAACGTCGGGGGCACCCCCCCCCCCACGTGTCGGTCGATCCGACATTCACTCGGTCAGCTTCTGATCCCTTCAAACTCGGGATCAGATCTTGACCGGGGCACCCGGGACACTGGGGGCGCCCGGGTTGACCGGGTCAGAGCTTATCCCTTGGCTTCGTTGGCTTCTGCTTCGATGGCTTGCACAGGGGGTGCCCGGGACGCTGGGGGCGCCCGGGAGCACGGGGGCACCCTGGCCATGAGCTGCAGAAGCAGTTCCTTTGCTTTAGTTGTTTGTGTTCACCTTGGGGGCGCCCGGGACACTCCGGGCGCCCTACTCAGCTACTGCCTCACTCCTTTGAGGCTCTCTGAGCTGCAGACACTCGTTCCTTCGGTCCTGCACCCAGGTTAGTCCAAAACAACACAGAGCAATATTATATTAAATTTATACAGCCTTAGCTGTCTTTGTTTTGACTTTGGGCGTCCAAATGGAGCCCTAGGTCGAACCGACGCCTACTGTTCCCTCGACGGGGAACGCGTCCTCACCTACTCCTCTCGGGAGAATGTACCTGATGCCAACCTGCTCCTCTGGTTGGACTTTTGCCTAGCGGTCCTTTGCCAGGTCTTGGATACCAAACTGTCCTTCGCCTGGCGCCTAGCAGTCCTTCGCTAGGTCTTTAGCCCCAAGCTGTCCTTCGCTAGGGCTTCAGTACCCTGGCATTCCTTCGCCAGTGCCTAGCAGTCCTTCGCTAGGATATTTTACCCTGGCATTCCTTCACCAGTGCCTAGCTGTCCTTTGCTAGGACTTTTCCTGCACACTTGAGTAACATGTCAGATAACAAATAAGACTTAACTTTTGAACCCTTTTGCCATTATCAAAACTTAGGTTCGACTTGGGTGCTTTCTACACCAACACAAGAATCAGTGTCCGACTAAGCTACGAAATGTTTCTTTTGTAAAAATTTTCAAATTTTTGCACAATCATATAGTAATGTTGATCTTTAGATAAGGTAGATAATTTTTCTGGTAAAATAGACTTTTTTTGCAAAATCATCTTAATATGTTGCATGACCAATTACCAAATATAAACAATATTAAAATATCAAAAATTAATTCTTTAATCTTAATATCAATTCAACAATTTTGAAAATTAATTCCAATATATTATCAGATAATGTTATGGATAATAATATTTCTCATAATAATGATGAAATTAACATTAATCCTTTAATTTCTAATATTTCTGAGGATAAGGATGAAACTATTATTAACTCTGATATTTATGAGGATAGTGAAGATGAAACCTCTGTAGATAATAATAATGATTTAATTAATAATTTCTTGGATAATCCTGATAACTTTGAAATTAATTATGAAACATTAATTAACAACCCTGAACACTATTCTACCTAGTATGAAGATGTAGAAGAATATAACATTGATGATGAGGATGAGGAGGAAAAAGAATTTTTTTTTAGAATCAAGGCTACAGTTAATAAGGTCTACAAAAATTCAAACAAAGCAGAAGTATTAGAAAAACTTGAAAAAGTAAATGAAAAAGAAATAGTAGATAAGTCAGATATTTTTGAATTAATAAAAATGATGCAGTTAGACCCACAACTATTAACTAACCCAGAAATTTTAAAACATAAATCAAATTAAATCTTAACTACCTTAATTAAATCTTAATAACCATAATTAAATCTTAATTATTTAAACCTTAATTAAATTTTAATTATTTTAACCTTAATTTAATTCTTAATTATTTTTACATTAATTTAAATCTTAATTATTTTAACCTTAATTTAAAACTTAAATTATTTTAACCTCTAATTAATCCTTATCAATTTAATTCTAATTAATTATTAATTCAAATTAAATCCTAATAACTTAAATTAAATCTTAATAACCTAAATTAATTAATTCTTAAATAACCTCAACTTTTAATGATTTCAACTTTCATTAATTCTTAAGAATTACACCTAATTAATTCTACAAATTAAATCTTTATTCAATCCTTAATCCACGAACTAGATTTCAAATTACTTTTAAGTATGAAACCAAATAAAATTCTATCCAATCGAAACCTCCAACTTAATAATATTAAATATGTCATAGTAGGTTGGCATATTCGCGGGTTGACACGACATGTATCAAATCGGGAATTTGATACATTATTAGAAACTTAAGTAAAATGTTTTGACTTGTTTGATTCATGCATAACTGTCATGTACATGCATTTGCTTATTTTTTTAAATATATGACATGTCATTCATGATTAATTTTTCGCATGATTTAGAACGGTTAGATAGAAAAAAGACTGACTGACACTTGCCTAACCTAGTACCAGGGTGGGGTGAGATGATAGTACGTTAGGGAAGCTTGGCTTAGCTAAGTGGAACTAGATGAAGCTACCACGCCACACCTTGGACTAGTTAGACCAGAGTTTTTGAAGAGTAAAATAAAGGTATTATTTTCTTTAAAGGCTATGTCTAAGGAGAGGGTTGATGATCCAATAAGACTACGACCAAAGAAGGCCTCTGTGCCTCGTCAAGACCTAGAAGCCCATTATTGAAATATACTTTTAGATTACCAATTGATTAAACTTGAATATAACTTAAGGTCAACCAGTCTATAAATAAATTGAGAAAAATTATTCAAGCATCCCACACTACACCCACAAGGCAACCATGCTTGCTTGTATTGAGACATTTAGAATGGGTGAGATGTTATGGACTAATTAATTGACAGATGTTTTTCAAAAATGTTTTCAAAATCCTTAGAATCTTTTCCTAAAAATTTATTTTCAAAATAATGTTTCAACATAATAATGTTTTTATGAATTTCATGCTTGCCTGATTAAAAAAAATGATTAACAAGGTCTTTTCAACCAACCTCGGGCGACCGGTCCGGCCACACGGAAGTTTCCCACCGGCCGCCAGGGTAAATCGGGAAGCACTCGCAGTGGGCGGTCTAAAAGCCTAGCGTCCCAGGGTTTGCACCCCATTTGGAGAAAAAATTCCTGCAAATACGCCGTAGTTGGGGATCGAACCGCTGATGCCTGGGTGCTTGCCTGATTGCTTATATATATATTACATTTTGAAAAATTATATCTTTTCAAAAATTTGTTTGGCCTACACTCTTAGACACAAATCTTTCTAGGTCAACACTAAAGACCCTTCAGACACTTAGATAGAGTCAGATTGTGTTGGGTACAAGGGGAGGGTTTTTATTCTTTTAAAAGTTATTTTTTTTTGAAAATTTAGATCATTCAAAAAACCTTGTTATATCCTTTTCGAAAATGATTTCATTGAATAATTATCATACTATCATTTCAAAATGTCTCTTGAAAACTGTGTTTTAAAAATTACTATCATTTTAAAATGTGTTTTTTGAAAATTGTCTCAAATACTCATTTTTATCCTTCGAGATATTTGTTAAATTATGTCTTTTATCATACTATTTCAAAATGCATTGTACTTATTGCTCTTTTAATTTTGATAAATCCTAATGACACATAGGGAGTCTTCTTCATAATCTACAAGAACTCTTAGAATTGTGCTAGATTTAGGGGGAGTCTAAGTCAAAAAAGTTTAATTTTATTTTCTAACGATTGTTGTTCAAAATTATTACATAATTCTTTTGGTTTGAATCAAACCCTAAGACTCAGGGGAAGATCACTTGTAGTCAACAAGCTTCCTAGGACTGGGTCAAGCTTAGGGGGAGGTCAAATTAAAAGAAATGTTAAAAGTTTCAAAAAGTATTATGTTTTTATACACTGTATTTTCAAATTCATTCTGAAAACATAATATTATCTTTTGTTTAAAACTCATCTTCAAAAGTATACAATATCTATTCAAAAATAAAGACTTTTGAAAATAATAACTTCAAAAAGCTTATTTTGAAAATATTTTTGACCCTTGAAATCCTTTTGAAATTAATGCTACTTGAGTTTGGAGAATTTCCAAGACACTTAGGGAAATTTTCTTGCAGTTAACAAGGTTTCCTAGGATTGTGTCAGACTGGAAAAGAATCCAAGTCAAGAACTTATTTTCAAAATCCTTTTTGACTTTTGAATCGATTTGAAATAATGTTTACTTGAGTTCGTAGAATTTCCAGGACACTTAAGAAAATTTTCTTATAGTTAACAAGGTTTCCTAGGATTGTGTCAGACTGGAAAGAAACCAAGTCAAGTAAAATATTATGTTTTGACAACTAAATTTATTAAAAAGAGTTTTTTAAATATTTTAAGTGAAAAATATGTTTCAATGTACGAATACTTTTTAAATGCACAATATTTTCTAAGTGAAAATCTTTTCTAAGTCCAACTCTTTTCTAAGTGCAAATTTTTTCTAAATGAAAATCTTTTCTAAGTGTAAATTTCTTCTAAGTTTGAAAATCATATTTTTCCAAGTACAAAATATTTTTCCAGGTGCAATTTAAGTACTTGGTTCTTTTTATAATACTTTACAAACTAGTACTTAGACTTTTTCAAATAATAAGGGTAGAGTTTCGAAATATTTTATCAAAAATTATATGATTTCAAAGAATTATCCTAAGTACTTTCAAAATGAGAAGAAAAATTTTCATTGTTGGCGCAAGATTTTTTTTGTCATTTTTTTGATGTATGACAAAGGGGGAGAGAGAAGCTTAAGTTAGAATTTTTTTATTTCGTTTTCATCCAAGGATCATAACTTAGATCAAAATTTTTCCATCTTATCCCATGGATCAAAACTTAGATCAATTTTTTTCTCTTTCCATTTTATCCCAAGGATCAAAACTTAACCCTTAAATCTAATCTTACTTAAGATATTGTCAAACATCAAAAAGGGGGAGATTGTTGGTGCAAGATGCATCGGTGATGCCCTCCTCTAGTGTTTCAATATTTAACAATATGCTTATGTTTGTGATACACTAGACAAAGGAAGGGTTACATTAGTCAAGAAATCTTGTTCAAGGTCAAATAAAGTCCTAGTTAACCTATGCAATAAGTCCTGGTTCGTGGAATTGGCGAATAAGTCCTGATCATGGATTGGACACTAAGTCCTGGACGCCGGTTGGGCCCCTAAGACATGACCAAGGGTTGGGCATGAAGTCCTAATTTGAGGAACTGGGCAATAAGTCCTAGCCGAGGGCTGGGTACCTAAGTCCTGACATAGGGTTGGGCAATAAGTCCAGGTCGCAGACTGGGCACGAAGTCCTGATTCGAAGAATTGGGCAATAAGTCTTGACCGAGGGCTGGGCACCGAAGTCCTGGTGAGTGAAGCTAGGCAAAAGTCAAATGGAGGAGTTGGTCGGCAAACTTCTCCTGAAAGGAGTAGTTGAAAGGCGCGCTCCCCGGGAAGGGAACATAGGCATCAGTTCGACCTAGGGTTTCGCGGGAAATCTAAAGTCAGAACCAAATCGTTAAGGCTAAGATTGTATATGTGTTTGTCTTGTGTTTATGTATCTTGCAGGTACCTAGAATTGAAAGCAAATTAGGTGAACAAACACAAGAGAAGTCTGGGAATCAGCTCCTGGGCGCCTGACTTGAATCTGGTGGCCAAGAGAAGCAGGCACCCCAGTTAAGGCATCGTACTCTCAGGCGCCCTGGATTGTCATGCGCCTGAAGGCTCCTAGGAGCCCTGTATGGGTCAGGCGCCTGGGAAGGGGATTTCTATCCCTGCTATGAGTTCAACACGAAGATGAGGTTTGACCAGCTCATAGAGGTGCCCTACAACCTTACAGGCGTCCAAGAAGTGACTATATAAAGGGGATCGACCCATCAACTTAGAACATCAACTACGACATCATTCTAAGCATTCTGAGTGACGATAAAGCACTAGAGATGAAGCTCTGTGACCAAGAAGGCTCCAGGAGGAAGTGCGTGGCACTTCGGAGTTCCAGATTGGCCGAGTCTTCAACGTTTCGTTTGGTTTGCGTTTACTTTATGCATTTAACTTCCCTAAACTTTTGATTGTAAAATGTGCACTGTAAGACGGCTTTCTCCGCCTCTGGAAAGTCCGGAAAGGAGACCATTAGTGGACAGGAGCTTCTTGTGCATAGGCCTTGGACGTACTTGTTGGGAACGAGATGGCTAGAGAGGGGGGGTGAATATAGCCAATCACTTCGCTTTGAAGAGTTATCAAATTTCCGCACTTGAAGTTATTAATAGCACAGCGGAAGTATGGGAAAACAAAACTTGCAGAAACTGAAACCAAAACCTAACTAGCAAGATTAGCAAGATCGCAAACAAGGAGATTTTATAAGGTTCGAGGATAACTTGCCCTACTCCTTGGCGTGCCCTTAAGGTGGGCGATCCCTTGATCGTCGGCAGATCAAGCCCCGGTGATCACCGGATATGAAGCAACCTCCTTCTCGGTGGAGAAACCTCTCCACAATGTGTTTCAAACAAAGATATAGAATGAGCACAAAGAAACAACAAGAAGGATCTTACTCAACCACTTAGCAAGGACAAAAACACAGCAAGCTTCCCTGAGCTCCACCCAGTGGCGATCTCACGCAAGAACCCTCTTCGTGTCTTCCCACTGTCGGACTCCAAGCCTCTTGTTTTCTCCTTCAAGCGCTCAAGTAAACGATGATTGCTTCTCAATAGCTTGCTCAAAATGATTGAAGAACTCAAGAACAGCAAGCTTGATGTTGAGCAGAAAAGAAAACGCAGGAACTCAAGAGCACAAGGATGAAGCACTTTATGAACACTGCTACTCTCGTTCCTTTTGTTTCTCCGGTAAGCAACAGATGATCTCATCTCCAGCAGCCTACCGCTGCCTCACTGCCAACGCGCCAGCTACACTGAACCCTAACTGAACTTCCTGAGCTCCCTCAGCCAAGCTTCAGTTAGCAGCTTCAGTCCTGCATCCAGCCGTTGCAACCTCTGTGGAGAAAGGGACAAACCTGCTCCAAGGAAAGCTCTCTTTGACTTCTCCTTGAGTGTTTGAATCCTCCCCTGTCACCTGAAACTTAATCAGAGTATTAGAGCAGCAAATCAGACAACATATCAAATATCAGAGGAAAGTGGCAGCGAATCGGTTGTGTTCAGACGCGATCAGAGCGTCTGACAGTGCAGTTTGAATTAAAGTGATCGGTCACCTGACCGATCAGAGAGCCTCCTGATCGGTCACCAGACCGATCAGGCTGGTCCCGGATCGATTAGGATTCGTCCTGATCGATTCCCAATGCTCAATCAGAAATCACGATTTCTTTGAGATTCTCCTGGACCAATCACCAGACCGATCCCGGGTCGTGGATCGTTCACCTGACCGATCCACCCTTATATTGGGCGATTTCTGAGTTTCACAGGCTAGGCCTTCTGATCGGTCAACTGACCGATCAGGATGTCACCTGATCGGTCAGCAGTCCGATCAGGTCATCACCAGATCGATCAGGCTTCGTCCTGATCGATCTTAGTGAGGAGCCCGCGACGCTGGATCGTTCAACAGAACGATCTGCACAGTGATCCTGATCGGTCAGCAGACCGATCAGGAGCTATTCAGCAAGTGAACTCAACCTCACTGCTTGCTCCCTGATCGGTCACCAGACAGATCAGAAGCCAGTCAATGGGTGAAACGCATACTCCCTGATTGGTCACCAGATCGATCAGGAGCAGCACAGTAGGTTCCCAACCTCACTATGTGTGTTGGATCGAGAACACCGATAGAGGGGGGTGAATATCGGAATTCGTTCTTTTTCGAAAAATTAAGAGCAAGTGCACAGCGGAAATAAAAATAATACAGAGACGCAGTCATTTTTACTTGGTTCGGAGCCTGTGTCGACTCCTACTCCAAGGCCCACGGTCGTTGACCGTTTACTTTTTGGCAATTCTATATAGGCGCAAAGAAAGTTTACAAATATTGATTTACAAATACGATATAGTAAACTTTAATGAAAAGAAAGCTCTTCTTTTTACCGACGTCCGATGAAGGTTGACTTTTTCGGAGCAGCGGGACGTCGTCGGCTCGAGTTAGGAGGTTCCCGGAGCAAGGCGCGAGAGCGGAAGAGCGTAGAAGCGTTGTGTCGAAGTAATTGTCAAGCTTGGGGTCGAGGGGTGCTATTTATAGCACCTAGGGTGCCCTGGACATCGGGGGCGCCCTGCCACGTGTCAGCCGATCCGCACTTCGCTCGGTCAAGCTTTATCCCACCTTAATAGAGATGAGGTTTGACCTCTGGGGCGCCCTGGTCGCTGAGGGCGCCTTGGTTGACGTGGTCTTCTCGGCTGGATAGAGTTGATCGGCCTCGCTGACATAGGCGCGAAGCGCCTTGCCACCTGAGGGCGCCCTGGGCGCTCAGGGCGCCCTGGGCGCTCAGGGCGCCCTGGGCGCTCAGGGCGCCCTGGGCGCTCAGGGCGCCCTGGCTGCTGAGGGCGCCCTGGATGCAAAGGGCGCCTCGGCCAGTGGTTAGCCGAACTCCTTTTTGCCTTACTTATTTCTTGTTCACCTTGGAGGCGCCCTAGACACTCAGGGCGCCCTACTCAGCTGCTGCCTCACTCCTTTGAGGCTCTCTGAGCTGCAGACACACGTTCCTTTGGTCCTGCATCTAGGGTTAGTTCGAAAACAAAATAAAGCATTAATTTATACAGCCTTAGCTGTCTTGGTTCTGACTTTGGTCTCCAAAATGGAGCCCTAGGTCGAACCGACGCCTACTGTTCCCTCGACGGGGAACGCGTTCTCACCTACTCCTCTCAGGAGAATTTACCTGATGCCAACCGTTCCTCTGGTTGGACTATTGCCTGACGGTCCTTTGTCAGGTCTTGGATGCCGAGCAGCCCTTCGCTCAGTGCCTAACATTCCTTCGCTAGGGCTTCAATCCCAGGCTATCCTTCGTCTGGCGCCTAGCAGCCCTTCGCTAGGTCTTTTGACCCTGGCATTCCTTTGCCAGTGCCTAGCAGTCCTTCGCTAGGGCTTTTCCTGCACACTAGAGTAACATGTTAGAAAACAAGTAAGACTTAACTTTTGACCTATGTTGCCATTATCAAAACACAGTTTTGACTTAGGTGCATTCTGCACCAACAATCTCCCCCTTTTTGATTTATGGCAACCCTAGTTCAAAAAGTTAAGTTTAATCAAACATGAAAAAGGTTAATTTTGTTCCCTCCCCCTGGAAGGAATCTCCCCCTAGATTTTTCAAAAATTCGTGGGGTTAAAAAAACATGAGTTTTAGGTACTTAGAAATCTTTCAATAACTTTACAAGCATGATTAGAGTACTTAACAAATTTGAAAGTGTTAGCTCAAGTACTTTGTAGGCTTTGAAATACCTTAGTAGATTTTGAAAACTTACGTGCTTAATAACGTATATTCGGAAAACTTTAAGTACTTAATGAAGTGCATTTGGAAAACTTTAAGTACTTCATAACTTTGAAAAACCTAAGTACTTTGTTACATTGTACAGTTTTGTCAAACTTAAGCTTTAAAGTACTTCTAAAAATTTTGACATGCTTACAAAAAATTTGAAAAGTTAATGTACTTGGCAAAATTTTGAAAGCTTGAGTAAAAATTTTGAAAGCTTTAAGTAAAATTTTGAAAGCTTTAAGTAAAAATTTTGAAAGCTTTTAAATAAAATTTTTGAAAGCTTTAAGTAAAAATTTAAAAGCTTTAAATAAAAATTTGAAAGCTTTAAATAAAAATGTTGAAAGCTTTAAATAAAAATTTTTAAAGTTTTAAGAATAGCTTAAGTAAAAAATTGTTTTTCAAACTTTTTGAATGAGTAAAAATTTACTCTCTCTTTTTCTATCTCTCCCCCTTTGCCATATATCAAAACAGATAAGTATAGCAAAAATAAGATTGCATAAAAGAAATAAGTAAGATTTTGCTGTACTGAATCAATTTCTAATTTAGACATAAATTACCTCAGTCAATTTTCTCTGTAGGGACATGTCTAACCCAATTAGCTACTTACTAACTGTTAGAAACAGTAGTTTTCGCTAAGGTTAGTCAAGTTAAGTGCTTCTGTTCAAGTTAGATTTTCTAAGCTTGACACTTAACTTAATTGCTATGCAAGTTGTATTTAGTGCCCCAATTACTGCAGATGCACTGACTTAAAGCATCTTGAATTAAGGCAAAGACCTAAGCATCTCAACCCTTTCTAGGTTATCATTCAAAAGTATCCTAAGGTGTTTGTGAGATGCTGGCTTCTAAGTCTATAGGTGCATGCAATTCTAGGGTTAGGGCCTAGGCTAAGTCCATTTTCGAAAAAGCCTTAGTTTTGTAAGGGGGTAGTTTTTTTAAAAAATAAAACTATGTCGAAAATGAAAACTGATTTTGAAATTAAGTAAAGCAATTTTTCAAATTCTATTTTTAGAAAAAAAATTTAACTAAAAAAAAAATTAATCTATTCTACCGAGCACAATCCTAACTGCCGAATAGACAAGAAACCATAAGATAGTCAATATAGAATAGTCAATATAGTCAAACACAAGTCAACCCTACTGAGTAGGGGCAGTCAAATAGGTACTGGTACAATACTAAGTGAATCTAGAATGAGGGACCGGAAGGACCAGAATGCCATGAATCGAATCGTACCATCATCTCAGCGAAGTGTGCATCATCCACTTCTCGATCGGCACGACGGGCGTCCATCTGCTCTATGTGGTAGGCTTCGACCTCCTCTCAGAGACTCTGAACCTATGTCTCTAAGTGTGTCACTCTCTGGTAGAGTGTCGGTGGAGTGGGCTCGTCGATGTGTGCTCGGGCTGCTGCCGCCAGATCCCCAATGTCGACCTCAACCTCCTCGTCTGAATCAATCGGGGGAGCTGCTCTCTGACGTCTCCAGGACAGGACCCCGGTACCGGACACCTCTATACCAGCTAGGGCAAAGTTTCTATAGCCTATTTCATCGTAATCAGTCAAGGCGGCCATCTCTCCCTCGGTAATATTTCTACCGTGGTGATGTAATATGGACGTGATGATGTGGTAGTAAGGTGTGCGTACCTGCCCTTGTGTGGTAACACTGGAGGCGTGTAGGATAGTCTGAAAAATGTGAAGTCCTATATCGATGTGAAGCTGGTGAATCATGGCGTACAGAAGAAAGGCGTGGAATGGTCGCATAGTGGTGACGTCCCTGGTGGATAATGGTAGGATACATCGGACTATGACCCTATATAGAGCGTAGTCCTGTACATCTAATTCGACAGACTGAAATCGTCTGGCCACGGGTTGCCTAAAGAAATATGAGTGCAATGTATCTAAGGTGATCTCAGAGTAGGGAGCATCAAAGGGAAGCTCCCTAGGAGGGTAACAACAGAAGGTGGACTGCGAGAGTCGTAGTCCTAGAAATCGGTTGAGTAAAGTTGGTGTGATAGTTAGGGGGATTCCTTGAACAGTGGTGGAGAACATGAGATTATCCTGTCTAATTATGTTATTGTAAAATTCTGCACATAAGGAAGTATTGATAGGGTGAGTGCAGAATACAAGATTGTCGAGTTGGTAGAAGTTTATGGCGTTCATTGCTAATGGACAGGATTGAGTGAAAAATTGTCTGTTCAAGTAACTTGTTTTGATAGGTTTATAGGTGGTGCGAGCGAACTTATTACATAAGTCTAAATTTGGAAACCTAGGGTCAGGACTAGGTTGGGTACCGGGTTCTGCCTGGTTTGGTCGGCGTCTTCTAAGAGAAAGAATGTACACTTAAAGAAAGTATGCATTTAATGAAAAACTTAAAAAGAAATTAACTTAATTAAAATTTATACCGGGTTGCTCGGGGAGGCATCGTTGTGGATGAGAGCTTGAGAGTGTTGCTAGATCTCTTGGAAGATAGAGAGTTGAGGAGAAGGAGTGGTTTGGGTGTGAAGAGGAGAAGGGGAATGGGATCCCTTTTATAGGCAGATTTGGGCGCCCTTTATCGGGAGGGCGCCCTGTCTGTTGAGGGCACCCTGCATGGGGAGGGCGCCCCGCCCAGGCCTGCACGTCGCTTTTGGCAGCTTTCTACCATTGAAGGACTGTAGGTAGGCGCCCTGCCTGACGAGGGCGCCTTGACCGGGCCTGCCACTGCCTTTTGGCAGCTTTCTGTGATTACAGGCCTGTGGGAGGGCGCCCTTCATGACGAGGGCGCCTTCCGTGCTTCTGTAGCTGCCTTTTGGCAGCTTTTGACCACCCTCGGGGCGCCCTAAAGCAATTGGGCGCCCTATGGGTTGTTTTGTCCCTAAAGGATTGATTTTGACCGGATTTGACCTAATTTAAGTCTTTTGACCAAGGTTTGTCTACATTGTCCGAGGTTTGACTGCTTTGACTGTAGTTTGACTTCTTTGACCATAGTTTGACTATTTTGATCATGGGTTAAGATTAGGATTTAACTATAACACATGTATTAAAGGAATCATAATTGAGTTTCAATTTTACTGTCTCACCCAATCTAGAGTTTTCAATCACGTTAGCCTTATGAGTTTTGTGAGACAGGTTTTAATGTTATTTTGAAAATTTTGATTAATTTTGAAAACAATTAAATTTTGAAAACTTAATAAATTTTGATATTTTTGAAGTGATGTTCAAATCTATAAATAACTGAAATTTTGTGTTAGATTCGAATTTGACAAAAAATAATTTGAATTTGAATTTCAAAAATTAGCTTCCAGGTCTTGGCGCGGCACAAGGCCTTCTTTGGCCGTAGCCTTATGGGATCATCCACCCTTTCCTAGACAAAGGCTTTTAATGAAATTTCATTTTCAAAAATTTTTGAAAAATTTCTGGTCTAACTAGTTTGGGTCATGGATCGGTAGCTTCGGCTAGTTCCGCCAAATTGGCTTCCCTAATGTACTATCATCTCACCTCCACCCAATACTATGTTGTCAAAATTCAGCTAAGTTTGTTTAGTCCTTAAGCTAGCCTAAGTCTAAGCATGGTATATTGCAGAAATTAAATAACCAATCAATCAAGCAATTTAAATCAAGAATAACAAGTTTATCTAATAATGAAAATAGTTTTCAGTTTGGCTCCCCCTGACTAAAGCCACGGTGATGGTTGGGCAAGATGTGAATCTTGTCCTTGGGGATCTAATACTGATTTGATCCAGTCGGTTTGTTTAGGTATAGTTTAGGTACCCATGCCTGAATTTTACCTCTGGACTGATTCAGTACAGCAAAGTATGATCTTTGCCGAGATTTGGTTCTATAGCCCAATCCGGATCGATTTAGAACTGATATCTGTTTTCCAAGGATCATGTCAAGACCCTTGGAACCAGATGTAAATCGTTCTAATGCTGATCTAAGATCCTTAACCTGAGTTTTCAGGGAGGAGTTCTCCTTATCAAGTTTTTCAACTTGAGTAGGAGTTCCTTCCTGAACCTTCTCGGTTAAGGGTTTAGAGTCAGCTCCCTCTTTCAGGAGTTTTACTTCCTGTCGGAGGGATTCGACTCGGAGTTTGGCTTTTGCCAAATCTCAAGAAAGAAACGAAATTAATTCAATTAACTGACATCTATTAAAACCGATTACCTTAATTTCTCCGTCATCTGTGAAGGTCAGCTCACCGTCCTCTTGTTCTGTTTCTGACTCAGTCTCAACTTTATCTGAGGCGGTCAGAGCTAGGAGGTTGGACTGGGGTGCCTCTTCTTCTTCTTCTGAGGAAGATTCGTCCCAGGTTGCTTGCAGCGCCTTCTTTCTTCTCATCTTTTTAGTCTCCTTTAGGTTAGGGCACTCTGACTTGTAGTGGCCCTTTTTCTTGCACTTGTAGCAGGTTACATTGGGCTTATTTGTGGGTTCAACTGGTTCGTCCTTTCTTCGGCCGGTTTTCCGTTTGTTGGTTCGGTTCTTCAGCTCCATGTAGTAGCTTCGAGCGAGTCGGACCAGCTTAGTTTGTTCTCCTTCTTCTTCTGAATCTGAGTCTGAGTTAGACTCGGGTTCAGGTTCAGACTTCTTCTTTGTTGTCCTTCCAGTTTTGCCTGCAAGAAAAGCAATACCTTTCTCGACCATATTGGTGTTAGTTTGTTCGTGCAGTTCAAGTTCGGAAAACAACTCGTCTAATTTTATTTTTGAAAGATCCCTAGAGACCTTGTATGCATCTACCATAGATGCCCACAAGGTGTTTCTAGGGAAAGCGTTTAAGGCATACCTTATTAAGTCACGGTTTTCAACCTTGTGACCTATTGTGTGGAGATCGTTCATCAACTCTTGGATTCGTGCGTGGAGCTGGGCTGCTGATTCGTTGTCGGCCATCATGATGGTGTACAACTTGTTCAGGAGCAGATCCCTTTTGCTGATCCTGGTATCTGACGTTCCTTCGTGCAGCTCGATCAATTTTGCCCAGAGCTCCTTCACACTGTTGAAGGGGCCCACGCGATTCAGCTCTTCTTTCGTCAATCCGCATTGAAGAGTTTGAGTAGCTTTTGCGTCGGCTTCTATCTTGCGTTTTAGGGAGTTGTCCCATTCGGAGTAGCTTTGAGGAAGTCCATCAGCATTCTTGGGTATCTCCAGTCCGGACTGGATGATAATCCACATGTCCACCTGAGTTTTCAGGTGGACCTCCATACGGCTTTTTCAATAGGAAAAGTCTTCTCCACTAAAGAGTGGAGGTCTGGCGGTGCTAAACCCCTCTTGCATGGCCATCTGAAACAGAAAACTAACAAAACAAAAACGAATTCTCCAAGACTAGGTCGTGGATTAGTAGTGTTGGATAAATTAAATAACGAGGGGTGTTGCACCAACCTCGCTTAACAATAAAAAAATCGAACGAAATATTTTAACGAAAAATTAAAAAAAATCCGAAAAAAAATTTCAAACTGGTGGTTGCACCAGGTTTGAACTTCCCCGCTCTGATACCACTTGTTGGATCGAGAACACCGATAGAGGGGGGGTGAATATCGGAATTTGTTCTTTTTCGAAAAATTAAGAGCAAGTGCACAGCGGAAATAAAAATAATACAGAGACGCAGTCGTTTTTACTTGGTTCGGAGCCTGTGTCGACTCCTACTCCAAGGCCAACGGTCGTTGACCGTTTACTTTGGGCAATTCTATATAGGCGCAAAGAAAGTTTACAAATATTGATTTACAAATACGATATAGTAAACTATAATGAAAAGAAAGCTCTTCTTTTTACCGACGTCCGATGAAGGTTGACTTTTTCGGAGCAGCGGGACATCGTCGGCTCGAGTTGGGAGGTTTCCGGAGCAAGGCGCGAGAGCGGAAGAGCATAGAAGCGTTGTGTCGAAGTAATTGTCAAGCTTGGGGTCGAGGGGTGCTATTTATAGCACCTAGGGCGCCATGGACGTCGGGGGCGCCCTGCCACGTGTCAGCCGATCCGCACTTCGCTCGGTCAAGCTTTATCCCACCTTAATAGGGATGAGGTTTGACCTCTGGGGCACCCTGGTCGCTGAGGGCGCCTTGGTTGACGTGGTCTTCTCGGCTGGATAAAGTTGATCGACCTCGCTGGCATAGGCGCGAAGCACCTTGGCACCTGAGGGCGCCCTGGCTGCTTAGGGCGCCCTGGATGCAGAGGGCGCCTCGGCCAGTGGTTAGCCGAACTCCTTTTTGCCTTACTTGTTTCTTGTTCACCTTGGAGGCGCGCTAGACACTCAGGGCGCCCTACTCAGCTGCTGCCTCACTCCTTTGAGGCTCTCTGAGCTGCAGACACACGTTCCTTTGGTCCTGCATCCAGGGTTAGTTCGAAAACAAAATAAAGCATTAATTTATACAGCCTTAGCTGTCTTGGTTCTGACTTTGGTCTCCAAAATGGAGCCCTAGGTCGAACCGACGCCTACTGTTCCCTCGACGGGGAACGCATTCTCACCTACTCCTCACGGGAGAATTTACCTGATGCCAACCGTTCCTCTGGTTGGACTTTTGCCTGACGGTCCTTTGTCAGGTCTTGGATGCCAAGCAGCCCTTCGCTCGGTGCCTAGCATTCCTTCGCTAGGGCTTCAATCCCAGGCTATCCTTCGTCTGGCGCCTAGCAGCCCTTCGCTAGGTCTTTTGACCCTGGCATTCCTTTGCCAGTGCCTAGCAGTCCTTTGCTAGGTCTTTTTACCCTGGCATTCCTTCGCCAATGCCTAGCAGTCCTTCGCTAGGGCTTTTCCTGCACACTAGAGTAACTTGTTAGAAAACAAGTAAGACTTAACTTTTGACCTATGTTGCCATTATCAAAATACAGGTTTGACTTAGGTGCATTCTGCACCAACAATGTGCTCCCTGATCGGTCGCCCGACCGATCAGTCATCGCTGGATCGGTCACCTAACCGATCCACGAAGGAGCAGCGTGCCAAAACCCCTGATCGATCACCAGACCGATCCAGGGACTCAAACTCAGCCCTCCAAGCTAAGTTTCCATCCACCTTAGCCCTCCAAGCTAAGGATTTTCCATCTAACCCTCCAAGTTGGGAATTTACACCTAACCCTCCAAGTTAGGAATTTTCACCTAGCCCTCCAAGCTAGGACTTTTCACCCAACCCTTCCGAGTTAGAACTTCATCCAACCTAGCCCTCCAAGCTAGGCACCTGACCCTCCATGCCAGGACTTTTTCACCTAATTCTCCAGGATGGGAATTTGCACCTAACCCTCCAAGTTAGGACTTTTCACCTAGCCCTCCAAGCTAGGTCTTTTCACCCAACCTTTCCGAATTAGGACTTTTCCAACACCTAACCCTCCAAGCTAGGATTTCTCACACCTAACCCTCCAGGTTAGGATTTTTCCAATACCTAGCCCTCCAGGCTAGAATCCTCCATATCATGCCTAATCCTCGATTAGGACTTAATCATAATCATCATCATCATCAACCTAAACTAAAATCATTGTCAACACCAAAACAACAATTAGGGCCAGACTGCATCAACAGTACTGACCCTAGGGGTTGGGAACCAAGTAAAACCCTTTGTGCACTCTGAGTTGTTTGGTTTTTCGTTCTTTCCATTTTCCGCTGCTACTAACACTCTGATTAGAATGAATGAACCTCGAAGTTTATGAAAGACGAGATTCTCGACAAAAAATTTTTACAAGTCGATATTCACCCGCCTCTATTGACGGCACCGGTCCCACATTTTGCTCGGCCTCTGAGAACCTGAAACTCGACGACATTTGACCTCGACCCATCTCAACTCCTGTCCGTGATCCTCGCTCGAAAACGTCTTCTGCTTGGTCCCCCGGACCAAGTATTCATGCACGACTTCACTCATCAAGTCTTCGTTGCCCGATCCCCGACCAGGACTTCGTTGCCCAACCCTCGGCCAGGATTTCATGCATTGATAAGGACATCTTTGCTAGTCATCTAAATCCTGATTAGACTTCTTTCTACCAAACATCAAGTCTTGTTTGGCTTAGTCCAAATGTGTTTTATTACCCTACAAATATCATGTCCTGTTTGGCTTGTCTCTTAGTCAAATTGGCCAACCTTGGGTTCTCTGTTAAATATCAGATCCTGTTTGACTAACCCTTGTTTTAACTGATCAAATATTGGTATTTTGACAAACATATCTGATCTTGGTTTGATCACCCTGCCAAACATCAGGTCCTGTTTAGCTAACCCTTTGGTCAACCTGATCAAGCTTGGGTTTACCCTACTAAACATCAGGTCTTGTTTTACTTAACCCTTGATCACTTTGACCAGACCTTAGTATACTGTCAAACATCAAAACACTAAGGTTGACTATTCATAACTGATGCTCTTTGCACCAACATGCTCCGTGGGGCCAGATCGGTAGCCCGAGGTTTACCCTACTAAACCTCGGGCTTATCTCTGCAAATATCATGTCCTGTTTGGCTTATCTCTTGGTCAAATTGGCCAACCTTGGGTTCTCTGTTAAATATCAGATCCTGTTTGACTAACCCTTGTTTTAACTGATCAAATATTGGTATTTTGACAAACATATCTGATATTGGTTTGATCACCCTGCCAAACATCAGGTCCTGTTTAGCTAACCCTTTGGTCAACCTGATCAAGCTTGGGTTTACCCTACTAAACATCAGGTCCTGTTTTACTTAACCCTTGATCACTTTGACCAGACCTTAGTATACTGTCAAACATCGAAACACTAAGGTTGACTATTCGTAACTTATGCTCTTTGCACCAACATGCTTCGTGGGGCCGGGTCGGTAGGCCGAGGTTCGAAAAACCTCGTTAATCATTTTTTTTCTTTGCACCAACATGCTTCTATGCTATAAAATAAAATGAAAAGGACTTTGCCCAGTTCCCATTTTGGGAGTTGTATGGTAGGACCATAAGACACTCGCGAGCTCTTCAACCCAACTCTCCCGACATGTTTCAGTTTTATCTTGAGTCCTCTGATTATTTCCCAATTGACAACCTTGCCTTAGACATTGTTTTGTGGATAAGCGACTGATGTGAAGGTCTGATAAATATCCAACCCTTCACACCATTCTCTAAGCTTGCGACCTGAAAATTATCTGTCATTGTCCGATACCAGTTTATGAGGAATTTCATAACTACGGACAATATCCTTCCATAGGATTTTAATCACGACGACCTCAGTAATTTCGGTGAGTGGCTCAGCTTCAACTCATTTGGCGAAGTAATCCATCAGTACCAACAGGAACTTCTTTTGCTGTGGCCCTGTCGGAAACGGACCTATTATATCCATCCCCCACTGATCGAAGGGACAAGAGACTGTAGAGGCTCGAAGTACTTCAGTTGGGTGGTGGGTGATATGGTGATGCTTTTGGCAAGATTCGCACCCGATGATAAACTTGTTGGCATCCGCTTGCAATGTGGGCCAAAAGTATCTGGCTAGAACAATCATCATAGCCATTGATTGACCGCTTATATGACTCCCGCATATGCCTTCATGAACATTTGTCATGATATACTTAACGTCCCCCGGGTCGATGCACTTGAGTAATGGCTAGGCAAACGCTCTTTTGTATAACTGTTCCCCAACCAACGTGAACCGAGTAGCCCTACGCTTAAAGAGTCGGGCTTGATTACAATCTTCATGTACTGCTCCATCGTGAATAACCTCTACATAATCCTCTCTCCAATCCGGTAGTATAGCATCAGCAAGTTCTCCGCCAATCTGAGCCACTATTTCTTCTTGGATGTTGGGCTCATCCAGAGTCCATAATGCTAAGGAACATGCAAACTTGGCTAGTTCATCAGCCTTAACATTATATGCTCGGGTGACTTTCTGCAACGTGACTTTCATAAAAGTGGCTTTCAAGTGATTATATGCTGTTATATATTTCTGTAATAGCTCATTATGAACCTCGAAATCTCCTTCAAGTTGTTGAGCCACTAACTGAGAATCAGAATACAATATAATTCGAGAGGTTGCGACTTTCCTGGCAGCTTGCAGCCCAGCTAATATTGTCTTATACTCGGCTTCATTGTTGGTAGCATGGAAGTTGAGTCATATAGATAATTGCAATACAACTTCTCGAGGGATATCATTAGAACACCAACCCTGCTTGCTTTTTGATTAGACGAGCCATCAACATAAATCCTCCAGACTTCCTCGGATTCAGAATCTTGAATTGTTTCAAGCATAAAATCGGCTAAAGTCTAGGCTTTGATAGCCATTCTAGGTTAATACCTGATCCAATATTCGCTCAACTCGATAGTCCACTTGATTAACTACTTAGATGCCTCAGGATTTGTAAGGACACGTCCGAGCATGCTATTAGAAAATACAATGATGAGATATGCCAGGAAGTAAGGTCTTAACCTTCACGCAATTAAGACTAGCACGTACGCCAACTTCTCAAGAATGGTGTACCGAGTCTCTACATCTTTATGAAGATGACTGAAAAATACATATGATATTGAATGTTACCTTCTTCCTAAATAAGCGCTGAACCCACAACCTGCTCGGTTGTAGATAGGTAGACAAAGAGAGTCTTTCCTCCCAGCGACTTGTATAATATAGGCAACCCAGATAAGTATGCCTTTAACTCAGTGATGGCCTTCTCGCTTTGCTCATTCCATTCAAATTTGATTGTCTTCTTCAAAATTTTGAAGAAGGATAGAGTTCCATCGGCTGACCAAGATATGAACCTAGATAGAGATGTAATCCTTCCATTAAGTCATTGGACCTCTTTGAAGTTGCTCGGTGACGACATATTTACTATAGCCTACACCTTCTCCGCATTCGCCTCGATTCCTCTCTCTGTCACCATGTCCCTAGGAATCACCCACTTTTCACCTCGAACAAATACTTAGCTAGATTTAGCTTTAGTCTGTTAGCTCTCAGGGTGGTGAATGTCTCTTCTAGATTAACAATCATGTCTTTCCCTTTCTTCATTTTGACTAGGACATCACCAACGTAAACCTTGATATTCTAACCAATCTGGTGTCGAAACACCTTGTCCATCATCCGTTGATAGGTTGCTCTCTCATTCCTTAATCCGAACGACATGACGTTGTATCAATAGGTGTCATTGGCAGTCACAAAACATACTTTCTCCAGCCTTCTCAGGTAAGAGGAACCTGGTGGTATCCCTGGTATGCGCCCAACAATGAGATAAACTCACATCCGAAGGTTGAATCTACCAGCTAATCGAAGTGAGGCAAGGGGTAGCAGTCTTTAGGTCATTCTTTATTTAAATCCCGAAAATCAATACTAACATGCCATTTTCACCCGGTTTGCCAGCTAGGTCGTGAATTGCACTTCCCGAATGTGACCTGCATTCAGCAACTTTTCCACCTTTTCTCTGATTATTTGGTCCGACTCTAGAGCAAAGTATCTTTGCCTTTGTTTTACGGGTCGGGCTCCTGGAGTGATGTGCAATCTGTGTATAGCCAGAGAATAAGAAACTTCTTTAATCTTGTTCGTAGCCCTATGCAAACATATCGTAATGACAGAATAAGCAGTTGATCATCCTGTCTCTGAGTTTAGGGCTCAGGTCCGTAGCGATTCTTGTAACTCCTCCCGGCTCATGAAGATGGATCTGGACTTCCTCCACTCAACCGTCCTATGTTCCTCCTTGGCTTCTTCTTTTGTCCGAGGATTAGCTAACACGATCTGTATGGTCTCATGGGTCTTCAGGCTCTTGCAGGCTTCTGTTCTGACTTCCCCACTATAGTATCACCGAGAAACTAACTAATTCCCCTTAACCTCAGCCACTTGGTCCCACACCGGGAATTTCATCTTCTGGTGAGATCGAGACCAAGGCTTGGAATAAGCTGAGGGCTGGTCTCCCTAAAATTACATTATATGATCATGGGGCGTCCACCACCATGAAGGGAGTTCTCCTCATCCTTTGCAAGGGATCATCCCCTAGGGATAGGGATAGAGAGATCTGTCCTAGTGGTTGCATCCAATGTCCAGTGAAGCCGAATAGCTATGTTGAGACGGGGCATAGCTCACCCCTATCTACTTGCATCTGGTACAATGCCACTTTGTAAGGTATCATCCTTTGCAAGGTATCATCCCCTTGGGATAGGGACAGAGAGATCTGTCCTTGTGGTTGCATCCAATGTCCAGTGAAGCCGAATAGCTGTGTTGAGACGGGGCACTGCTCACCCTTATCTACTTGCATCTGGTACAATGCCACTTTGTACATAATATTGATGAAGCTTTTTGTATCAATGAAAATGCGCTTAACTTCATAATTAGCTATGCTAACAAGAATTACTAGCGCATATTCATGGGGATCCTCACACATCCACTAGATCATCGGGGCCGAAAGAGATGACAGGCCCGTTGTGCTTCTCCCTACTCGTCCCGATTACATAGTATTCAAACCTACGTGTGTGAGACTTTCTTGCACAATGGGAATCTCCATCGGTCAGGCCTCCTGAGATCATTCCAACATGACCCAATGGAGGTTCTCGGGTAGGAACCTTGTCCTTCCCCGGGTCTCGCTTCAGAGAAGCAGTTCAGCGGGGTGAGGTCTCCGTGGATCTCTCTTCAGAAAGCGATCGAGCCCGCCTCCTAAGTTCCTCTTCCCCTAATTGTTGTTACCTACGAGATCAGCTTCAATGAGGGGATCTTCACCGATACCCTGAGTTGCTCCACTTCTTACATGGCTTGGCACTGACGTCCTTAGATCTCCTCCTCTTCAATGTGTAGCACTCTTCTTTGGAGTGCGTAGTACTACCATGAAAGTCGTAGTACTTCTCAAGTAGTGTTAGTCCTTCTATAACACCGAATTTTTTAGAATTTTTCAAAATAAACAAAAAGAAAAAAAATCTTTTAAATGGTCAGAGTGAGGGATCGAACTTGCAACCCGAAAGTTGGGGTTAATTTCAAGTTACCAATCATGTTAGTGATCTTTTCGTTAGAATATGGAATCGATATTAGATAAGTAATAGTAAGCATCTTTTATGAGTGATGCTTCAACTTCCACTTAGTATATAAAGGAATGGAAGAAGAGAAAACCAAGTGTTTTCTCATTCTTCTTCTTCTTTGCCGAAAACAAGAAAAGAACTAGGGTTTCTCCTCTTCTTTTCTTGTGCCTAAGATCTGGATTGTGCGAAGGAAGTGGACGAGGAGTACCACGCTAGATCCTACGTCGGTATAGTGAGTTCTAAGCGTAAGGATGTAAGTAGATCTCTCACCTACAGTAAAATTAGTTCTCTAATGAGTTTTAAACATGATTTCCATGTCTTTTGTATGATGTGATCCTAGTATAGCAAGAACAAGGTCTTGATTTGCCCAAACGCGAGGTTTTGGGATTTCGGCACGCAAGGTGTTTGATACCGATGTTCTGTGTAAGACCAAGGTTTTACTAAGCCCTAGAACGAGTTCTAGGACTAAGAAATGAGATAAAAAAACAAGACTGAGGTCTTGTTGCGTCCTAAAACAAGTTTTGGGAACATTACCTTTTTAAGTGCTAAGTTATGCATTTTAAATACAAGCATGAGTACAAGTTAAGTATATTACTTTGAAAAACCGAGGTCGTTTTGGCATGTACCGGCCCAAGGCCCATGAGATCTAGGTGAGCTAGTAAGACGTCCTATTAGGATTCGGTGGCTAGCTACCCCGAACCTATTAGGGATGCACGCATTGGTACAATGCCAGGCCCAAAGGAGGATGTTTATTATTTTGAAGTATAAGAAGTATAAGTGTATAAGTTTCAAGTTTTTCAAAAGCAAGAAATCATTTCAAGCATGTTACACATTTTTCATTTCAAGCAAAGTTTCCAAATGCAAATATTTGTTACAAGTGTATTCATGAGCTTATTCATTTTAAGCATAACATTTTCAATACATATGTTTAAAAGCAAGCATTCTTGACCAAGCGCCTGTTTGATATCGATTGCATGTTTTTGTGAGATAGGTATCTACTTACTAAGATATTTGCTTATAGTTGCATCCTTTTACTGCAGATAAAGGTAAAGGGAAGATGTAAGGCAAGGAGGCTCAAGGATGGATGATTCATGTCAGTGGCGGCGGAACCGTGGAGTAGGATCCTTCAGGATGAGTTTTGTTTAGCGTTTAATACTCTAAACAATAGAACATTATGAGTATTTTCTTTTGAGTTTATGTTAGTAGTTTACTTCCGCAAAGACTTTAAGTTTGAGTTGTTAATTTGGAGTTTGAAATGCATGCAAATGGAGTATGATTATGGTTATTATGTTTGTGAGTTTATAATCTTGTTGCGTAGTTGAAGTAGAATGTATATATATACTTGAACGGTGTTTCTGAAACATGAAAACTGCAGTTCCGGGCATATCAGTTGATTGATGCAGGTCTCAGTTGACTGGTCGAGGGAATAGAAACATTCGGGCAAGTGAATCCCAGGTGCAGTCAACTGCACCAGTTGTAACGCCCCAAATTTTGTGCTTGCTTTCGATTTTCATTAGGGCACAAAAATGTCGGCTACCCTTAGTAAAGGTTCTGTGGCGGAATGAACAATTCGAAGAAGCCACATGGGAACGAGAGGAGGCAATACGATTTTGGGCTTGCTCTTAGTCCCGACTTACAGGGAAGCATCTCTTAGGCATTTCATCATACATAAGCCATGCATAACATAAGGGTGCTTAAAGAGCTTAAACATAGACATGTACATCATGATTCTTAGAGCATGAACAAGCATGGGAGAAGACATGTTATCACCTATACTACTCACAGCATATTATGGGCATCATAGGCGTGCCTAATTGGGTTGTAGTTTCCTCCTTAGCCCAAATTCTTATTTAATAAGAAAATTCCAGCATATAAACTCTAAGTTTAGAGCATGATAAACCATGAAAAACATTACACTAACATCATACATTAAGGTAGGCATCATAGAGGAGACATTAGAAGGCATGTTGGGGTTGTTACCCCTTCTTAAGTCCTACTTACCATTCTTTACAGAAAATTCCAGCATACATACCTTAGTTTCCAAGCATGTTAAAATCATGAATAAACCATATTTACATCACATATCATCTCACATACCTATCATGCCACTTATTAAACATAGATTTCATCATAAGATAATTATGCAACCCTAATCTCTAATCCCTCTAGGGTTGGCCGAACTCAAGGGTAAGGGAAACTAGGTTTCTTGAAATCAAATCTTCACACCAACATTTATACAAGCATTTTGTCTACACTACTAAGCATGGATATATCATAGGAATCATACAACCTTAAAACTCTCTTTGCTTCATGGTTTGGCCGAAAGTCACATAAGGGTAGAACCCTAGTTTTTGTTCACAACATCATAAAGAAAATCAACATACCTATATACCCTAAGTCTCAAGGGATCTTCTCATGTATTAAAGAGTAACCAAGGCCTCTCCTAAAGGAGGTGGCCGAAACTTACAAAGGGAAAACCCTAATTCTTTTGTACAAGAAAATAACAAGAATCATGCATAACAATTACACTGCAGGCGAGGGGATACTTACATCATTTCGCTTGAGATTCTACTTCTTTAAGTCCCTTAGGGTACCCTTGGTTGAAGGAGAAGTGAAGGTTCCTCTTACTCTTTCTTCTCTAGACTCCTTGGCCCTAATAGAGGGCAAGAGCCTTCTTCCTTCCAATCCCCTAGGGTTAGAACCCTAGGGAGCACTTTTCGAAAAATGGAAAAGAGGAGAGGAGAAGAAGGAATTTCGGTGGGGAAGAGAAAAGGAAGAAGAAGAGGAAGTTACTCACACCTCTTCCCTCTCTTATTTATACTTTTCTCATGAAAAGACATGTCTCTTCACTATTACACGCTTAACAAGCATGTTTCTTATTCTCTCAACAAGAAACAATGCTTGGTGTAGTGGTTAAGACATGGAGAGTGCAACTATGAGGTTCAAGGTTTAATCCTTGCTTCCTCCCTTCTACCTCTTCTTTTTATCACAATTTGCACTAATCCATATCAAAGCCCTTTAAGCCAAGCCTATCATGAAATTTTATAATATTAATAATATTTCATGAATTCATAATATTTCATAATATTCCATAAATATTATTTCATAATATTTTTAATATTTCATATTCATGAATCTATAATATTTCATGAATCCCATAATATTTCATATTCATGAATTCATAATATTTTCTAATATCCATGATACTATTTTATGAATTTCATAATATTTCATATTCATAAAGTTTCATAATATTTTCTAATATCCATGATACTATTTCATGAATTTCATAACATTTTATATGGGAAAATTTTGGGGCGTTACACCAGTCGACTAGCAGAATATTAGTCGACTGGTGCCAGTGTAAAACAAAAAGTGTTGTATGGCTGATGGTTAGTGCTTCAGTCTTGCAACTAAGTGTTCTAGGAGTTAAATCCTGACAAAGGCAATAAAATTAAAGTTTTTTTTTTGGCTGGCCCAACAGTAAAGTCAACGTAACGATCCTATAAGGTCAAAGTTAGCAAGAGAGGGTCATTACACCTTCGGTGTCCATTGTTTCCACTAACTTCTTCATGTAGTCCCAGTGACTTTTGTCTGAGTGTGAATCCATCGCTTGGGCAGGAGCAGGCGACTCCTTTCTCTCGGATCGTATCGAGTTTGGATAGGTGCTCCTACCAAATCCTTTCGGTAGGCGTGCTGCACTTCTTCCACATTGACGTGCTTGACTGACCACCCCAATAGATCATCGAAGCTGGTCAGTAGCTTCTTCATGAGGGATCGAAAGAAATCTCCTTCATCAAATCCGTACGTAAAGGCGTTGACGAGAATCTCAGAATTGGCACTTGGCACGTCCTGTGCTACCCGGAGGTGAACGACGTAAAGGTGCCAAACTTGTTTCAGAAGTGAACGACGTGGACGGCAGGTCATCGTGATGTAGCCTTGAGCGATGACAAGGGGGATGTCCACGGAGGTGCTTGAAACTATCACTGCATGTATGTAACGACCCGTCTTCTAGTACTAAGCTTTAAGGCGGATTGCTACTACTAACTGGCCGACTAACTGATTTATGATCCTTGTTTTCATTTAAGCTAAACCAACTGGGAGAATTTAAAAAAAACTAATTTCACTATTTACTGAACTAACAATTCTTAATCATGTTGAAAGTACTAAACAGCCAAAATAAAACAAAAACTTTAATTTTATTAGCTTGGCAAGATTTGATGCCCCAACCTCAGCTTTGCATGACTGAAGCACTAACCAGCAAATCTACATCACATTGTGTTATAAATTGGCACCAGTAGACTGGTATTCTATTAGTCGACTGCCCGAGGCGACGAAGCCTTCTGTACGATTTTGTTACTGGTCCCAGTCGACTGGTATCTGTCGCAGTCGACTGGTAGTTCTGAAATCTGAAAATTCAGATTCCAGAAACGTGTCAAAGTCAACCCACTTCGTGCCAAAACCCCCCCCCCCCCCACAAACTCATATTTAAGCTTACTAACAGGTATACAATGATTCTAGGCCATATTCTACATGTTTCCATGACATTAAACCATACTTTAACCATTTCTAAGCATGAAATTAGAAACATGAACTTTGTATCAACTTGCTACTAAAACTAGGCATTGTTTCGGTCTAGATGCAACAATAGTAGCACTATAATGTCTGAAATGGTTCTATGGCCTTAAACCATTCATTTTACTACTAATTAACATGCACTTGGAATGTATCATCCAACATATCACATGTAGAAGCTAACAACATGTCAATGTATAACTAGAGACATGCACTTGAATGTATCACTCAATATATCGCATGTAGAAGCTAACAACATGTTAAAGTATAACTAGAATCATGCACTTGAATGTATCACTCAACATGAAAAAGGTACTTAAGATGCGGAAAATAGTAAACATGACAAGGAACTAATTCATTTGACATTCTTAATAACATGTCCACTTAATGTAAATTCCCAAGGTTCTTTCATTCTAAGTTTCCACCATCACACACTCCACCATCATCCCTGCCGCTTCCGCTACTCTACTTTTCCTTTGCATTTATCTGCAGTATAAGAAAAAATGAAACTATAAGCATAAAGCTTAGTAAGTACCATCCTACTCACAAAAAAATGCATATCTCGAAACTCATGCTTTTGAAAACTCATGTAGGAAAAACATATCATGCTTATCATTTATTCTTGTTGAAACATATAATCTAAACAAATATCATGACATACTCATCATACTAAGCACATGAACTAAATCATATTCTTATAACTAAATTCACATGACATTCATAGAATTTATTAAACTAAGCATGATCTTAAAACTGGTTTCACTTAAAGCTATTACTAAACTTTTGAAACTTATACATATAATAAGTGAAAATAATAATCATGCTGCTGTGGGCCCGGCAATGTGGTGCTAATGCGTGCATCCTTAAATAGATCCGAGGTAGCTAATCCCGAACCCATTAGGGTACTACTACTAGGCAAACTAGGAGCCTAGGGGCAACTAGGAGGCCACCCATGGACGAACTAGAGTCCAAACACATGCCATAAAAAGTAAAATACTTTCATAAATAATCTTTCCTTTAACCTTGCATCTTCTTGGCAATCTAGAGCCTAGGGGCGATCTAGGAACCCACCCAATGGATGAACTAGGGTCCATAAACATAAAGCAAGGGTAGCTAACTTCATAACCTGCTAAAACTCATATTAGAGCTTCTTAACATTTTCTCAAGCACCTTGCATGCCTAAAAACTCCCCTTTTTCATTTAAGGACACTTTCTAGGCAATCGACGGTGCATCTAAACCCCAAACTAAAGGGGGAAGTGTTAGTGATATGAGAAAAGTGTCCTAAGGCAATCGCCTTATGATTGTAATCATTTATTTTAATAAATGAATATTCACTATTTGAGTATACAGGTTTATGTATTTGATTGTGATCTTAAACTCATTCACTGAATGTCCGTAATATAATTCATAGCATGAGAGAATTTGTGATGAATTCATAACTGGTGATTATCTCTACATGTGCAATTGTGAAGTATTGAAACTGTCCCTAGTCGATGAATTGATAAATATGGACACTATCAATTCTGTTGAGACTAGCATGGGTTATTCTCTAATTAGCTGATTCTCACTGACTGGTGATATGGAGATGTCCGGAGATAAACATGAATGCTAGTTATGGGAACTAGTTCATTGGAGTGACTGGCTGTAAAACCTCATATGGTAGTCTACATATAGATATGTCAATGAAGTTCTTACTGCAGCTTAAGTGCGATGTTCCTTTGACTTACGGTGTTCAAGTCATCTTGGTCATAGAGACTTATACTTTGACATCTTAAGCAAGCATCTCCAAGGAGGTGTGGACCTAGGATGATTGGGTATAAGCCGAAGTGCCCGAATATGTTTGAACAGCCTACAAAGGATTCACCACTCCTTGCGAGGAGGTGTATACCCAAGGCCTATCGTCGGATTGTTACTCGAAGCCTCTGGCCAGAGCATGACATGTTCAAAGTATGAATCTCTTAGATACTTGGGCTAGGTGTGACGTAGTCAACCTAGTGGGGACTGACACACATAGACTATGTCCTGAACCAAGTGGGTATAAGATGGTGAAGGGAATGGGGCACGATTCATTATAGCTGCTGAAGGGTTTCAGAATTGTTTTTGAGGTCAACCGTTGATCTTTCAATTAATTGGGGATCATGATGTACTACTAGGTGCCACTCATGATCGTTCTATAATTGGTTAATTATAGACGGCCAACATAAATCGAAAACCTATTTAGTCACACGCACTATGAGTAATCCGAGGGATTTAAAACGAGTTGAAAATTGGATTTTCCAATCAAGAGAGATTAGGTTTGGTTGAGCCAAACGATAAGTCGAATCTGAATTTTTCAGAGACGCATCGGAAGCGTAAAAAGGCTAAGTCTTTTGAAGACTTAATAGATGGATTAAATGAGTTTAATTCATTGGGGCATGCCCTGGATAGGCCGGCCAAAGAGGGTCCCCACCCTCTTTGCTTGGCCGGCCACAACAGAGGGAGGGAACCAAATTGTTTGGTTCAATTTATAAAATAAATCAAGTGTGGTTTGTTTTATAAAATTATGGATGATATAAATTTTTTATATAAACAAGGTTTGGTTTATTTTTCATGGAAATTAAAATGAACCATGGATTGATTTATTTTATTTTATAAAATCAATCATAGATTGATTTACCATGATAAAGAAATTTATATAAAGAAATTTATTTTTCATGGAAATTAAAATGAACCATGGATTGGTTTATTTTATTTTATAAAATCAATCATGGATTGATTTACCATGATAAAGAAATTTATATAAAGAAATTTATATGATAAATTTCTTATGAAAATTTATTCCATAAGGAAAAGAGACTTGGTTGATTTTTATCATGAATTAAAATATGATTTTAACCATGATATAAAATCAAGACTTGGCATGATGGAATAAGTCATAGAAAATTTATATGATAAATTTCTTATGAAAATTTATTCCATAAGAAAAAGGAGACTTGGCGGTTAAGAGGCCACTATATAAAGGAACCAAGGCAAGGCTTGGAAATTAATCCAAGAGATTAAGCAATAAGCTCTCTCCCTCTCCTTCTCTTCCTCACCCTTCTCTTGTGACGCTGGCCAAAAGGAGGGACCTTGCTGCCGTGAGCCACTGCCACCACCGGCCTCCTTCTCCGGCTTCCAAGCTCCGGCGATCAGCCACCTTCGGCCACCAAGCAACTGCCGCAAGGAGAAGAAGTGGGCGTAACTCCTTCCTTCTTTCCAGAATCTTGATTCCGTTCTTCGCTTGGTGGTTAGTCTTCCGACTTCTCTCTTGGTATTCTTGTCGTGTATTTGGAGGATCTAGTAGTTGTTGTCGACACGAGACTCGTGGCTTTGCGAAGTCATCCCGATGAAAACTCGGCGTGGACGCGAATAGAGGCGGAGCTTCCAAGGGACGCTTACGGTTGGATCTCGTCCCTTCCTTCGAGTTACGTGAGGTAATAAGTAAATTAGTTTACGTTTCTGCAAAATTTTAGATATATGATCATGCCTACACTAGATAAGGTTGCATGCTTAGATGTGTGGTTAAATAATTTGAGAAATTATTTATGCTAAACCTTTCACTGCACGTAATTAATTTTAAAATTACGAACCCGCATCCATGTCAACATGCACCCGGTCCCAACAGGAAGCACGTCCAGCCCATCTAGTGGTGCCCTTAAAATTGGTAGAGGAAGTTAATTTGCACATATGGGCATAAAATTTCAATTAGATAAACTAGAACAATCAATCATATAATCGAAGCTACTTATACCGTAGGTGAGGGATACTTACATCCTGCGCTTGTTCTTACAACTCTAGGGCGTAGGGTTTAGGGAGAGGGAAGGTCCTTGGAGTCTCGGAGAGCTTCCAACGATGAACTACTCCTTGAGAAGATCCCCTAGCGCTTCCTCCTTCTTGAATCCGCCCAATACAAGACCTTAGACCTCCTCCTTGTTTTGCCGTGAGTGAGGGAGAGAAAGACTCGAGAGAGAGGGAGAGGAAAATCACGAGAGAGAGAGAGAGAGAGAGTCGGCGGTGAGAAGATGAGAGAAAGAATAAACCTAAAAACCCTTAAGTTTCCCTTTCGTACTTATGGAAAAATTTAACTAACATCACCTTATTTATCCTGTCCTCTATTCTATTTCAATGAAAACATATCATCCCACTTGGTAAGCGTATTCTTCTCTCATGCTACAAGTCTAGGGGTTAAACTTCACCTAAGTCTTTTTACTGCGTATTCTATTTTTATTCCTTTTTGCCTTATTTGTCCATTTAAAAATTCTATAAAAATATCCATAAATTCAGAATTAATTCTAGGATATTTCTAAAATTAGTTTTGAGAATTTTTGGGCGTTACAAAGTATTAAGTGTATCATTATCATCTCTAATAGTAAGCCTCCCCTAATCTGTCCTCTCTTTCCCGAGTTGATCTCGAGGCTCTGCTCTCCCGAGCTAGTCTCGGGCACTCTTCGCCTAAACTGATCTTGGGCACTTCACTCCTGAGTTAGTCTCAAGGACTCTCCTCCCGAGATAGTCTGGGCACTTCTCTCCCGAGTTGGTCTTGGGGACTCACCTCCCGAGTTGATCTCGGGGACTTCTCTCCTGAGTTTGTCGCGGACACTTCTCTCCCACCTAGCCATGCCACGCAGTTTTCTCAGGCCAAGTGATTACCTCGGGCTACTCACCTTGATCATCAGATCTTTGACTATAGCCTTTACCAGCAATCTTACTTTGTATCTTACAACTTCTCCTTTGGCATTCTTTTTCATTTTGTACACCCACTTCACACCAATTTCCATATGTTCTTAGGAAATGGAGTTAACTCATATGTACCATTCTTCTTGATCGCCTTGATTTCTTCATCCATTGCATCTTTCCATTGTTTGCTCTTTATAGCTTCTTGGAAATCCATAGGTTCTCAATTGGCAAGGAGAGAAAATAGAGTAAGATTATCTTGATTTTCAATTATCACATAAAGGTCATGTAAGCTTTTAATGTCACTCTTTCACTTGAATTTTTACTTAGAAGTTAATGTAGGTAAATTTTCTTGAGTACTTGATGTTGGTGTTACTAATGGAGTAGTAGACTCAACTCTTATTTGCTCCACCCTTGGTTGCTCCACATCTTCTTCAAAGTATAGGAAGAATTTGTAATCTTCATTTGAAGATTCCCAATTACATTCTCCTTTTTCATTAAATACGATAGCTTATCTTCCCAGTTTCTAGATTGTATAGCTTATATCTATTTGGCATGGTCATGCAACCCCCGTCTAGGAAACAACATTGCAAGGTGGTTCCTTATGTCACAACTAGTGCCGATTCTATCACAACGAGCATGGCACAACTGTGTGATTCCACACGATCGTGCCACTGGGAGAAGCAGGGGGTGTGCCCCTACTATAAAAAGGGATATTCTCCTCTTTTTGACTCATCTTTGGTTTGAGGGGTTTGCCCCATTCCTTAGGGAAGGATTCTCCCCCCTAGGAGAGAACCTAGAGCCACTATTGTTGCCTCCATCCATGATCTGTCTACCTCTGAAGCAAGGAGTTTCTCAAAGAAGACTCACTCTATAAAGATAAGTCTTCTCTTTCATCTAAATCTTGCTTAGGGTTGTAGATTATTTTATTTCTTATCTTCTTATTGTATTCTACTTGCAATGGAGTAGATTCTCCGTATCTAAGATCAAGGAGTAATTATAATGTGATGTTATTGTATAAATTATGGATTTGTCCATCATTTCTTTGTTCAATGAAATGTTTATTATCTTGTTTTATATACATTGTACCTTATATGTGTTTGATGAAATATGTGAGTGGTGAATATATATAGTTGTGATGGTTTGGTCGCCATGTAGTGGGAGTGTCTGAGATCGTATAACCTATGAGCTCTTAGTAACAAATGGCTACCTTTAACCGGGCATCTCAAGCATTGTCTCAAAATGAGAGATTGGCTAACAATACTTAATAACTTTCTCTCTATCCTATATTAGAAACTATTTTACGTAATCCAGAATAGTATGACCGTGGGCCCTTTGAGATAAAGGGTTACCTTTAATCGAACTCTCTAGGTTACCTTTTCTACTTAATAACATTGGATGCCAAAGGGGAAGCACATCTGTGTACTTCTGTAGGGTTCGCACTGGTAAATAGTTAGGATCTCTAAGACCGCATAAATATCAAGATTAGGATATAAATAATCCATAGAAAATCAACTAGCATTGTAGTAAAACTGAAATCCTAGATTCCACTGATCTAACCTTCCCCAAAGATCAATCCTCTCTCTCCCCCCTCCTCTCTCTCTCTCCCCCCATTCCTCCCCTAAGGCTATGGTGCAGTAGAAGGGAGATTAGTTGTCACCCCATGCATCCACGGTTCAATCTCTAGCTATGTCGTATTTTGCAAATATTTTTTCTCCAAATGAGATATGAACCCTGGGATGCTGGGCTTCTGGACTGCCCGCCACGAGCACTTCCCAATTTACCCTACTGGCCAGTGGGAAACTTCTGTGCGGCCAGGTCGATCACCTGAGAATGAAAAAACCTTGTTAATCATTTTTTCCTATAAGCTCTCACTTGCCTCTAGGGCGTAGCACAGATTGTGGGTGCATGGCATTTCTGACGTAATGGACAGGGGTTGATCCCCAAGAGATGATGGCCTGCATTTTTGGCCTCATCATGCACCTGTTTTCACTGTACCTACATGAACCACCCTCCATATCCGTGAGACCGGCTCTAGGGGGGCCATTAAGATAGCTGATCTACCTTTTTTCTTATAAGCTCTCACTTCATATTTTATAGGAATTTTCCCTCCAAATGGGATGTCAACCCTGGGATGCTAGGTTTCTAGATTGCCTACAATGAGTGTTTTTCGATTTACCCTGGCGACCGATGGAAAATTTTCGTGGGGATGGGCCAGTCATGCAAGGTTTGACGTTACCCAACCTCATTAATCATTTTACACCCCACGGGATGAACTGATGGTTAGAGTGTAGGTGTTGCCACCTTGTGGTCTGGGGTTTAAAACCTGACAAAAGCTAATGTACCCGCCCTCCCACGCGCTAGCCACAGTATTCAGGCTAGTAGCCCTCATGATTTACCTTCTCTGTGTTAGCCCTAGTATGGGTTGCCAGGGGCATTAGGGGTGAGCGAATCACCTTTTGCCACATCCTATAAGCTCTCACATGCATCTGTCGTTCGATCAACAACTAAGACATATTTTGCAAGAATTTTTCCTCCAAATAGGGCATGAACCCTGGACACTAGGCTTCTAGACCGCTTGCTGCTAGTACTTCCCGATTTACCCTAGCGATTGGTGGGAAACTTTCGTGGGGCTGGGATGGTCGCTCGTGGTTTGACGTTACCCAACCTCATTAATTGTTCTATAAGCTCTCACACCAACCCTGTGATTGTTTAGATAGCTTACCTTGTTGACTTGACTAATTCTTAATCAACAGTCCCTGTTGATACGATAATCTTTTTATTCTTAGCGACGTAATCATGCACTTACAGATGCCCATTATGTTTTTGGTGCCATTACCGAAAACTATTCACATTAACATTAGTCAATAAGCAATTTAGTTAATCTTGATATATTTTCTTTATTGTTGTGTGTAACTTACTTTTCTATTTCTTTTACTTTTATTTCTACATTGCTTTCACCACTACATGTCTATCCAGTTTTTACTATTATCGTTTAGATGGACATATTTTTTCTGAATGCTAGGTTAGAGGCTCTTATTCAAAGGCTTGACCAAATGACTGCTGTGAATTCTACTAATGCTTGTTGTGATATTTGTGGTGCAACAGATCATGTGAAAAATAACTGCCCAACGTTATTTGACCATGTACACAGAACACATGAGGAAAAATGGGAAGGCCACCTTAGCTGTAGTCAATTGCTAGAAGGGAACTATTGTGAGGTTTGTCAAGTAATAGATCATACAGTCGAAAATTGCATCATGTTGCATAGTTTAGAGACATCAATAGATGATCTCAGTAGAAAGATCAATGTATGGGTCTTATCACATATGCACACAAATAGCCTCGGTTTGAGGAACCCTCAGATTTTTCCCCCACAATCAAGAGAAAACCAACTATGAACCACCATATTAGTGGGAAAGCATATAGAAGATGGCGAAGGACATCTTAATGACACAAGCTTAAATGCATGAGGAAATCCAGAATATGGATGTTAAGGGAAATAACATAGATTCACTATATAATGGAATGCCAACTCGACTCTCAACTTGGGAGGAGTATCAAATAAGTGAAGATAATGAAGATGAGTTTGAGGAAGATGAAAGTGAGGCCTTGACGATACAGTGCACTACTCAAATTCAAATACCTCCAAATCTTAAAGTCCTAGAAGAGCCTCCCCTACCTATATGTGAAATCATGTTCAACAATCCACTCTTTTCATTGATTGATGTTTGTAAGATTGTATTGAATATATTTAAAGCTAATAATCAATATTTTTTGGAGCATGTTGGTGGCAGGACATTTTGCACAACAATCAAGTAAGGAGGTATCTTGTAATGAACCATGAAAGAAGAGTATAATTTTTGAGAAGCTCAGAGCACTTAACTAGAGGGTTCTAAAATATCTGACTCCTTCAGGAACATGATTTAGATGGGTCAAATAAGAGGTCGAGCTTATAACCTAAAACAAGCACTACTTGGGAGACAATCCAATTTCTTTCTTGTGTTCATTTTAGCTTTTAATTCAATCTAGTTTCATAACTCAATCCCTCTTTTTAATTTTTCTTGTCGATTTATCTTTTATAGGATTTAAAGTCAAGAAGGAGTGTAGATACAAGATAGAAGGGTGACTTAGAATGACACATATATTTGACATATACCATTTGGTAACGCCATTCACTCCCGAGCCTCCTCTAAATTAGCATTTTCTTTTCATTGGGATAATGACGAGTTTAAGTCTGGGAGGGTGCATGTATGCATTGGGTTATAAGTTAGTTTTGCCATGTTTTTCTTTTAGAATAAAATTTTCTAGTTGCATCAATCATCACATTATATTGACTTGTTCTCTAGTAAAAATGTTAGTACATTTATTTTTTATTTATGCTCTTAAATTTTAGAGCTAGTATGTTTGGTGGATGGTTTTACTCTATCTTTAGTAGCATGAAGTGAGCAGAGTTTTATTAAAATATTTGAGTGATGACCTAGTTTTATGATCTCTCTTCACTTTGCCTAATTTAGATAGTAGATAACTCAATAAATAGTCATGATTTATAGAACGTGTTAGTACGTGTATTCCCTTGGTGATCTTTTAAACTATATCTTGGTTATTGGATGAGGCTCAGGTCATACCAACTCATTTGAAAAAAAATAATATCCCTGCATTTGCACTTGTGTATATATGCATATATGTTGGTGCAACACTTGTAAAGCACAAAAAAAAATTTAATAAGGGATATAAAAGATTGTATCGTGAGCTGAAACTAGCAACTTACCCCTTTAAGACCGAGTTAGATTACTGGGGAAATAAATGCTAAGTTTCTCTTGAATCAGAGCATGTCTTTGAAACCTTTGATGGTTTAAGAGAGATGAACCATGCATGAGGTAGGTAAGTGTCTATCGCCAGCAGTCTAGGGAGCACAGTTAGATGACGACTTGACTAGGCATAGAGATTAAAACATGAATGACTATGACCACTTATAGCATTGAGCACGGAGAACAACTACATAGGCCACACTCAGATTGTTTTGGTATAATCCTTATCAACAAAACTATTTGACAGAGTTAAATTAATTCACCAAGGATAATGATGCATTATACTAACACATGAGTTTAGATTGCAGATTTTTGCTTGAGGATAAGTAAAGGTGTAAGTGTGGGGGTATGATGTGCGTAGATTATATATGATTTTAAGCATTATTTAATACACATCTACTTGTATTGCATGAGTATTATTGGTGCTAGAAGCATCAGATACGAACAATCAACCTCTAGGGTTTCGATGTTTGACAATATACCAAGGTCTGGTCAATCTGACCAAGGGTTAAGCCAAACAAGACTTAATGTTTGGCAGAGTGATTAGCAAAGAAATCAGGGTTGGTTAGTTTGACCAAGAGATAAATCAAATAGGACTTGATATTTGATAGAATAACTAAACCTAGATTTGGTCGGTTAGACCAAGGGCTAAGTCAAATAAGACATAATGTTTGGAAGAGTGAAGTCTAGTCAGGATCAGATGACTAGCAAAGAAGTCCTTGTCAAGGTACCAAAGACTTAGTGAGTAAAGCTAGGCACGAAGTCCTGGTTCAGGGAATTAGGCACGAAGACCTGGTCGAGTTTGGGCACCAAAGACCTGGCCGAGGATCGGGCACGAAATCCTGGTCAGTGAAGTTAAGTCCTAGTGAGTGAAGCTAGGTAGACGAAGTCCTAGTGATAGAAGCTGGGCACGAAGACCTGACCGTAGGTTGGGCACAAAATCATGATGAGTGAAGCTGGGTAAGAGTCCTGGTGAATGAAGCCAGGCAAGGTAAAGTCTTAGTAAGTGAAGCTGAAGCTGGAGGTAAGAAAGGAGAGTAAAAGCAATGTAGAAAGCAAACTACAACCTGGGACCGCTCCCAGACACCTGGAAGGACCCGAGCACTCAAGTGACCTGGGTGCCCGAGAGTCACTCGGGCGCCCCCATGACCCGAGCACCCTCATGATTCTCGAGCGCCCCAAGGGTCCCGGGTGCCCAGGACCCATTCCACAACTTTTATCCCCTTTAATAAGGTTCGCCGAGTTGATCAGATAAGGATCAACATTGAGGATGCCATAAAAGGCTACATTGGTGCCTAAGTGACCAGTATATAATGGGGTTCATGCCGAGGTTTTAAAACAACAATTCCATCATACTACTACTCAATTTCTAGAAATCAAAAGTGGTAAAGTGAAGCTCTATGACCAAGGAGACTCTAGAAGGAAACGAGCTACGCTTCGGACTTTCGGATTGGCCGGGATCGTCATTTCTTTTTGATTTTCTTTTATTACAAATTCTACTTAAATTTCAGTTATTTGTGCTTGTAATATTGAATGGTAAGATGGGTTGTCTCCGCCCCGAAAATTCCAAAAAGGAGACTATTAGTGAAGTCATGTCGAGTACAAAGGCCTTGGATATACTGACCTTGGGGGGTTGGGAACCAAGTAAATAAATGTCACATGTCATATCAGTGTTATTTTCTTATATTTATTTTATTCTACTATGCTACTAACATCTCTGACAGAAAGTTGAACGAATGATAGACAAGAATCCGATGAAAATGATAGTTGATATTCACCCACCCCCCTCTATCGACGACATCAATCCTATAATTGGTATGAGAGCAGGAGACTCTAATCGGACTCATCGCTGAAGGAGTCAGAAGGTCAAGAATTGAAGGGGAGACAAGAGTGAAAAGGTAATTTTCATTATGTCAAGTTTTAAATTTTATATAACATGTTTCAAGTACTAAAAGAGAGGGCACTATTAAAACAAGTGCCCCACCCATAAGATTCAAACGTCACCATTGGCGGCAACAGAGGTACCAATGATAGGAGTCCGGAGGGACAAGAGTCACATCAAGTGCTTCAAGTGCTAGAAGCTTGGGCACTACAAGATCCAGTGCAATGAATGGACGATGGTACGAAAAATTAATTTTTACAAAAATAACCTTGCTAGTTTTCATTATCGTTTTCCTAAAAAAATTCGAGAATTTAGATGATAATATTATTTTAAAAAATACACCTTTGAATGAAAATTTGAATGTTAATTTTTCTATCAAATTCGATTATTTACATGATAAATTAAAAATATTATATAATAAATTAAATACATTGCATGTAAAAATAAATGTTAAGGATTTTACAACAGACTTGAATAATATCAAAAACTTAAATATTAATTTAGTGATTTTTGCTATTAATACTATAAGTTTGGAAATTAAATCTGATATCTTAAATCTAGATAATTTCTAAAATATTAATTTTGATTCAAATAAATCTTAAGATAACTCTTTATTTTTACTAATAATTCACATGATAATGATAAAATATTGATTAATAATTCTCAAGATAATGATGAAATATTAATAGATAATTCTCTTGACAACTCTAATAATATCAATTGTAAAAAAACACTTTAATTAATTCTAAAATTGTAATTAATAAACCCTAAAATGATATTCTAAAAATATTGATTCTGAAATTTAAATAAATAAATCTAAAAAATTTTAAAATACAAGTTTAATTAATTCAAAAATCAAAATTAAACATTTTAATTAATAAAATGTAAAATTTATAATTTAGAAAATTCAGATTTAATTAAATCAAAAATTCATAAAAAATCATAAATAAATGCTAATTAATTAATTCAAATATCAAAATAAATTCAAACTTCAAACTTAAAAATTCTAATAAAAAAATGATGGAGCTAATCAAGAACTAGAAAAATTTCCAGTATGCTTAATAAAATCTTTAACTCAATAAATCAAAATAAATCTAAATTTAACAATTCAATTAATATTTCAACCAAATAAGATAAACAAAATCTCAAAAACCTAAAATTAAATCATAAAAATCTAGAAATTAAATCAACAAAGTTAATGAGTACTCATTCAATTTTAACACCAAAAATTCAAATTACAATAAAGTGCCCTTTAATTATGAAATAATAAATAATACAAAATTATATGCAAAAAATTTGAATAATTACCATAATGTACCATTTAATTATGAAATATTAAATAATAAGATCAAATTTAAATTCCAAAATTAGAAAAATAATTACTAATTTTTAATCCACAATTCAAAAATTGTTAACATAAAATTCTTAAATAATCCTTAAAAATTAAAATCTAATTGAATAAAATCCCAAATTTTGATCAATAATAATTAAACTTTAATTGACAATTCAATGTTAAAATCTTAATTCAAAATTTGTTAATTCACGAACTAATTATTTATTAAAAACCTTATGTATGAAACTAAGTAAATTTTCTACCAAATGGAACAACCAACTTAATAATAACAAATATGTCAAAGTTTATTGATACATTTACAGGTTCATATGATCTGTATCAAATTGAGAATTTGATACTTTCATAGAAATAAAATTAATATGCTTTAACTTGATTGAAACATACATAACTATCATGCTCATGCATCTGCTTACTTTTTCTTTATATCTGCCATGCCATTCATTTTAGTTTATTGTTTGCTTAATCTAGAAAGGCTAGATAAGAAAAAGACTATTTGATACTTGCCTATCATAGTACCGGGGTGGGGCAAGATGATAGTATGTTAGAGAATTAAGCTTGGTCTAGAAAGTCAAGAAGGGTAAAGAGTATTCGACTTGGTCCACTTAGCTAAGTGGAACAAGTCAAAGCTACCTCGGCACACCCAAGACTAGTTAGACCAAGGTTTCTCAATGAGTAAATTAAAAGTGTTATTATTTTAAAATGCTTTGTCTTAAGAAATGATCATTGTTCTGATACTCAAGAAGACCCCTATGCCTCGCCAAGACCTAGAAGTCAATTATTAAAATTTACTTTTAAGTTATAACTTGTTAATCTAGAATCTAACTCAGGGTCAAATAATCTATAAAAATAAATTAGAAAAATTAATCAAGCATCTCATAACACTCATAAGGTTACCATGCTTGTTTATACTACCACACTTAAAATGGCTGAGATGATAAGGACTAATTGATTGATAAATATTTTCAAAAATGCTAAGAATATTTTCTTAAAAACCTATTTTCGAAATAGTGATTTAAACATAATAATATTTTAATAAATTTCATGCATAATTGTGTGTACTTATAAATAGTTTTCAAAAAATATATATATCTTTTTGAAAAATAATTTGTCCTACAATTAGACACAAACCCTCTAGGTCAACACTAAAGTCCCTTAAGACACTTAGGTAGAGATTCTTATAGTTTACAAGGGTAACTAGAAGATGTTAGGTTCAAGTGGAGTTATCTTTTCATGAAAATTATATGTTTTTAGAAAAATATGTTTTCAAACACCTTTTTTTGAAAAATTATTTTTGGAAAATTATTCTTTCAAAAATTTTTTGAAAACTTATTTTTGGAAAATATGCATTAATTGCTCTTATGATTTGGATAAACCCTAAAGACATGTAGGAAGTTTTTTATAATTGGCAAGAATTTCTAAGATTGTGTTAGGTTTAGGGAGAGTCCTGGTCAAAAGAGCTATTATAATTATCAAAAATACAATATTTTCAAATAAAACACTATCTTTCCAAACAATATTATATTTTTGAAAATACTATAGCTCCAAAAAATTACTATATTTTGAAATATTACTTTAGTTTGGAAAAATCTCTAAGACACACACATAGGAAAGCTATCCTTATAGTTAATAGGGTTTTCTAGCATTGTGTCAAATTGGAGAGGAATCCAAACTATGAAAATTATTATTTTTCAAATATTAAATACATATTGAAAATATTTTATTTTGATTGAAAAATCTCTAAGACACATAAAAAAAAAATTTCCTTGTAGTTAACAAGCTTTCCTAGGATTTTGTCATATTAGGGAGGAATAACTAAGAAATTTATTATTTTTTAAAAATTAAATGCATATTAATATATTTAATTTTGATTGGAAAATCTCTAAGACACATAGAAAATTCTCTTGTGGTCAACAAGATTCCTAGGATTGTGTTAGAATTAGAGAAGTCTAAATCAACAAAGCACTTAATTTTTCTCAATTTTTTTTTAATGTACTTAGCTTCTAGATAATATTTTCAAAATCAGAAAGAACTTAGTTTTTTTTAAAATGGTTTTTGAAAATCATGCTTTTTATTAAAAAACTATGTATTTTTAAAAATGACATTGTTGGTATAAATTTTATACTAAGTTATCTTTTTGGCTTCTTTTTTGATGTGTGTCAAAGGGGGAGAGAGTACCTTAAGTTAGATATCTTGTGTATCTCTTAGGTATTAACCTAAAACCCTTAGACCTAAATCTAACTTAAGATTATTGTCAAACATCAAAAAGGGGAAGATTATTTGTGCCAGAAGCATCAGACAAGAACAATCAACCTCTAGGGTTTCGATGTTTGACAATATACTAAGATTTGGTCAGTTTGACCAAGGGTTAAACCAAACAGGACTTGATGTTTGGCAAAGTGATTAGTGAAGAACCCAAGGCTGATTAATTTGACCAAGGGTTATGCCAAACAACACTTGATGTTTGGCAGAGTGACTAAACCTCTATTTGGTCAATTAGACCAAGGGCTAAGCCAAACAGGTCTTGATATTTGATAGAGAAGTCTAGCCAGGATCAGATGACTAGCACAGAAGTCCTTGTTAAGACACTAAAGACCTGGTGAGTAAATATGGGCATGAAGTCCTAGTTCAGGAAATTAGGCACAAAGACATGGTCGAGAGTTGGGCACCGAAGTTCTGGTCGAGGATCGGGCACAAAATCTTGGTGAGTGAAACTGAGTCCTAGTGAGTGAAGCTAGGTAGACGAAGTGTTGGTTAATGATGCTAGTCACGAAGACCTGACCGTGGGTTGGGCAAGAAATCCTAGTGAGTGAAGCTAGGTAAAAATCCTGGTGAGTGAAGTCAGGCAAGGTAAAGTCCTAGTGAGTGAAGCTAGGTAAAAGTCCTGGTGAGTGAAGTCAGGCAAGGTAAAGTCCTAGTGAGTAAAACTGGGCAATAAAAAATCCTGAGTTGAACTTAGGTAGTAAAGTCTTCGATGTTGATGTAGTCCGACCCTGATTATTGTTTTGGTGTTGACATCGATTTTAGTTTAGGTTGATGATTATGATGATTATGATTAAGTCCTGATCGGGGATCAGGTATGGTATGGAAAATCCAAGCTTAGAGGGGTAGGTGTTGGAAAATCCTAACCTGGAGGGTTAGGTGTGGAAAATCCTAGCTTGGAGGGCTAGGTGTTAAAAAGTCCTAATTCAGAAGGGTTGGGGTGCAAAGTCCTAGCTTGGAGGGCTAGGTGAAAAGTCCTAACATGGAGGGTTAGGTGAAAAGTCCTAACTTGGAGAGTTAAGTGAAAAGTCTTGGCTTGTAGGGTCAGGTCCTAGCTTGGAGGGCTAGGTATGGAATGTTCTAATTCGGAAGGTTGGGTGAAAAGTCCTAGCTTGGAGGGCTAGGTGAAAAGTCATAACTTGGAGGGTTAGGTGAAAAGTCCCAACTGGAGAGTTAGTAGAAAAATCCTGGCTTGGAGGGTCAGGTCCTAGCTTGGAGGGCTAGGTTGGATAAAACCCTAGCTTTGAGGGTTAGGTTGGAGCCCCTGGATTGGTCTGGTGACCGATCAGGGAGTTGGCACGGTGCTCCTTCTTGGATCGGTCTGGTGACCGATCCAGCGATGACTAATCGGTCTGGTGACGGATCAGGGAGTATGCGTTTCACCCATTGCTTGGCTCCTGATCGGTCTGGTGACCGATCAGGGAGCACACAATGAGGTTGAGTTCCCTTGCTGATCTGCTGCTGATCGATCTGGTGACTGATCAGGATCACTGTGCAGATCGTTCTGGAGAACGATCCAGTGTCGCAGGTTCCTCTCTATGATTGATCAGGACGGAGCCTGATCTGTCTGGTCATGACCTGATCGGTCTGGTGACCGATCAGGAGGCTCCCTGATCGGTCTGGTGACCGATCAGGAGGTTTGGACTACGAAGCTCAGAAATCGCCCGATAATGAGGTGGATCGGTCTGGTGATCGATCCACAACCTGGGATCGGTCTGGTGATCGATCCAGGTGAATCCCAAAGAAATTGTAATTTCTGATTGAGCGTTGGGGACCGATCAGGACGAAGCCTGATCAGTATGGACCCAGCCTGATCGGTCCAGTGACCGATCAGGAGGCTCTCTTATCGGTCCGGTGACCGATCACTTTAATTCAAAATGCACTGTCAGACGCTCTGATCGCGTCTGAATGTATCCGATTCTCTGCGTTTCATCTCTGATGCTTGATTTGCTGCTTGATATACTGTCTTAATAATCTGATTAAGCTGCAAGTGACAGGGAAGGATTCAAACACTCAAGGAGAGTCAATGGAGACCTTTCCTTGGAGCAGGTTTGTCTATTTTTCCATCTCAGGTTGCAACGGGCACTGGCACTGGCTAGAGCTGCTTTCTGGGGCTGGTATGAGGGAGGGTCAGGGAGTCCAGAGGAGCTCAGAGGTTGCTAGTGGTTGCAAGTGAGCAGCTGGAGGCTGCAGGGAGATGGTGTTACCTGATACTCAGTGGAGGAACAAAAGGAGCGGAGAAGAGTTGGCTGCGTAGAGTTCTGCTGCTTGAGTTCTTGCTGCGCCTGTGTGTTCTCCACTACTTGCTTGCACGTTCTGAAGTTCCATCACCTTGAGCAAGCTACTGCAATATTGAAGCAACCATCCCTTGCTTGAGCACTTGGAGGAAAGAACAAGAGGCTTCGAGTCCAACAGCTAGAAGACACGGGGAAAGGGTTCTTGCGTGAGATCGTCGCTGGGTGGAGCTCAGGAGGAAGCTTGATGTGTTCTTATCTTTGCTAGTGCTAAGTAAGATATTTCTTGTGTTTCATTGTGTTTTAACCTATATCTGTGATTGAAACGCGGTGGAGAGGTTTCTCCACCGAGAAGGAGGTTGCATTCTATCCGGTGTTCACCGGGGCTTAATCTGGCGACGATCAAGGGATCGCCCACCTTACGGGCACGGCAAGGAGTAGGGGCAAGTTATCCCCGAACCTTGTAAACCCTCCTTGTTAGCGATCTTGCTAGTTGTGTTAGTTTACTTTCGTTTTCTGTTTTTCTGCATACTCTGTGTTTGCTACTTCCGCTGTGCTACTAACAAATCTAAGTGCAGAACTTTGAAAAGCTTAAAGTCCAAGTGTTTGGCTATATTCACCCCCCCCCCTCTCTAGCCATCCGGGTTCCAACAAGTGGTATCTGAGCTTGGGGCTCTGTTTTTGCGGATTAACAACCGAGAGCTATCTTCCATGGCATTGAGAGAAGGCTTTAGCACCACCTGACCTCCTTTCTTTGATGGCGCTGATTTTCAATATTGGAGATCAAATATGGAGTATTATTTGAAGATGGACATCAACACTTAGTTTGCGGTGAAGGAGGGTTTCACTCCTCCTAAGGATGATGAAGGCAAGGAACTTGAATCATGGCGGTGGACGGCCGAACAAACTCGAAAGAGTGAAGTCGACGCGAAGGCGGTCGTCACTCTACAATGCGGCATGAACAAAGACCAACTCATCAAGGTTGGTCCTTTCACAAGTGCAAAGGACTTGTGGAACAAGCTCATCGAACTCCACGAGGGCACCCGAGATTCAAGAATCGCCAAGAGGAATTTGTTTCTCAACCAATTACTAAACCTTTCCATGAAGGAAAATGAATCGGTAAGTGAGCTACATAGCCGGTTCAAGGAAGTCCTCAATGGGCTTCATTCGATTGATGAAAAGGTCGAGAATCGCGACCTTGTGAGGTATGTACTAAAAGCATTTCCAAGGAATGCTTTTGTGGTCATCCATGGTGGATGCCTACAAAGTATCCAAGGACTTATCAATTGTTAAGTTAGATGATTTGTTTTGTGAGATAGAATTGCATGAAATGGCTAACAAAGGCCGCAAGGAGAAGGGGATTGCCTTAGTTACAGGGGACCGATCGAACAAGAAAAAGAAGGAGAAGAAGAAGGAAAAGGAAGTCACTTCATCTTCATCCTATTCCGATTCCGAGTCCGATTACGAGGAAGATGGCAATAGCTCCTCATCCTCTGAAATGGCGAACTTTGTGAGAAGGATGATGAGAAGGGGTCGACGCTTCAAGGGTAAAGGTAACCCTAGTGAAGTTAATGTTGATAAGACTAATGCTTCTTATTATGAGTGTGGTAGAAAAGGGCATTTCAAGAATGAATGGCCAAAGCTAAAAAAAAAGGAGGAGAAATCCAAGAGGAAAGAAGAAAAATCCAAGAAGAAGAAGAAGGCCTTGAAGGCCACTTGGGATGAGTCATCCTCAAGCTCATCGGATGAAGAGAAGGAGGAGAAGAGCACAATGCATGTGGCACTCATGGCTCTTGGTGAAGAGAGCAGTGATGAATCTTCCAACTCCTCAAACGCGGCTTCATCATCTTCGGATGATGAAGAGGTAACTTCTCCCGAACTTGAGAGATGTTATAGAACAATTGCATGTTTAACCAATATGTTAAAGAAGTCAAAAAATAAGGTTAAAGCATTGCAATTAGAAATTGATCAGCTGAAATTATCTAGGGATGATAACATTGATGACTTGCATATTGAAATGTTAGAAGATGAGATTAAGTCATTGAAACTTGAGGTTGAAAACTTGAAATCCTCTAAGGTTGAGGATGTTGATAATTTGCATGATGAATCATTAGAGGAAGAAAACCAATCATTAAAGAGTGAAGTTGAGAGACTCAAGAATATTCTTGAGAAGTTCTCAACTAGCTCTAAGACCCTAGACATGATCTTGAACGCCCAAAGGGCAGTCTACAATAGGGGCGGTATTGGTTACCGACCCAAAGAACCTTCATTCGTGTCTTTGATGTCTAAGACTGATATGAGGTAATCTAGGACACCCAAGGTTCAAAAGAAAGTTGTCAAGGCATGGGTGCCTAAGTCCTGTTTAGTTGATGCTTTAGGTCCCAAGGTTTGGGTACCTAAAACTTCTATTTTTCGAATTGTGTAGGTTATGATTGAGGGGGAGCATCTATCAACTTGGTTCGTTGATAGTGGATGCTCTAAACACATGACCAGGGATAGATCATTGTTTACCACACTTCACATGAAAAGTAGAGGTAATGTTTCATTTGGTAACAATGGTAGTCTTAAGGTCATAGGAATAGGAGACATTCAAATATCCGAATGTCTTAGAATTTCAAATGTCCTTCTAGTCAAGGGGATGACATTTAATCTCCTAAGTGTCAGTCAATTGTGTGACAGGGGTTACACAATTGATTTTCAACCAAGTCAATGTCTAGATAGACAACATGACACCTTGGACATGGTACTAGTAGGAACAAGAGTAGACAATATTTATCAAGTTGCATTTAAAACTGCTACTAATGCTTTTGCAAAGTGTTTAATGTCAAAAGAAGAAGAGTCCACCCTTTGGCACCGGAGGCTAGCACATGTTGACATGAAGAACATCCGGAAGTTGGCCAACAAGGGATTAGTTCGTGGCTTACCAAGCATCAAGTATGAAAAAGTCAAACTTTGTGATGCATGTCAAATGGGTAAACAAACAAAATCTGCACATAAAGGTAAAAGCTCTGTAAGTACATCTACCACTTTAGATTTACTTCACATGGATCTATTTGATTGTAGTACTATCATATCATTGAATGGAAGTAGGTATTGCTTTGTTATTATTGATGATTTTACGAGATATACATGGACTTATTTTCTAAAATATAAGGACCAAACCTTAGATATTTTTATTTCTTTTTATAGAAGAGTTGAAAATGAAAAATCATCAACAATTAAGACAATTAGAAGTGATCATGGAGGTGAATTTCAAAATCAAAGGTTTTTAGAATTCTGTCAAGATAGAGGTTATAGACATGAGTTCTCCACTCCTAGAACACCACAACAAAATGGTGTTGTAGAGAGGAAGAACCGTATACTACAAGAAGCTGCACGGAGCATGCTTAATGAGTACTCACTCCCGAGTTACTTATGGGTTGAAGCTGTAAATACAGCTTGCTATGTGCAAAATCGAGTCCTCATTCATAGGTTCTTAGGAAAGACTCCCCATGAACTTTAGTTTGGAAAATCACATATGGTTAAACATCTTAGGGTGTTTGGTTGTAAGGTATTCATCCTAAACACCAAGGACCACCTTGGAAAGTTCACGGCAAAAGCTGATGAAGGGATATTAGTCGAGTATTCCCTAATTAGCAAAGCCTATCGAGTCTACAACAAGAAGTTTAGATTAGTTGAAGAATCTTCTGATGTTGTCTTTGAAGAAATTCCAAAAGTCAATGGTCAACCAGAAGATGAAGTCCAATTCGAGCTTAGCAGACTAAGTTTGAATGAGAGTCCAAGTGGTGTTGATGGTGATGAATCCGATGACGGTGAGCCTAGACAACCCATTGATCAGCCGGATCCTGAGGCTGAGCTTGTGTCTAGTGAACTCATTCAAGAAGCACCACCAACACCTAGACAAACTAGATTAGCCTCTAGTCATCCCTAAGACCAAATTGTTGGAGACATCCATCATGGGATTAGGACTAGATCATTCTTTAGAAATGAGGCTAATGAAGTTGCTCTAATTTCCGAAATTGAATCTAGAAAAATTGATGAAGCATTAAATGATCCCGATTGGATCATTACAATGCAAGATGAACTAGGTCAATTCGAAAGGAGTCAAGTTTGGGACTTAGTCACTAGACCTAAGAAGACCACCATCATTGAAACCAAATGAGTCTTCAAAAATAAATTGAACCATAAGGGAGAAATCATTAGAAACAAGGCACGCTTAGTAGCCAAGGGCTATAGTCAAGTTGAAGGCCTTGATTATGATGAGACCTATGCTCCCGTGGCACGATTAGAGTCCATCCGATTGATTGCTTGCATTTGCA
>JAGFNQ010002566.1:343616-431932 GCA_024364735.1 Boesenbergia rotunda | reverse complement strand
GATGATCATGGTGATGTCTCAAGGGTCTAGAGGTTGTAGGTTCATTTACTCCCTTCTTCCTCATCCTCTAGTGTGTTTCTTACTCCCTCTTGATCATTGCTCCAAATGTAAGTCTTGAAGTCTTTGGGCAAGGGGTTGGGCTTCTTCTATATCCTTATCAATAGACGCCTTTCTAGGGTAAGTACTAGTGGTTTCATCAAATTTGACATTTGAGGACTCCTCAATTACTTTTGTCCTCTTGTTGTACACTCTATAACCCCTACTAGTCAATGAATACCCTATTAAGATTCCTTTATCGGCTTTTGACTCAAATTTTCTTAGGTCATCTTTGGTATTTAAGATGTAAACTTTACATCCAAAGACTCTAAAATAGTGGACTCGGGGTACTCTTCCATTCCAAAGTTCAAAGGGTGTTTTTCCTAAAAACCTATGTACCAACACCCGATTTTGGATATAGCAAGCGGTGTTAACCGCTTCAGCCCAAAAATAGCTAGGAAGAGAATATGCATTAAGCATAGTCCTAGCAGCTTCTTGTAGGGCTCGGTTTTTCCTCTCAACTACCCCATTTTGTTGAGGACTCCTAGGGCATGAAAACTCATGCTTGTACCCATTTTCAACACAAAATTGTGTGAAACTAGCATTTTGGAACTCCCCACCATAGTCACTCCTAATTCGGTTTATTTTGATGTTCTTTTCGTTTTCTACCCTTTTACTAAATCCTATAAATATATCTAGGGTATCATCCTTATGTTTCAAGAAATAGACCCAAGTAAACCTAGAAAAGTCATCTACTATTACTAAGCAATACTTACTCCCTACAAGTGATAGAGTACTATGGCAATCAAACAAGTCTATATGTAAAAGTTCTAAAGGCAATGAAGTGGTAATTAAAGTTTTACCTTTGTGTGATGCTTTGGATTGCTTACCCTCTTGGCATGCATCACACAACTTGTTCTTTTCGTAATTAATCATTAGGAGCCCCTTCACCAATTCTTCCTTGGCTACTCTTGCAATGCTCCTCATGTTGACGTGTTCAAGTCTCCGGTGCCACAACCACCCTTCTTCTTCTTTGGATATGAGACACTTAACAACATTGTTAGTAGCATACGATAGATCAAGATAATACAAGTTTGCCTCTCTAAACCCTTCTAATATGATAGTGTTTGAGTCACTTTGCCTTATTACACATTTCTTAGCATGAAATTCTACTCTAAACCCGACATCACATAATTGACTTACACTTAATAAATTAAACTTCATATCCTTAATTAAAAGTACCTTATGAATTGAAATAGTGGGAGATACCTCAATTGTGCCCCTACCAATGATCCTTAACTTTCCACTGTTCCCAAAGGAGACCGTTCCTTCTCTTAAGTAGCTAATAATGGTGAACTTGCTCACATCTCTGGTCATGTGTCTTGAGCATCCACTATCTACTATCCACAAGGTTGGGGCCTCCTTCACTTTTACCTAAACACGAAAAACACACTCTTTTGGTACCCTTATTTTTGATCCAGAAGCATCATTCAAAAATTTCTTAGGTACCCATGCTTTCTTTGTGGTTCCCCTAGCCCCTAGTCTCCTAGATGCACCAATCCTACCGGTAAGTGAGTCGAATGCTACTTCCTTAGTTTTAGGCCTATAACCCAGTCCGACCTTGTTATATACAGCCCTTTGACTGTTTATGATCATGTCTAGGTTACTAGATCCTACTTGGAATTTCCTTAGGGCCTTTGTGAGGTTATCTACTTGTTGCCTTAACTCCTTATTTTCATTTTCAATATGTGAAACATGTGAAGAGGTAGAGCTAGCATGCAAATCTTTAAGTTTAATAGCTTCTACTCTAAGCATGACAATTTCTTCCTTAAGGTCCTTAATTCTACTTTTAGCCTTAGCTAAATCCATGTTCGTGCTAGAAATAATTTTCACTAAGGTAGAAGAGGGTAAGTGGTATACCTCACTTACCGAAGCTTCTGACTCTGATGATGATGAGGTGGAGGAGCTCTCATCTTCACTGCTTGAGCTTTGTTCATCGTCTGAAGAGTCTGAATCATCTTGTGCCATAAGAGCGAAGTGGGAGACTTGCTCTTCTTCTTCCTTTGAGGATGAGGGATCGTCCCAAGTCACCTTGAGGTTCGTGGCACTCTTCTCCTTCCCCTTTGATCTCTTCTTGTCACTCTTCTTCTTCTCTTCCTTCTTGTCCTCCCTCTTCTTCAAATGGGGACACTCGTTCTTCATATGTCCCTCTTGGTGACAGTTGTAGCAGATGATCTCCTTGGCTTTACCCTTACCTTTGGCCCCTTTCCTAGCATATGATTTGTTAGAAAAACTTTTGAATGCTTTACGAAATTTCCTTACCATAAAGGCCTCTTGGTCACTGTCCATGGAGGCACTTGACTCCTCTGAGTCCAAGGATGATGAGTAGATCACCTTCTTCTTTTCCTTTCTCCTCTTCTTCTCCTTTTCTGCAACAAAAGCAATACCTTTCTTTTTTGCCGAAATGTTAGCTTACTCGTGCAGTTCAAATTCACAAAATAGATCATCTAATTTAACTAAAGATAAGTCCCTCGATACCTTGTAAGCATCAACCATGGATGCCCATAGGGTGGTTCTCGGGAAGGCTTGTAAGACATACCTGACGATATCCCAGTTTTTGATTTTCTCTCCAATCACATGAAGCTCGTTGATCACTTCCTTTACCCTTCCATGCAGCTGACTGACGGTCTCATTGCTCTTCATGGAGAGGGATTGCAGTTGGGCCACCAACAAGTCCTTCTTGGCTCTTCTGGACTCGTTTGACCCCTCGTTCAGTTCTACCAACTTGTCCATAGCTCTTTGGCGCTCTTGAATGGCCCCACCTTGTTCAGTTGCTCCTTCGAGAGCCCGCACTGCAGTGTAGTGGTGGCCTTGGCATTTAACTGCGCCCTTTTCATCACTTCTTTAGACCATGTTCTCATAGGAGTAGGATTTCCTCTTTCATCGACGGGCGCCTCGAAACCATCTGCAACACTTATCCAAGTTTCTATGTCATTCATAAGATAGTACTGCATTCTACCTTTCCAGTACGCGAAGTCGTTGCTGTCGAAGAATGGTGGTCGTGCGGTGGAGTATCCCTCTTGAAACGCCATTACAAATGTTCTGGTTGATTGTTAGATCTTCCAAAACGCACCGGCTCTGATACCAACTGAAAGATCGATGTGGGCATGCAGAGGGGGGGGTGAATGCACTTTCGCGGATCATTTTGATCTCTACACAGATGTTAGCGCAGCGGAAATAATATGTAAAGGAAATAACAATGCTAACAAGAATTCTTTTACTTGGTATCCACCCAGATGGGTGACTAATCCAAGGATCCACGCCGCGAGCACCACTTTTCACTATCGAAAAGTCTCCTTGAGGTGGAGAAACCTTTACAGCAATAGCTTCCTCTTTATAGATGTAGAATTATGGTGGAGAAAGCAAAAGATCACTCTACAATTGGGCAGCACTTCGTTACTGTACGGAACTGTACAGACACGTGTAACGAGGCCTCCTTTTATAGGTGAAAAGGACAGATTCGCAGTCTGTCCAGACTCGCACCAGTCGACTGCCCTGAGGGCAGTCGACTGGCCCGGCATTAAATGTCGGCCAACGGCTAGCAAACAGCTAGCCAACGGCTAGTTTTTGGGGTATACCAGTCGACTGCCCCAAGGCCAGTCGACTGATCCGAGGCTGCGAACTCTCTGTGGGTTTTGGCAGTCAACTGCCTTCGGGCCAGTCGACTGCCCTGCCTCCCAGCTCAGCTCCAGCCACTCCAAACCTTCTCCTTCGCGTGTGCCTTCAAGTCTGCTCCCTTGGCTCGCCTCTTGAAGTCATCTTCCTCTGGCTATCGTCCCTCGGATGCGCACACAAGCCTTCCCTTGGCTTGCCTCCATGCCACCCTTCACGTGTGCCCTTTGAAGTCCACTTCCCGGCTTGCCCTTGGAGCTCTCCTCCCTCGGCTCTCGTCCCTCGGATAGGTCCACCAAGTGTGATTCTCCAAGTCCTGCAAACTCAATCACACAAATCAAATACAACATAACACTCTAACTTTAAACCTATTCGCCCACACATCAAAACCATGATATTCCAATCATTTAAAGGGCCGATTGCCTCAACATATTTCTCATGAAAATCATTAATATCCTCCACCCTAGAGGATTTCAATTCTTCTACTTCCAATTTCAACAATTTAACTTTGTTTTTGGATTTTTTAAGCAACTTAGCTAGACATGCAATGGTTCTATAACACTTATCTAGCTCGGGAGAGATTACCTCTTCATCATCCGAAGATGATGAGGGCGCGGTTGAGGAGCTTGATTCGTCTCCACTCTCATTGGATGATTCTTCTAAGGCTACGAGAGCCACATGACAGTGGTTCTTTTCCTCCTCCTTCTCCTTCTTCTTCTTCCTGTCACATGCCATAAAAGTCAACCCTTTCTCCTTTGGGCTTTGGTTAGAGATCTCATGTAGTTCCATTTCACAAAATAGATCTTCTAACTTAACTAAGGAAAGATCCTTGGAAACCTTGTAGGCATCCACCATGGATGAGCACAATGTATTCCTTGGAAAAGCTTTTAGAACTAACCTTACTAGATCCCGGTTTTCTACCTTTTCATTGATGGAGTGGAGGCCATTGAGGATCTCTTTGAATCTTCCATAGAGTTCCTTACCTTTTCATTTTCTTCCATGGACAAATTTTGGAGTTGACTGTGAAGGAGGTCATTCTTAGCTATTCGGGTGTCTTGAGTTCCTTCGTGGTGCTCAATGATTTTGTTCCAAAGATCTTTAGCACTTGTAAAAGGACCCACCTTGATCAACTCCTCCTTGGTCAACCCGCATTGCAAAGTGACCACCGCTTTAGCATTTGCTTCACTCTTTCTTATTTGCTCAGCCGACCACTTGGAAAACTCAAGCTCCTTTCCTTCATTATCCTTTGGAGGGGAAAACCCCTCCTTGACAGCGAACCACAAGCTCATGTTTGTCTTCAAGTAAAACTCTATTCTTGACTTCCAATATGAAAAATCAGTGCTGTTGAGGAATGGAGGTCGGTTTGAGCTCAACCCTTCACTTCCAGTCATCTTGCTGTAAGCTCTCGGATGTTAAGCCGTGAACAGAGCCCCAAGCTCTGATACCACTTGTTGGAACTCGGATGGCTAGAGAGGGGGGGTGAATATAGCCAATCACTTGAACTTTAGCACTTATCAAAATTCTGCACTTAAACCGTTTAGTAGCACAGCGGAAAGAATAGAAACAGAGTATGCAGAAAACCAAAACCCTAAGCTAAGCGCAAATGCAAGATGCTAACAAGAGGGTTTACAAGGTTCAGGGATAACTTGCCCCTACTCCTTGGCATGCCCTTAAGGTGGGCGATCCCTTGATCGTCGGCAGATCAAGCCCCGGTGAACACCGGATAGAAAGCAACCTCCTTCTCGGTGGAGTAACCTCTCCACAGCGTTTCAATCAAAGATATAGTTTTAAGCACAATGAAACACAAGAAAGATCTTACTTAGCACTTAGCACAGACAAGAACATAGCAAGCTTCTTCCGAGCTCCACCCAGCGACGATCTCACGCAAGAACCCTTTCTTCGTGTCTTCTCGCCGTTGGACTCAAAGCCTCTTGTTCCTTCCTCCAAGTGCTCAAGCAAGGGATGGTTGCTTCAAGATTGCAGTAGCTTGCTCAAGATGATGGAACTTCAGAATGCACAAGCAAGGTGTGGAGAAAACACTTGCGCAGCAAGAACTCAAGCCAGAAAGTTGTTCTACCGAACACTCCACTACGCCCTTTTGTTTCTCCATTGAGCGCTAGGTGACAACATCTCACTGCAGCCTCCAGCTGCTCACCTGCAACCACCAGCCACCATTGAGCTCTTCTGGACTCCCTGAGCTTCCCTCAGACCAGCCCCAGTCAGCAGCTCCAGCCAGCGCCAGTGCCCGTTGCAACCTGAGATGGAAAACAGACAAACCTGCTCCAAGGAAAGGCTTCCATTGACTCTCCTTGAGTGTTTGAATCCTTCCCTGTCACCTGCAGCTTAATCAGAGCATTAGAACAGCATATCAAACAGAAAATCAAGCATAAGAGATTAAGCGCAGAGAATCGGATACGTTCAGACGCGATCAGAGCGTCTGACAGTGCATTTTGAATTAAAGTGATCGGTCACCGGACCGATCAGAGGGCCTCCTGATCGGTCACCAGACCGATCAGGCTAGGTTCAGACCGATCAGGCTCCATCCTGATCGGTCCCCAATGCTCAATCAGAAATCGCGATTTCACTGGGTCTCTCCTGGACCGATCACCAGACCGATCCCAAGTTGTGGATCGATCACCAGACCGATCCACCCCTTTGCCGGACGATTTCTGAGCTTCGCAGTCCAACCCTCCTGATCGGTCACCCTCCTGATCGATCACCGGACCGATCATAGAGCCTCCTGATCGGTCACCAGACCGATCAGGTCATGACCAAACCGATCAGGATCCGTCCTGATCGATCATAGTGAGGAACTCGCGACGCTTGATCGTTCTCCAGAACAATCTGCACAGTGATCCAGATCGGTCACCAGACCGATCAGGAGCAGATCAGCAGGGGAACTCAACCTCACTGTGTGCTCCCTAATCGGTCACCAGACCGATCAGGAGCCAAGCAGTGGGTGAAACACATACTCCCTGATCGGTCACCAGACCGATCAGTCATCGCTGGATCGGTCTGGATCGGTCACCAGACCGATCCACGAAGGAGCACCGTGCCAACTCCCTGATCGGTCACCAGACCGATCCAGGGGGTCCAACCTAGCCCTCCAAGCTAGGATTTCATCCAACCTAGCCCTCCAAGCTAGGACCTGACCCTCCAAGCCAGGATTTTTCACCTAACCCTCCAGTTGGGACTTTTCACCTAACCCTCCATGTTAGGACTTTTCACCTAGCCCTCCAAGCTAGGACTTTTCACCCAACCGTCCGAATTAGGAATTTTTCACACCTAGCCCTCCAAGCTAGGACCTAACCCTCCAAGTCAGGACTTTTTCACCTAACCCTCCAATTGGGACTTTTCACCTAACCCTCCAAGTTAGGACTTTTCACCTAGCTCTCCAAGCTAGGACTTTTCACCCAATCTTCCGAATTAGGAATTTTTCACACCTAGCCCTCCAAGCTAGGACCTGACCCTCCAAGTTAGGACTTTTTCACCTAACCCTCCAAGTTGGGACTTTTCACCTAACCCTCCAAGTTAGGACTTTTCACCTAGCCCTCCAAGCTAGGACTTTTCACCCAAAAATTCCGAATTAAGACTTTTCAACACCTAGCCCTCCAAGCTAGGATTTTCCACACCTAACCCTCCAGGTTAGGATTTTCCAACACCTAGCCCTCCAAGCTAGGATTTTCCATAACATGCCTAATCCCCGATCAGGACTTAACCATAATCATAATCATCAACCTAAACTAAAATCGATGTCAACACCAAAACAATAATCCGGTCAGACTGCATCAACACCAACTTGGAGGGTTAGGTGAAAAAGTCCTGGCTTGGAGGGTCAGGTCCTAGCTTGGAGGGCTAGGTTTGGAAAAGTCCTAATTCGGAAGAGTTGGGTGAAAAGTCCTAGCTTGGAGGGCTAGGTGAAAAGTCCTAACTTGGAGGGTTAGGTGAAAATTCTCAACTTGGAGGGTTAGGTGAAAAAGTCCTAGCTTGGAGGGCTAGGTTGGATGAAACCCTAGCTTGGAGGGCTAGGTTTGAGTCCCTGGATCGGTCTGGTGACCGATCAGGGAATTTGGCACGCTGCTCCATCGTGGATCGGTCCGGTGACCGATCCAGCATTGACTGATTGGTCTGGTGACCGATCAGGGAGTGCACAGTGAGGTTGGGAACCAACTATGTGGCTCCTGATCGGTCTGGTGACCGATCAGGGAGCAGGCCGTTGCCTCGTTGCTTGGCTCCTGATCGGTCCGGTCACCGATCAAGGAGCAGGCAGCTTCCTCACTGCCTTGCTTCTGATCGGTCTGGTGACCGATCAGGGAGTACTCAGTGAGTTGAGTTCCCCCGCTGATCAGCTCCTGAATGGTCTGGTGACCGATCCACGACTTAGGATTTGATTTCTGCGGTTACTATTCACTCAAACGTGGACCGATCAGGCTTGAGCCTGATCGGACAGGGAGCTACCTGATCGGTCTGGTGACCGATCAGGCTTCACTCTGATCGGTCTGGTGACCGATCAGGCTTGTGTCGCCGCGAGAGTTGGGAGTCCCTGCAAAGCGGTAGATCGGTCTGGTGACCGACCAACAAGCTCTGGATCGGTCCGATGACCGATCACTTTAATTCAAAATACACTGTCAGACGCTCTGATCGCGTCTGAACGTATCCGATTCTTTGCGCTTAACATCTGATACACAATTTTCTGCTTGATATGCTGTGCTAACACTCTGATTGAGCTGCAGGTGATAGGGAAGGATTCAAACACTCAAGGAGAGTCAATGGAGGCCTTTCCTTGGAGCAGATTTGTCCGTTTTCCTTCTCAGGTTGCAACGGACACTGGCGCCGGCTGGAGCTGCTGACTGGGGCTGGTCTGAGGGAAGCTCATGGAGTCCAGAAGAGCTCAGTAGTGGCTGGTGGTTGCAGGAGAGTAGCTGGAGGCTGCAGTGTGATGGTGTCACCTGGTGCTCAGTGGAGAAACAAAAGGGCGTAGAGGAGAAGAGCAGAGTAGAGTTCGTGGAAGCGATTTCTGTCTTGAGTTCTTGCTGCGCGTTTGTGTTCTCCACACTTTGCTTGTGCGTTCTGAAGTTCCATCATCTTGAGCAAGCAACTGCAATCAGTGAAGCAACCATCCCTTACTTGAGCGCATGGAGGAAGGAACAAGAGGCTTGGAGGAAGGAGAAGGAAGTCTCTTCATCTTCATCCTCTTCCGAATCCGAGTCCGATTCCGAGGAAGATGGCAGTGGGTCTTCTTCCTCCGAGATGGCAAATTTTGTGAGAAAATGATTAGAAGGGGGCGACGCTTCAAGGGTAAAGGTAACCCTAGTGAAGCTAAGGTTGATAAGACTAACGTTTCTTGTTTTGAGTGTGGTAGGAAAGGGCACTTCAAGAGTGAATGCCCAAAGCTAAAGAAGAAGGAGGAGAAATCCAAAAAGAAAGAGGAGAAATCAAAGAAGAAGAAGAAGGCCTTGAAGGCCACTTGGGATGAATCCTCCTCAAGTTCATCCGATGAAGAAAACGAGGAGAAGAGTACACGGTACGTGGCACTCATGGCTCTTGGAGAAGATCAAGAAAGCAGCGATGAATCCTCCAACTCCTCAAACGCGGCTTCATCATTTTCGGATGATGAAGAGGTAACCTCTCCCGAACTAGAAAAATGTTATAGAGCTATTGCATGTTTAACCAATATGTTGAAGAAGTCAATGAATAAGGTTAAGTCATTGCAATTAGAAATTGACCAATTGAAATCATCTAGGGATGATAACATAGATGATTTCTATGTTGAAATGTTAGAGGATGAGATTAAGTCATTGAAAATTGAGATTGAACATTTGAAATCCTCTAGGGTTGAGGATGTTGATGATTTGCATGATGAATTGCTAGAGGATGAAAATAAATCATTAAAGAGTGAAGTTGAGAGACTCAAGAATATTCTTGAGAAGTTCTCAACTAGCTCAAAGACCCTAGACATGATCTTGAATGCCCAAAGGGTAGTCTACAATAGGGCCGGTATTGGTTACCGACCCAAGGAACCTTCATTTGTGTCCCTTATGTCTAGGACTGGTGTTAGACCAATTAAGACACCCAAGGTTCAAAAGAAAGTTGTCAAGGCATGAGTGCCTAAGTCTTGTTTAGTAAATACTTTAGGTCCCAAGGTTTGGGTACCTAAATCTTCCATTTTTCGAATTGTGTAGGTTATGATTAAGGGGGAGCATCTATCAACTTGGTTTGTTGATAGTGGGTGCTCCAAACACATGGCCGGGGATAGATCATTATTTACCACACTTCAAAAGAAAAGTAGAGGTAATGTTTCATTTGGTAACAATGGTAGTCTTAAGGTCATAGAAATAGGAGACATTCAAATATCCGAATGTCTTAGAATCTCAAATGTCCTTCTAGTCAAGGGGATGACATTTAATCTCCTAAGTGTCAGTCAATTGTGTGACACGGGTTACACAATTGATTTTCAACCAAGTCAATGTCTAGTTAGACAACATGACACCTTGGACACGGTACTAGTAGGAACAAAAGTAGACAATATTTATCAAGTTTCATTTAAAAGTGCTACTAATGCTTTTGCTAAGTGTCTCATGTCAAAAGAAGAAGAGTCCACCCTTTGGCACCGGAGACTTGCACATGTGAATATGAAGAACATCCGGAAGTTGGCCAACAAAGGATTAGTTCGTGGCTTACCAAACATCAAGTATGAAAAAGATAAACTTTGTGATGCATGTCAAATGAGTAAGCAAACAAAATCTGCACATAAAGGTAAAAGCACTGTAAGTACATCTACCGCTTTAGACTTACTTCACATGGATCTATTTGATTGTGGCACTATCATATCATTGAATGGAAGTAGATATTGCTTTGTTATTATTGATGATTTTACTAGATATACATGGACTTATTTTCTAAAATATAAGGACCAAACCTTAGATGTTTTCATTTCTTTTTGTAGAAGAGTTGAAAATGAAAAATCATCAACAATTAAGACAATAAGAAGTGATCATGGAGGTGAATTTCAAAATCAACGATTCTTAGAATTTTGTTAAGATAGAGGGTATAGACATGAGTTCTCTACTCCTAGAACACCACAATAAAATGGTGTTGTAGAGAGGAAGAACCGTGTTTTACAAGAAGCTGCACGAAGCATGCTTAATGAGTACTCACTACCGAGTTACTTATGGGTCGAAGCTGTAAATACAGCTTGCTATGTGCAAAATTGAGTCCTCATCCATAGGTTCTTAGGAAAGACTCCCCATGAACTTTGGTTGGAAAATCACCTATGGTTAAACACCTTAGGGTGTTTGGTTGTAAGGTGTTCATCCTAAACACCAATGATCACCTTGGAAAGTTCACGACAAAAGCTGATGAAGGGATACTAGTCGGGTACTCCCTCGTTAGCAAAGCCTATCGAGTCTACAACAAGAAATCTAGATTAGTTGAAGAGTCTTCTGATGTTGTCTTTGAAAAAATGCCAAGAGTTAATGAACAACCAGAAGATGAAGTCCAATTCGAACTTAGGAGACTAAGTTTGAATGAAAGTCCAAATGTTGTTGATGGTGATGAATCCGATGACGGTGAGCCTAGACAACCCATAGATCAGCCAGAACCTGAGGCTGAGCTTGTGTCTAGTGAACCCATTCAAGAATCACCACCAACACCTAGGCAAACTAGATTAGCCTATAGTCATCCCCAAAACCAAATTGTTGGAGACATCCATCATGGGGTAAGAACTAGATCATTCTTTAGGAATGAGGCTAATGAAGTTGCTCTAATTTCTGAAATTGAACCTAGAAAGATTGATGAAGCATTAAATGATCCCGATTGGATCATTGCAATGCAAGATGAACTAGGTCAATTCGAAAGGAGTCAAGTTTGGGACTTAGTCCCTAGACCTAAAAAGACCACCATCATTAGAACCAAATGGGTCTTCAAGAATAAATTAAATCATAAGGGGGAAATCATTAGAAACAAGGCACGCTTAGTAGCCAAGGGCTACAGTCAAGTTGAAGGCCTTGATTATGATGAGACCTATGCTCCCGTGGCACGATTAGAGTCCATCCGATTGATGCTAGCATTTGCAGCACATCGAGGGTTCAAATTGTATCAAATGGATGTCAAATCGGCCTTTCTAAATGGTTTAATTAGAGAAGCGGTCTATGTCGAACAACCTCCGGGGTTTGAGAGTATCGAATTTCCAAACCACGTGTTCAAGCTCAAAAAGACACTTTATGGCCTTAAACAAGCACCTCGAGTTTGGTACGAGCGGTTGTCGACGTTTTTAATTGAAAAAGGCTTTGTAAGAGGCAAAATAGACCCTACACTATTTCTATGGAGAGATGGTGACAATATTTTTGTAGCCCAAGTATATGTCGATGACATAATTTATGGCTCAAATAAGAAGGGCTATTTAAATGAGTTCATTGGACACATGGAAAGTGAATTTGAGATGAGTCTAGTGGGAGAGTTGACTTTCTTCCTTAGACTTGAAATCAAACAAACCCGAGATGGGATCCATGTGCACCAATCGAAGTATACTCAAGAAATGCTTCGTAAATTTAATATGAGTGATTCGAAAGAGGTAACCACTCCCATGGCTACAAACACAAGATTAACAATGATGAGAGTGGTAAACCTGTTGATTTGACTCAATATTGAAGCATGATAGGTAGTTTGCTATACCTCACAGCTAGTCGACCTGATATTCTTTTCGTTGTGGGTATGTACGCAAGGTATCAAGTCTGTGCCAAGGAATCTCACTTAATCGCTGTTAAGAGAATTTTGAGATATCTTAAAGGCACAATAGGAGTCGGTCTTTGGTACCCCCGTACCGAATCATTTGATCTGATTGGCTATACCGATTCCGACTACGCTGGATGTAAGTTGGATCGGAAAAGCACAAGTAGGGGTTGCCAATTTCTAGGATCATCTTTAGTTAGTTGGTCAAGTCGGAAGCAACATCGTGTTGCTCTCTCCACGACCGAGGTAGAATATATCGCCATGGGAGAGAGCGTATCACAATTGTTGTGGATGATTCACACTCTAGAGGACTATGGATTAAGTTACAAAAGTGTGCAAGTGTTGTGTGATAACATCAGCACAATTAATCTAACCAAGAATCCAGTCCATCATTCTAGGACCAAACATATTGAAGTGCGTCACCACTTCATTTGAGATCATGTTGCTAGGGGAGATATTGTACTCTCACATGTAGAGTCCAAGTCAATCCTGTTGAGGCAATCGACCCTTAAATGATTGGAAGATCATGGTTTTGATGTGTGTGTGTGAATATGTTTGAGGTTAGAGTGTTATGTTGTATTTGATGTGTGTGATTGAGTTTGCAGGACTTGGTGAATCACACATGGTGGACATATCCGAGGGACGAGAGCCGAGGGAGGAGAGCTCCAAGGGCAAGCCGGGAAGTGGACTTCAAGGGCACACGTGAAGGGTGGCATGGAGACAAGCCAAGGGAAGGCTTGTGTGCGCATCCGAGGGACGATAGCTAGAGGAAGAAGACTTCAAGAGGCGAGCCAAGGGAGCAGACCTGAAGGCACACGCGAAGGAGAAGGTCCGGAGTGGCTGGAGCTGAGCTGTGAGGCAGGGTAGTCGACTGGCCCTGTGGCAGTCGACTGCCAAAACCCACAGAAAGTTTGCAGCCTCGGACCAGTGTACTGACATTTGGGCAGTCGACTAGTATACCCCCGAAACTAGCCGTTGGCTAGCAATTAATGCTAGGTCAGTCGACTGCCCCAGGGCAGTCGACTGGTGCGGGCTGGACAGATTGCAAGTCTGTCCTTTTCACCTATAAAAGGAGCACCTTTTTGCACGTGTACGGGACGGTTCCGTACAGTAACGAGGCGCTGCCCAACCGAAAAGTGTTCTTGCTTCCTCTCACTCAATCTACTTCATTCTGTAAAGAGGAAGATCGCCGTTGTAAAGGTTTCTCCACCTGAAGGAGATTTTCATAGTGAAAGTGGTGCTCGCGGTGTGGATCCTTGGATTAGTCACCCATCTGGGTGGATACCAAGTAAAATACTTTTGTTAGCATTGTTTCATTTTCCTTTGCATATTATTTCCGCTGCGCTAACAATTCTGTAGAGATCGAAACGATCCAAAAAAGTGCATTCACCCCCCCCCCTCTGCACGCCTTAGACGATCCTTCAGTTGGTATCAGAGACGGTGCGTTTCGGATGATCTGAGAATCAACCGAAACAATTGTGATGGTGTTTCAAGAGGGATACTCAACCGCACGACCACCCTTCTTTGACGGGAACGACTTCGCCTATTGGAAAGGTAGGATGCAATACTACCTCATGAATGATATTGAAAATTGGATAAGTGTTGCAGATGGCTTCGAGGCGCCCGTCGATGAAAGAGGAGACCCAACACCTATGAGATCATGGTCAAAGGAGGTGATGAAGAGGGCGCAATCAAATGCCAAGGCCACCACCACATTGCAATGCGGGCTCTCGAAGGTGCAACTGAACAAGGTGGGGTCGTTCAAGAGCGCCAAGGAACTATGGGACAAGCTGGTTGAACTGATCGAGGGGTCAAACGAGTCCAGAAGAGCCAAGAAGGACTTGCTAGTGGCCCAACTGCAATCCCTGTCTATGAAGAGCAACGAGACCGTCAGCCAGCTACATGGAAGGGTAAAAGAAGTGATAAACGAGCTCCATGTGATTGAAGAGAAGATAGAGAACCGGGACATCGTCAGGTACGTTCTACAAGCATTCCCAAGAACCACCTTGTGGGCATCTATGGTTGATGCTTACAAGGTATCAAGGGACTTATCTTTAGTTAAATTAGACGATTTGTTTTGTGAATTTGAACTGCACGAGCAAGCTAACATTTCGGCCAAAGAGAAAGGTATTGCTTTTGTTGCAGAAAAGGAGAAGAAGAGGAGGAAGGAGAAGAAGAAGGTGGTCTACTCATCTTCATCAGACTCAGAGGAGTCAAGCACCTCCATGGACAGTGACCAAGAGGCCTTCATGGTAAGAAAATTTCGTAGAGCATTTAAAAGTTTATCTAACAAATCCTATGCTAGGAAAGGGGCCAAAGGTAAGGGTAAGGCCAAGGACATAATCTGCTACAACTGCCACCAAGAGGGACATATAAAGAACGAGTGTCCCTAATTAAAGAAAAGGGATGACAAGAAGGAAGAAAAGAAGAAGAGTGACAAGAAGAAATCAAAGGGAAAGGAGAAGGGTGCCACCAACCTCAAGGCAACTTGGGATGATCCCTCATCCTCAGAGGAAGAAGAAGAGCAAGTCTCCCACTTTGCTCTTATGGCACAAGATCACTCGGACTCATCAGATGAACGAAGCTCAAGCAGTGAAGATGAGAGCTCCTCCACTTCATCATCAGAGTCAGAAGCTTCGGTAAGTGAGGTATACTACTTACCCTCCTCTACTTTAGTGAAAATAATTTCTAGTACGAACATGGACTTAGCTAAGGCTAGAAGTAAAGTTAAGGATCTAAAAGAACAAATTGTCATGCTTAGAGTAGAAGCTACTAGACTTAAAGATATGCATGCTAGTTCTACCTCTTCACATGTTTCACATCTTGAAAATGAAAATAGGGAATTAAGGAAACAGGTAGATGACCTTACGAAGGCCCTTAGGAAATTCCAAGTGGGATCTAGTAACCTAGACATGATCATCAACAGTCAAAGGGCTGTGTACAACAAGGCCGGGTTAGGGTATAGGCCTAAGACCAAGGAGGTAGCCTTTGTCTCACTTACCGGTAGGATTGGTGCATCTAGGAGACTAGGGGCTAGGGGAACCACAAAGAAGGCATGGGTACCTAAGAGATTTCTAAGTGATGTTTATGGATCAAAGATATGGGTACCAAAAGAGTATGTTTTCCATGTTGTTTAGGTAAAGGTGAAGGAGGCCCCAACAATGTGGATAGTAGATAGTGGATGCTCAAGACACATGACCGGGGATATGAGCAAGTTCACCACTATAAGCTACCTAAGAGAAGGGACGGTCTCCTTTGGGAATAGTGGAAAGTTGAATATTATTGGTAGGGGCACAATTGAGGTATCTCCCACTATTTCGATTCATAAGGTACTTTTAATCAAAGACATGAAATTCAATTTATTAAGTGTGAGCCAATTATGTGATGCCGGCTTTCAAGTAGAATTTCATGCTAGAAAATGCATCATTAGACATAATGAATCGAATGCTATCATATTAGAAGGGTTTAGAGAGGCAAATCTATATTATCTTGATCTATCTTATGCTACTAACAATGTTGTTGAGTGTCTCATGTCTAAAGAAGAAGAAGGATGGTTGTGGCACCGGAGACTTGGACATGTCAACATGAGGAGTATTGCAAGAGTGGCCAAGGAAGAGTTGGTGAAGGGGCTCCCAATGATCAAGTACGAGAAGAACAAGTTGTGTGATGCATGCCAAGAGGGTAAACAATCTAAAGCATCACACAAAGGTAAAACTCTAATCACCACTTCCTTACCTTTAGAAGTTTTGCATATAGACTTGTTTGATTGCCATAGTACTCCTTCACTTGTAGGGAGTAAGTATTGCCTAGTGATAGTAGATGACTTTTCTAGGTTTACATGGGTCTATTTCTTGAAACACAAGGATGATACCTTAGAGATCTTCATAGGATTTAGTAAGAGGGTAGAAAACGAAAAACATACCAAAATAAATCGAATTAGGAGTGATCATGGTGGGGAGTTCCAAAACGCTAGTTTCACACAATTTTGTGTTGAAAATGGGCACAAGCATGAGTTTTCATGCCCAAGGACTCCTCAACAAAATGGGGTAGTTGAGAGGAGAAACCGAGTCCTACAAGAAGCTGCTAGGACTATGCTTAATGCATATTCCCTTCCTAGCTATTTTTGGGCCGAAGCGGTTAACACCGCATGCTATATCCAAAACCGGGTGTTGGTACATAGGTTTTTAGGAAAAACACCCTTTGAACTGTGGAATGGAAATGTACCACAAGTTCATTATTTTAGAGTCTTTGGATGTAAAGTTTACATATTAAATACCAAAGACGACCTAAGAAAATTTGAGTCAAAAGTCGATGAAGGGATTCTAGTAGGGTACTCATCAAATAGTAGAGGTCATAGAGTGTATAACAAGAGGACAAAGGTGATTGAGGAGTCCTCAAATGTTAAATTTGATGAAACAAGTAGTACCTACCCTAGGAAGGCCTCAATTGATAAGGATATAAAAGAGGTCCAACCCCTTGCCCAAAGAATCCAAGACCTACATTTGGAGGGCAATGATCTGTTGGATCGAGAAAACCGATAGAGGGGGGGTGAATATCGGAAAACTTTCGGATTTGAGTAAGAGTAGGTACGCAGCGGAAATTAAAAAACAAGACACAGAGACACAGTCGATTTACTTGGTTCGGAGCCTGTGTCGACTCCTACTCCAAGGCCCACGGTCGTTGACCGTTTACTTTGGGCAATTCTATATAGGCGCAAAAAGGTTTACAGAATTTAATTACAAAGATAAGTGCAGTAAATAAAAAGAACGCTCTTCTTTACCGACGTCCGGAGTAGATCAGCTTTTTCGGAGCAGCGGGACGTCGTCGGCTCGAGTTGGAGAGTGTCCGGAGCAAGGCACGAGCGTAGAAGAGCTTTGAGGCGTTGAGTGAACAGTTGTATGAAGCCTGGGGTCGAGGGCCCTTTATATAGGGCCTGGGGGCGCCCGGAACGTTGGGGGCGCCCCCCACGTGGCCTCTGATCCGCAGAGCTCTCGGTCGCGTCTGATCCTCTGGATCCGCTTTGACCGGGGCGCCCGGAGCGCTTGGGGCGCCCGCATTGACCGGTCAAAGCTTTATCTTCTCGGCTTCGCAAGGGTGCGCTTCGGCAGCTGGCAGTGGCGACAGGGGGCGCCCGCGACAGGCGGGGGCGGGGGGCGCGGGGGGCGCCCGCGACAGGCGGGGCGCCCGGAGCATCCGGGGCGTCCCGAATCTAGCTGTCGAGGCGCTTTGAGGTGTGTTTTCACTTCTTGCAGACTTGGGTTGACCTTGGGGGCGCTCGGATCATCCGGGGCGCCCTGCTCAGCTTCTGCCTCACTCCTTTGAGGCTCTCTGAGCTGCAGATACTCAGTCCTTCGATCCTGCATCCAGGGTTAGTCCAAATAGCAATTATATTATTCTTTTATACAGCCTTAGCTGTCTTGGTTCTGACTTTGGTCTCCAAAATGGAGCCCTAGGTCGAACCGACGCCTATTGTTCCCTCGACGGGGAACGCGTCCTCACCTACTCCTCTCGGGAGAATTTACCTGATGCCAACCGCTCCGTTGGTTGGACTTTTGCCTGACGGTCCTTTGTCAGGTCTTGGATACTGGCAGTCGTTCGCCAGTTGCCTAGCAGTCCTTCGCTAGGGCTTTGCTACTGGCAGTCCTTCGCCAGTTGCCTAGCTTTCCTTCGCTACGACTTTGCTACTGGCAGTCCTTCGCCAGTTGCCTAGCTTTCCTTCGCTAGGACTTTATCTCTGCACACTCGAGTAACTTGTTAGAAACACAAGTAAGACTTAATTTTTGACCTCTGTTGCCATTATCAAAACATAGGTTTGACTTTGGTGCATTCTGCACCAACAATCTCCCCCTTTTTGATTTATGGCAACCCTAGTTCAAAAAGTTAAGTTTAAGCAAAACATGAAAAAGTTTTAACTTTTGTTCCCTCCCCCTGGAAGGAATCTCCCCCTAGATTTTTCAAAAATTCGTGGGGTTTAAAGGAACTTTATTTGTACTTGAAAACTTAAGTTCTAGGTACTTAGCAATCTTAAAAAGTATATAAGAAGATTTTTTGAAACACGATTTTTTTGAGTACTTAACAAGTTTGAGGCTTTAAATTTCAAGGTACTCAAAGGTTTTGAAAGTGTTAGCTTAAGTACTTTAGTAAGATGAAAAAAACTTAAGTACTTAATAATTTTGAAAACTTAATACAGTACTTTTGGAAAACTTAAGTACTTAATAATTTTGAAAACTTAATACAGTACTTTTGGAAAACTTAAGTACTTAATAACATTGTACTTAACCAGTTTTGAGAAACTTAAGCTTAAGGTACTTTATAAAGGTTTAAAACTTTTGACAAGCTTAAGTTATAAAATTTGGCTTGAGTACAAAAAAGTTTTGAATAAAGAAAAACTTTTGAATACTTTTTGAATAAAGGATAGAGTTAAGAAAATTAAATTTTGAAAAAAAATTTAAAGAAAGTTAATTTTACTCTCTCCTTTCCTATCTCTCCCTCTTTGCCATATATCAAAACAAATGAATATAGCAGAAATAATGGAAATAAGTAAGATTTTGCTGTACTGAACTAAATCATAATTAGACTTAACTAAATCAATCAATTTTCTTTGTTTGTTTGTTGTAAACTCTATAGGCTCTACTTGTGGTTGAGTATCCTAGGAAAATACCTGGGTTTGACTTGGACTGAAATTTTCCTAAATAGTCTTTGGTGTGGAGGAGAAGGAGAATTCGGGTGCTTTATATAGGCAAACCCATGGGGGCGCCCGGGAGCTTCCGGGCGCCCTGGTCAGCAACTGCTGCCAAAGGCAGTAGCTTTTGGCTGCTGGGGGCGCCCGGGACAGCCCGGGCCCCCTCAACAGAGCGCTTTGCAGCTTTTGCTGCGTTGGAGTTGATGGGGGCGCCCGCGTGGTTCCGGGCGCCCTGGTCAAAAGCAAAATCATCTTTTTGCCTAGGGAGTAAGAAAAGGTGGGTAGGGGCGCCCGCGTGGTTCCGGGCGCCCGGAATAGGGTTGGTAAAGATAAATTTTTGTCTAGTCATCATCTTGACCATGGTTTAATTGGTTTGACCATGGTTGGAATTGTTTTGACTGTTTTGACTCTAGTTTGACTATATTAATCATGGTTTGACCATGGTTTGATAAATACAAGATTATCTCATCCTATAGGTAAAAGAATTTCCATTTTAGTCTTAATCCTGCTGTCTCACCCAGTCTAGGGTTTTCAATCACGTTAGCCTTATGGTTTTCGTGAGACAGGTTTTGATGGTTAAAAGTTATTTTGAAAAGTTTGATTAATTTTGAAAACAATTAAATTTTAAAAACTTAATTAATTTTGAAAACAATTAATTTTAACAAAAATGTTTAAATCTACAAATAACTGAAATTTTGTGTTAGATTCGAATTTGACAAAAATTAATTTGAATTTGAATTTCAAAAATTGGCTTCCAGGTCTTGGCGAGGCACTAGGCCTTCTTTGGCCGTAGCCTTATGGGATCATCCACCCTTTCCTTGACAAAGCCTTTTAATGAAATTTCATTTTCAAAATTATTCTTTGAAAAATTTCTGGTTTAACTAGTTTGGATTTTGGATCGGTAGCTTCGGCTGGTTTCACCAGTCTAAAGAGACCAAGTAAACTTGATCTTATTAGAATTGGTTTCCCCAACGTACTATCATCTCACCTCCACCCAATACTATGTTTTCAAGTTTCAGTTAAGTTTGTTTGGTCCTTAAACTAGCCTAAGTCTAAGCATGGTAAATTGCAGAAATTAAATAAACAGGCAAACAATCATATTGCAATAAAAAATTTATCTAATAATGAATATAGTTTTCAGTTTGGCTCCCCCTGGACTAAAGCCACGGTGATGGTTAGGCAAGATGTGAATCTTGTCCTTGGGGATCCAATACTGATTTGATCCAGTCGGTTTGTTCAGGCATAGTTTAGGTACCCATGCCTGAATTTTACCTCTGGATTGATTCAGTACAGCAAGGTATGATCTTTGCCGAGATTTGGTTCTATAGCCCAATCCGGATCGGTTTAGAACTGATTTCTATTTTCCAAGGATCATGTCAAGACCTTTGGAACCAGATGTAAATCGTTCTAATGCTGATCTAAGATCCTTAACCTGAGTTTTCAGGGAGGAGTTTTCCTTTTCAAGTTTTTCAACTTGAGTAGGAGTTCCTTCCTGAACCTTCTCGGTTAAGGGTTTAGAGTCAGGTCCCTCTTTCAGGAGTTTTACTTCCTGTCGGAGGGTTTCGACTCGGAGTTTGGCTTTTGCCAAATCTCGAGAAAGAAATGAAATTAATTCACTTAATTGCAATCTATTAAAACCAGTTACCTTAATTTCTCCGTCTTCTGTGAAGGTTAGCTCGCCGTCCTCCTGTTCTATTTCTGATTCGGTTCCGACTTCTTCTGAGGCGGTCAGAGCTAGGAGGTTGGACTGGGGTGTCTCTTCTTCTTCTTCTGAGGAAGATTCGTCCCAGGTTGCTTGCAGTGCCTTCTTTCTTCTCGTCCTTTTTGTCTCCTTTAGGTTAGGGCATTCTGACTTGTAGTGGCCCTTTTTCTTGCACTCGTAGCAGGTCACATTAGGCTTGTTCGCGGGTTCAGTTGGTTCGTCCTTTCTTCGGCCGGTTTTCCGTTTGTTGGTTCGGTTCTTCAGCTCCTTGTAGTAGCTTCGAGCGAGCCGGACCAGCTTAGTTTGATCTCCATCTTCTTCTTCTGAGTCTGAGTCAGAGTTAGACTCAGGTTCGGGTTCAGGCTTCTTCTTCGTTGTCCTTCCAGTTTTACCTGCAACGAAAGTAATACCTTTCTCGACCATATTGGTGTTAGTTTGTTCGTGCAGTTCTAGTTCGGAAAATAATTCATCTAATTTTATTTTAGAAAGATCTCTAGAGACCTTGTATGCATCTACCATAGATGCCCACAAGGTGTTTCTAGGGAAGGCGTTTAGGGCATACCTTATTAGGTCACGGTTTTCAACCTTGTGACCTATTGTGTGAAGACCGTTCATTACCTCTTGGATTCGTGCGTGGAGCTGGGCTGCTGTTTCGTTGTCGGCCATCTTGATGGTGTAGAGTTTGTTTAGTAGCAGATCACTCTTGCTGATCCGAGTATCAGAAGTCCCTTCGTGTAGCTCGATCAGTTTTGTCCACAGCTCCTTTGCACTGTTGAAGGGGCCCACGCGGTTCAGCTCCTCTTTCGTCAATCCGCATTGAAGAGTCTAAGTAGCTTTTGCGTCGGCTTCTATCTTGCGTTTTAGGGAGTTGTCCCATTCGGAGTAGTTCTGAGGAAGTCCATCAGCATTTCGGGGGATCTCCAGACCGGACTGGATAATGATCCACATGTCCACCTGAGATTTCAGGTGGACCTCCATACTACTTTTCCAGTAAGAAAAGTCTTCTCCACTGAAGAGTGGAGGTCTGGCGGTGCTGAATCCCTCTTGTATGGCCATTTAGTCTGAAAAAGAAAACTTAAAAGATTTTCCAAGACTAGGTCTTGGATTAGCAGTGCTGGATAAATTAAATAACGAGGCGTGTTGCACCAACCTCGCTTAACAAAAAAATCGAATAAAATATTTAACGAAAAATTTGTCAGAAAAAAAAATAGAAAAATAAAAATCTGAAAAAAATTTCAAACTGGTGGTTGCACCAGGTTTGAACTTCCTCGCTCTGATACCACTTGTTGGATCGAGAAAACCGATAGAGGGGGGGGGTGAATATCGGAAAACTTTCGGATTTGAGTAAGAGTAGGTACGCAGCGGAAATTAAAAAACAAGACACAGAGACACAGTCGATTTACTTGGTTCGGAGCCTGTGTCGACTCCTACTCCAAGGCCCACGGTCGTTGACCGTTTACTTTAGGCAATTCTATATAGGCGCAAAAAGGTTTACAGAATTTAATTACAAAGATAAGTGCAGTAAATAAAAAGAACACTCTTCTTTACGGACGTCCGGAGTAGATCAGCTTTTTCGGAGCAGCGGGACGTCGTCGGCTCGAGTTGGAGAGTGTCCGGAGCAAGGCACGAGCGTAGAAGAGCTTTGAGGCGTTGAGTGAACAGTTGTATGAAGCCTGGGGTCGAGGGCCCTTTATATAGGGCCTGGGGGCGCCCGGAACGTTGGGGGCGCCCCCCACGTGGCCTCTGATCCGCAGAGCTCTCGGTCGCGTCTGATCCTCTGGATCCGCTTTGACCGGGGCGCTCGGGGCGCCCGGAGCGCTCGGGGCGCCCGCATTGACCGGTCAAAGCTTTATCTTCTCGGCTTCGCAAGGGCACGCTTCGGCATCTGGCAGTGGGGGTGCCCGCGTCAGGAGGGGCGCCCGGAACAGGCGGGGCGCCCGGAGCATCCGGGGCGCCCCGAATCTAGCTGTCGAGGCGCTTTGAGGTGTGTTTTCACTTCTTGCAGACTTGGGTTGACCTTGGGGGCGCCCGGATCATCCGGGGCGCCCTGCTCAACTTCTGCCTCACTCCTTTGAGGCTCTCTGAGCTGCAGATACTCAGTCCTTCGATCCTGCATCCAGGGTTAGTCCAAATAGCAATTATATTATTCTTTTATACAGCCTTAGCTGTCTTGGTTCTGACTTTGGTCTCCAAAATGGAGCCCTAGGTCAAACCGACGCCTACTGTTCCCTCGACGGGGAACGCGTCCTCACCTACTCCTCTCGGGAGAATTTACCTGATGCCAACCGCTCCTTTGGTTGGACTTTTGCCTGACGGTCCTTTGTCAGGTCTTGGATACTGGCAGTCCTTCGCCAGTTGCCTAGCAGTCCTTCGCTAGGACTTTGATACTGGCAGTCCTTCGCCAGTTGCCTAGCAGTCCTTCGCTAGGGCTTTGCTACTGGCAGTCCTTCGCCAGTTGCCTAGCTTTCCTTCGCTAGGACTTTGCTACTGGCAGTCCTTCGCCAGTTGCCTAGCTTTCCTTCGCTAGGACTTTATCTCTGCACACTCGAGTAACTTGTTAGAAACACAAGTAAGACTTAACTTTTGACCTCTGTTGCCATTATCAAAACATAGGTTTGACTTTGGTGCATTCTGCACCAACATGATCAAGGGGGAGTAAGAAGTACCCTAGAGGATGAGGAAGAAGGAGTAAATGAACCTACAACCTTTAGACCCTTGAGACATCACCATGATCACCCTATTGACCAAATAGTGGGTGATGTCACTCAAGGAGTAAGGACTAGGTCCTACTTTAGGGATCAAACCAGTCAAATAGCTCTAATCTCCCAATTAGAACCCAAGTCCTTTGATGAAGCATTGGGAGATGTTGATTGGGTCTTAGCCATGCAAGAAGAGCTAAATCAATTTGAGAGAAGTGAAGTTTGGGAACTAGTTCCTAGACCCAATGATTGCACTATTGTAACCACTAGATGAGTCTTTAGGAATAAACTAGATGACCAAGGTAAAATCACTAGGAACAAGGCTAGATTGGTAGCTAGGGGGTTTAACCAAGTTGAGGGACTAGATTATGATGAAACTTATGCCCCCGTAGCTAGGTTAGAATCAATTAGAATTCTACTAGCCTATGCCGCTCACATAGGTTTCACACTTCACCAAATGGATGTGAAGTCGGCATTCCTCAATGGAATCATTAAGGAAGAGGTTTATGTAGAACAACCCCTAGGGTTTGAAGACCCTAACTTTCCAAGACACGTGTTCAAATTAAGAAAAGTCCTATATGGATTGAAACAAACTCCCCGGGCTTGGTATGAAAGGCTTTCTTCATTTCTAGTGTCTAAGGGGTTTAGTGTTGGAACCCGGATGGCTAGAGAGGGGGGGGTGAATATAGCCAAACACTTGGACTTTAGGCACTTATCGAATTCTGCACTCAAACTTATCAGTAGGACAGCGGAAGAATCAATGGAAACAAAGAAGTGTAGAAAACAAAAACAGGAAACGAAGGCAAACAAAACACAACTAGCAAGATCGCTAACAAGGAGGGTTTACAAGGTTCAGGGATAACTTGCCCCTACTCCTTGGCGTGCCCTTAAGGTGGGCGATCCCTTGATCGTCGGCAGATCAAGCCCCGGTTAACACCGGATAGAAAGCAACCTCCTTCTCGGTGGAGAAACCTCTCCACAGCGTTTCAATCACAGATATAGGTTTAAGCACAATGAAACATGAAGAAAGATCTTACTTAGCACTTAGCAAAGACAGGAACACAGCAAGCTCCCTCAGAGCTCCACCCAGCGACGATCTCACGCAAGAGCCTTCTCCTCGTGTCTTCTCGCTATTGGACTCGGAGCTTCTTGTTCCTTCCTTCTAGCGCTCAAGTAATGAATGGTTGCTTCAAGATTACAGTAGCTTGCTCAAGGTGATGAAATTTCAGAACGCGCAAGCAAGTTATGGAGAAAACAAAGGTGCAGCAAGAACTCAATTCTCGAACTCTGCTTCAAAGAAGCTTTCTTCCGCCCTTTTTGTTTCTCCACTCAGCATCAGGTGACACCATCTCCTGCAGCCTCCAGCTGCTTCCCTGCCAACGCCAGCTACCACTGAGCTCTCCTTGGACTTCCTGAGCCTCTCTCAGCCAAGCTCCAGTCAGTAGCTCCAGTCTGCAGCTCTAGCCGTTGCAACCTGAGATGGAAAACGGACAAACCTGCTCCAAGGAAAGGCCACCATTGACTCTCCTTGAGTGTTTGAATCCTTCCATGTCACCTGCAGCTTAATCAGTGTGTTAGAGCAACATATCACCCAGCAAATCATATATCAGATTTTAAGCGCAGAGAATCGGATACGTTCAGACGTGATCAGAGTGTCTGACAGTGCATTTTGAATTAAAGTGATCGGTCACCGGACCGATCAGAGAGTCCCCTGATCGGTCACCAGACCGATCAGGATCGGTCCAGACCGATCAGGCTCCGTCCCGATCAGTCCCCAACGCTCAATTAGAAATCGCGATTTCTTTGGGACTCTCCTGGATCGATCACCAGACCGATCCCAGGTTGTGGATCGATCACCAGACCGATCCACCCCTTTATCGGGCGATTTCTGATCTTTGCAGTCCAAACCTCCTGATCGTTCACCGAACCGATCAGGGAGCCTCCTGATCGGTCACCAGACCGATCAGGTCATGATCAGACAGATCAGGCTCCGTCCTGATCGATCATAGAGAGGAACCCGCGACGCTGGATCGTTCTCCAGAACGATCTGCACAGTGATCCTGATCGGTCACCAGACCGATCAGGAGCAGATCAGCAAGGGAACTCAACCTCACTGTTTGCTCCCTGATCGGTCACCAGACCGATCAGGAGCAAAGCAATGGGTGAAACGCATACTCCATGATCGGTCCCCAGACCGATCAGTCATCGCTGGATCGGTCACCAGACCGATCCACGACGGAGCACCGTGCCAACTCCCTGATCGGTCACCAGACCGATCCAGGGGCTCCAACCTAGCCCTCCAAGCTAGGGTTTCATCCACCTTAGCCCTTCAAGCTAAGGATTTTTCACCTAACCCTCCAAGTTGGGAATTTGCACCTAACCCTCCAAGTAGACTTCACCTAGCCTCCAAGTTAGGACTTTTCACCTAGCCCTCCAAGCTAGGACTTTTCACCCAACTCTTCCGGATTAGGACTTTTCTAAACCTAGCCCTCCAAGCTAGGACCTGACCCTCCAAGCCAGGACTTTTTCACCTAACTCTCCAAGTTGGGACTTTGCACCTAACCCTCCAAGTTAGGACTTTTCACCTAGCCCTCCAAGCTAGGACTTTTCATCCAACCCTTCCGAATTAGGACTTTTCAACACCTAGCCCTCCAAGCTAGGATTTTCCACACCTAACCCTCCATGTTAGGATTTTCCAATACCTAGCCCTCCAAGCTAGGATTTCCCATACCCTGCCTGATCCCCGATCAGGACTTAATCATAATCATCATAATCATCAACCTAAACTAAAATCGGTGTCAACACCAAAACAACAATCAGGGTCAGACTGCATCAACATTTAGGAGAGGAACAATTAACCCTACATTGTTCCTAAAATCTAAGGATAAGGACATATTTGTTGCCCAAGTCTATGTAGACGATATCATTTTTGGGTCAACAAATAATGACTTCCTACAATAATTCATCAAGTGTATGGAAGATGAATTTGAGATGAGTCTTGTAGGAGAGTTAACCTTCTTCTTAGGCCTTCAAGTTAAGCAAACTAATGAAAGTACACATGTCTTTCAAACCAAATATGCTAAGGAAATGTTAAAGAAATTTGGTTTAGAAAATGCTAAGGTAGTATCTACACCCATAGGAACCAATGTGAAAATGGATAGTGACATTGAAGGAAAAATGGTAGACTCTAAATAATATAGGAGCATGATTGGTAGCCTCCTATACCTAACCGCTAGTAGACCCGACATACTTTTTGCGGTAGGCATGTGTGCAAGGTACCAATCTTGTGCAAAAGAGTCCCATTTGGTTGTAGTTAAGAGGATCTTAAGGTATGTGAAAGGGACTCTCAATGTCGGACTTTGGTATCCTAGGACTCCTAGTATTGACCTAATTGGATACATCGACTCGGACTATGCGGGTTGCAAGTTAGATAGGAAGAGTACAAGTGGAGGGTGTCAATTCCTTGGGTCTTCCTTAGTTAGTTGGAGTAGTAGGAAACAACCATGCGTTGTCCTATCAACAACGGAGGCAGAATATGTGGCAATGGGTGGGTGTGTTTCCCAACTCCTTTGGATCATGCACACCTTAGAGGATTATGAGTTACATTACACCAAGGTCAAAGTCTTGTGTGATAATGTAAGTACAATCAATTTAACCAAAAATCCGGTTCACCACTCTAGGATAAAACACATTGAAGTGAAACATTACTTCATTAGAGACCATGTGGCAAGGGGAGACATAGAACTACACTATGTTGAATCAAAGTCTAACCTAGCTGACATCTTTACCAAGCCTCTTCCCGAATCGGAATTTACATCCTTAAGAAGAGGCCTTGGAATGTGTTTTGTAGAAGTATAAGGTGAACTTGGAAATATTAGCTTTAAAAAAGGGTGCTTGATCCATTAGGGTGATACATTTGGCTCACTTGTGCTTGTGGCACATTGTTGAACCATTAAAAGTATCAAAATATGAAAATTAGACCAACTATGGAGAAGGCAAGTGTTTAATTAATGGACACTTTGCCCAAAGATCATAGTCGGATATTTTAAACCTTTGAAAACCATTTCATGCTTTACATACTTTGCCATGTTTTTAAAAGTCATATGATTGCAAAATTGATTTCAAAGTTTGATACAAAATGTAGTGGTTTTCAAAATTTTGGATTTTTATCAAAAGTCATGCATGTTTGAAATTTTATATGGATTAATATTTTTCCCTGATAGAGTATAACATTTCAAACATGTATGCAAAATTTTACAATTTTGGAATTTTCTGAAATTTTTTGAGAGTTTCTGAAATTCGGCAGAAAAGCTGAAATGGGTTACTGATAGCGTATCAGTTGACTGCCCCATGGGCAGTCGACTGGCACGTAGGTTTTCAGCCATTGTGAGAAATTTCAGAAATTGAAAATTCTCTCATTTGATGCCATGGGTTTTGGTTGCTTGAGGCAATCATTTTGATGGTGTCAAAGGGGGAGAATGTGTGGTTTAAGTTAGAATTTTGACTTAGAATGGATGGTTTAAGGTTGTCTTTCTAACTTAGAACTTGTATGTTTAAAAATGGAGAAGACATGGATTAAGGGGGAGGTACCTCTTAGGTTCTGATATGTCTTATATTTTTAATATATTGTTGTTGTTAAGTGGAAACTTAACTTGGATTGTGACTAGAATTGAAAATGGGGGAAGGCATAGGTTAAGGGGGAGGTTACCTCTTAGGATTACTATGTCTCATGATTTTTCAATTGCTATGTGTTGCTATTGCTATTGTGGCTGTTGTTTATCTCTAACTTAAACATATTGCCACATATCAAAAAGGGAGAGATTATTGAGGCAATCGACCCTTAAATGATTGGAAGATCATGGTTTTGATGTGTGTGTGTGAATATGTTTGAGGTTAGAGTGTTATGTTGTATTTGATATGTATGATTGAGTTTGTAGGACTTGGTGAATCACACATGGTGGACATATCCGAGGGACGAGAGCCGAGGGAGGAGAGCTCCAAGGGCAAGCCGGGAAGTGGACTTCAAGGGCACACGTGAAGGGTGGCATGGAGACAAGCCAAGGGAAGGCTTGTGTGCGCATCCGAGGGACGATAGCCAGAGGAAGAAGACTTCAAGAGGCGAGCCAAGGGAGCAGACCTGAAGGCACACGCGAAGGAGAAGGTCCGGAGTGGCTGGAGCTGAGCTGTGAGGCAGGGTAGTCGACTGGCCCTGTGGCAGTCGACTGCCAAAACCCACAGAATGTTTGCAGCCTCGGACCAGTCGACTGGCATTTGGGCAGTCGACTGGTATACCCCCGAAACTAGCCGTTGGCTAGCAATTAATGCTAGGTCAGTCAACTGCCCCAGGGGCAGTAGACTGGTGCGGGCTGGACAGATTGCGAGTCTGTCCTTTTCACCTATAAAAGGAGCACCTTTTTGCACGTGTACGGGACGGTTTCGTACAGTAACGAGGTGCTGCCCAACCGAAAAGTGTTCTTGCTTCCTCTCACTCAATCTACTTTATTCTGTAAAGAGGAAGATCGCCGTTGTAAAGGTTTCTCCACCTGAAGGAGATTTTCATAGTGAAAGTGGTGCTCGCGGTGTGGATCCTTGGATTAGTCACCCATCAGGGTGGATACCAAGTAAAATACTTTTGTTAGCATTGTTTCATTTTCCTTTGCATATTATTTCCGCTGCGCTAACAATTCTGTAGAGATCGAAACGATCCGAAAAAGTGCATTCACCCCCTCTCTGCACGCCTTAGACGATCCTTCAAAACCTCGCTGACATTTTCACTAAACCACTCCTCGAAAATGAGTTTAGTTTCTTAAGAAGGGAGTTGGGAATGTGTCGCGCCTCATAGGATCAAAATGCATCCAAAACCCTTTGTGATCATTTCGAAATTGTTGGGATACAATTGGGTAACTTTGGGGACATCTCACACAAACTATAAGGTTTACCAAAACGTTTTTGTTTGCTAGAAATGGGGTGAGATGTTAGGATCAACTCAATCTCTCAAAATGTCAATGCATCCCTTGAGAAATTAAGTTGACGAGATAAAAATCACTTCGGTGACCAAGTATGGGGAAAACCAATCCATAACACATGTGTATTTGGCTCCATGATCATACTTGGACATTCCAATCAAGGAAACTTGATTGGAAATTTGAGTTTGGCATAATCTTGGTTAAAATTTGATTGGATGATTGTTGATTGAGTTTGACTCCACTTGGGTGGAGCAAAGTGATTTGTTCAAACCATAAGGACCTTTGATCCTTGTTTAGGGATCAATTATAGTCAAGGAATCACTTCCAAGATCGATATTCTTCATCAGATTCCTTCAAAAATCGTGTGAAAGTCTGAAACTGAAAGTTTCAGATCGTATCAGGGAGTATCAGGAACCCTGATTGGTTACTGGACCGATCAGGCGTAGGGCTGATCGATCCCCGGACCGAGCTGCCTCCATCCTGTGGTGATCGGTTCACAGACCGATCAGAGGGGCAGCAGTGACTTTGCGAAATTTTGTCCAAACATTCTGTACTTGCCTGGATCGGTCCCCGGACCGATCTGGCACCCTGTAGTAATCGGTCCACAGACCGATTAGGAGGGCTTCTCGAATATCATCCAACCCTACTGTTCGCTTCCTGATCGATCAGCGATCGATCAGGAGCCTGCCTGATCGGTCACCCAACCGATCAGGACCTGGCCAGTCAGATCAGGCAAGAGCCTGATCGGTCTAGGCACTCTCAGATCGAACGGTGATCCGTTCGATCATATTAAATTTCGGTTGGTGGACCGATCCACCAACCGATTAACTCCTCCAAAACCTCTCATTGCCGAACTCTAGCGCCGAAAACTCTCTCTTGCGCATCTTTCTTCTGTGCGTGAGTCCTCTTCTTGCGTCTCCCTCTTCCGTGTGTGCGAGTTCCTGCGAAGGTCTCTGCGAGCTTTTCTTTGTTCTCTGCAAGTTCTCTACCTGCTCAAGGTTTTTGCGCTCATTTCTTGCGCCGAGAAGCTTCTTCTTGCGCAAGCCTCTTCTTCCAGACTCCAAGATCTTCATCACCAACCTTCAATGGCACCTAAGTAAGCGTTGTTGTTTAGTTTCTTTTTCAAATCAGTTCTTAGAATTTGTATTTGAGGCTAACCACGTTTTGGTGTGTTATTGTTGTGCCGTAACCTCATGTTTTGGCCGTGACTCATCCTTGCCCTGGCTTACCTTATGATTATGCTATCTATGATCAAATCTCTCTTTCATTTGATTATTGTCCCCATTCTATATCAAACTGATGAATCTTATGATCAATTCCACCTTATGTTCACTTGATTATTTTTCGCGTGATCAAATCTTGGGTCCATGATTAAACCATGTTCATGTGGTCAATTCAACCTTGCTCTTTTGAATTATGTTATTTCCATGACCTATTCAAATCCTTAGAAGATCATCTAAGGGAAAAGAAGCAGTAGAGGGCAGTTCGAAGGGCAAAGCCCCTTCTTCATCTGCGCCCTCCCGAAGGCCTTAGCCTTCCTCCAGCTCTCGCTTTCCTAATGCTGCCTGCGAGCAGGCTTTTCAATCCCGAACCTTCAAGTTACTTCCTTGCCGGTCGATTGATGTTCCATTTCTAACCGAGCACTGCCCCTCTATCATTGAGATAGTTACCTTTTACAATCTTGGTTTTCTCCTCTCCCTTGAGAGGTCGATCAATTATGACCTTGTTTCAGAATTCTACAACAATCTTCAACAAGGGCCTCAAGGGGGCTTCGAATTCACCACTCGTGTAGCAAAGAGAAATCTTGATTTCTCTTATGAGATCCTAGCCAAGTATCTGGGCGGTCGACGATCGCCTAATCTGTATTCGATCTATCCTGAGCTCCCTGACCCTCTATTGGCTCCGTTTGCGGACGTCACCCCCGACTCTATATATCAGAATTTCTTTGGCCATCCCCGCCCAGCCGGGCTTGATGAGTTGGATCCTGATTTTCCGACGTTTGCAGCACTTTGTCTCTCCCCTGTCGATTACATCTTGTTCAAGATTATCACAAACTGTATCCTTCCAATCACTTCCAAGCCCTTAGCCGAGATCCGACCCTATCATTGCTTGATGCTCTTTGGCATGCACCGCCGGATGGACTTTGATATCATGGAGAGCATCTTCCAGTCCATCTTATTCTATCGAGAGTCGAGCCATCGCACGGTCTATATGCCTTTTGGTCACGTCATCACCGACTGGCTTATGTCAGTAGGTGTTGATGTCACCAAGGGCAGGATAGTGCCCATGGTCCGACAGGATTGCAGACTTGGCCGGTGGGCATTTGCCAAGTCCGGCATCATTATCCGGGATCATGATGGGGCTTTGGTTTGGAAAGACGGGAGAGGTCTCGGTGGGCTACCTGGGGGAGGACCACATTTTCAGGCACACGCCGATGCTGCTGCACCTCAGGAGGCTCCTGCTGCTGTTGATTACTACGATGAGCCCGAGCCAGATCTGCACTGGCAGCTCTCAGAGCTGGATCAGACCATCCAGCATAATTTCCATTTGCGGGAGATTTATCGCGAGGAGGTCCGCTCACAATTCCGATCCATTGATCGCAGACTGACCTCAGTGGAATCTGATGTTTTCGGGGTCTGTACGCTGCAGCAGACGTGGTACGATGAGTGGCGCCGACATACATTTCCTGAGGATGCGCCTTCCGGTAGTGCTGCACCAGGGTCCTTGGTTGCTGATGATGACACGATGGACGACCCTATGCAGGCTGACCCCCCCCCCCCCCCCCCCGCTGACGATTGACTGTTCTCTGTTCTTGTTTGGTGGTTTCAGACTATTTGACTATTTGACGGATCTGTTCGTCCCGACTATTGCCTGTTATGGCGTGATATTGACTTTGATGTAGTGACTTGCATCGCACTATTTGCCTGGCTGTTTTATGTTTTACCACTATGGCTATTTTTGATGTATATCTTGCCATCTTTTGCTTATTAGTGGTTTCTATGGTGATATCTGCGTGTATGCCTTTTTATGCATGATTATGATTTTGCTTATGATGCCTTGTTTATATGATGCATATGCTTGTTTTACCATGCTCTATTTTTGTCATATGTGTTTATATGTTTGTCAAAATAATTCAAATCATATCTTTGTTGTTTTGAGATACCCCTAGGGTTGAGGGGGAGTATGGTTAAACTTAACAGCCCCTCTAGACCCTTTTTGGTGTTCGACAAAGGGGGAGAGTGTGGTTGGTTAAGTTTAGGATGATTATGTTGTAGGGGGAGGATCCTGATTCCCCTATGATTCTGAATTGAGAAATTGATTGGGAATCCCTAAACTTAAAATCGGGTTGTCAAACAACAAAAAGGGGGAGATTGTTGATGCAGTATGACCGTGATTGTTGTTTTGGTATTGACATCGATTTTAGATTAGGTTGATGTTGATGATTATGATTATGGTTAAGTCATGATCGGGGATTAGGCATGGTATGGAAAATCCTAGCTTGGAGGGCTAGGTATTGGAAAATCCTAACCTATATGGTTAGGTGTGGAAAATCCTAGCTCGGAGGGCTAGGTGTTGAAAAGTCCTAATTCGGAAGGGTTGGGTGAAAATTCATAGCTTAGAGGGCTAGGTGAAAAGTCCTAACATGGAGGGTTAGGTGAAAAGTCCCAACTTGGAGGGTTAGGTGAAAAAGTCCTGGCTTGGAGGGTCAGGTCCTAGCTTGGAGGGCTAAGTTTGGAAAAGTCCTAATTCGGAAGAGTTGGGTGAAAAGTCCTAGCTTGAAGGGCTAGGTGAAAAGTCCTAACTTGGAGGGTTAGGTGAAAATTCCCAACTTGGAGGGTTAGGTGAAAAAGTCCTAGCTTGGAGGGCTAGGTTGGATGAAACCCTAGCTTGGAGGGCTAGGTTTGAGTCCCTGGATCGGTCTAGTGACCGATCAGGGAATTTGACACGCTGCTCCATCGTGGATCGGTCCGGTGACCGATCCAGCAATGACTGATCGATTTGGTGACCGATTAGGGAGCGCACAGTGAGGTTGGGAACCTACTGTGTGGCTCCTGATCAGTTTGGTGACCGATCATGGACAGGCCGTTGCCTCGTTGCTTGGCTCCTGATCGGTCCGGTCACCGATCAGGGAGCAGGCAGCTTCCTCACTGCCTTGCTTCTGATCGGTCTGGTGACCGATCAGGGAGCACTCAGTGAGTTGAGTTCCCCCGCTGATCAGCTCCTGAACGGTCTGGTGACCGATCCATGACTTAGGATTTGATTTCCGTGGTTACTGTTCACTCAGACGTGGACCGATCAGGCTTGAGACTGATCGGACAGGGAGCTACCTGATCGGTCTAGTGACCGATCAGGCTTCACTCTGATCGGTCTGGTGACCGATCAGGCTTGTGTCGCCGCGAGAGCTGGGAGTCCCAGCAAAGCGGAAGATCGGTCTGGTGACCGACCCACAAGCTCTGGATTGGTCCGGTGACTAATCACTTTAATTCAAAATGCACTGTCAGACGCTCTGATCGCGTCTGAACGTATCTGATTCTCTGCGCTTAACATCTGATACATGATTTTCTGCTTGATATGCTGTGCTAACACTCTGATTGAGCTGCAGGTGACAGGGAAGGATTCAAACACTCAAGGAGAGTCAATGGAGGCCTTTCCTTGGAACAGGTTTGTCCGTTTTCCATCTCATGTTGCAACGGACACTGGCGCCGGTTGGAGCTGCTGACTGGAGCTAGTCTGAGGGAAGCTCAGGGAGTCCAGAAGAGCTCAGTGGTGGCTGGTGGTTGCAGGAGTGCAGCTGGAGGCTGCAGTGTGATGGTGTCACCTGGTGCTCAGTGGAGAAACAAAAGGGCGTAGAGGAGAAGAGCAGAGTAGAGTTCGTGGAAGCGATTTCTGTCTTGAGTTATTGCTGCGCGTTTGTGTTCTCCACACTTTGCTTGTGCGTTCTGAAGTTCCATCATCTTGAGCAAGCAACTGCAATTAGTGAAGCAACCATCCCTTACTTGAGCGCTTGGAGGAAGGAACAAGAGGCTTTGAGTCCAACAGCGAGAAGACACGAAGAAAGGGTTCTTGCGTGAGATCGTCGCTGGGTGGAGCTCGAGAGAAGCTTGCTGTGTTCTTGTCTGTGCTAAGTGCTAAGTAAGATCTTTCTTGTGTTTCATTGTGCTTAAAACTGTGACGACCCACCTTAACTTCTCTCCCTTAAAACGGACGTCGCTTTTACTTAACCTTAACTTTACCTTATTCTTAGCCTTAGGTTACAACTACTTGACTTCCCTTAACTTGCTCTGATTTTTTTTTCTTTTAAAAAAAACTTTCATTTTATTTGCTTTGCAAGGATTTGACCCCTAGACCTCTTAGTTGTAAAACTAAAGCACTAACCATCTGCTCTACAACACTTTCTTTTCAATGGTACCAGTCGACTGCAATATAGCCAGTCGACTGGTATCGGCCACAGAAACTTTCTATGCCCGGCACCAGTCGACTGGCCTCATGGCAGTCGACTGGTGCATCGAACAGAAGGTTCTGTTCGATATCGCAGTCGACTGGCACGCCTGAAACCTGCATTTTCAGACCCGAAAATTAGTTTCAAAAGTCCACAATTCACATACCTTCAATGTATATAAGGAAATAACTTCATTTCTATACTCTATACTAGTTTTATAAACATCCTAGCAACTCAAAACGAATCCAATAACTTGAAATTAGAATCATTGCGGAATTTAACAAAACTATCAAAACGTAAGCAAAACACTCTAGAGTTTGTACCAAACTTAACCTCTATGCGTAGTTTAACCAAAGTCATTCATTCTACCAATTCAAAACGCCAAAACACATGTTCTACAAAACTTAACCCGACGATCTCTTCCACGGTTCCGCCGCCACTGAACATCAATGCAAGTCCCGCTCGCCTCCCTAGCTTATGCTTTTTCTTTACCTTTGTCTGCAATAGAAGGAAATGCAACTAATAAGCGATTTGCTTAGTAAGTAAATCCTAACTCACAAATCCATGAGATCAATGATAAACATGCTCTTTTCAAATAATGCTTGCTTCAAAACATATGCACTTTGAAATACTTACACATGGAAACTTTCACATACTTATCATGCTCAATCATGCTTGAAAACATTTACTAGCATTAAAACATTGGCAAATCTAACATGCTCATAATTTCTTTTGAGACTTGCTACTTATGCATTTCCATACTTTAAACCACTAACTTTCTTGCTCTTGCTCTTTATCATGCTTGTAACATAATAATGTTAACATACTTAGCAAAACATATGCTTAAACTGAAAACACTTACATATACTCATATACTTCAAAATAATAATCAACTTTCTCAGGCTTTGACACTGTACCTGGTATCAGTGTACCAATGCGCGCATCCCTAATAGGTTTCGGGGTAGCTAGCCACCGCACCCTATTAGAGCTTCTTTCTTACTTTCTGTGGGCCTCTCATTTGCCCGGTACATGTCACTTTACAAAAGTAAAATACTTTCTTACTCATAATGCTTGTATTTATCAAGCTAACTTTCTTTTTCATAAATCTTGCACTATAAACCTTTACCTTTTCTAACTTGGAACTTTCATCGAGCACCTTGCATGCCCTTAACCCCAAAACTCCTTTTTGGGACTTTTCAAGAACTTACTCTTGTCATACTTAGGTCACATACACAAAACATACTCCAATTCATATTCTATGATAAAACATGTATTCTTTAGGGACTTAAAACACACAAATAAGAAAACCATAATCTTAAAGCATGCATTTAGATCACAAACATGGTTCTACAACGAGAAATACATGACGAAACTACTTCTATTGCAGGTGAGTGATCTACTTACCCTTTTCTTGAAGAAAACTTACTAAGTATCTCGAAACTCCTAGCGTAGGGTTCTTTTCCTCTTCCTTTGCAAGAAAATTTCACCCTTGGCCCTAGGGAAGAAGCCCTAGGTTTTCTACTTCAAGAGGAAGAAGAAGGAGGAGAAAACTCTCCTTTTCTTCCCTATTTTTCGCAGCCTCCCACCCTGCTCGCGCGGCCTCCTCCAAGCCCTAATGGGATCTTAACTCAACTTAAGTGGAAGTTTAAATACCTCTTCATGAAACGGGCTAAATCAACTATAATATTATTTCGCTTCATTCTTTTCTGTGCTTGATACTCTTGCCTAGCTGGTTACTTGGACTTGCTTAGGGATTGGCTTCTCGCGTGGTCGCGAGATCAATCCCCACCCGACCCTTTAATTTTTTTTCTTTTTATTTTAATTCCAAAAAATGCTAGAAAATTTCCGAAAAATCCCTAATAATACCAGAAAATTATTGGGTGTTACAATCCTCCCTACCTTATAAAAAGTTCGTCCTCGAACTTAGAACAGCTCTGGATACCTTTGCCTCATGCTATCTTCTGATTCCCAAGTTGCCTCTTCATACTTCTGATTCAGCCATAAGACTTTCACTAATGGTACCACTTTGTTCCTCAGCTTCTTATCTGCTCGATCTATTATCTGAATAGGTCGACTTTCATAACTGAGATCTTCTTGAACTTGTACCATCTGTGGCTTAATCACTTGGTTGGCATCTGGGATGTGCTTCTTTAACATTGAGACATGGAACACATTGTGTATTGCTGACATCTCTGAGGGTAGCTCCAACTCATAAGCTACTTTGCCAACTCTTTTCGTCACTAGGTAGGGTCCTATGTATCGAGGACTTAGCTTGCCTTTCTTGCCAAATCTCATTACACCCTTCATAGGAGCTACTTTGAGGAAAACTGTATCCCCAACTTCAAACTCTAACGGCCTATGGCGTACATCGGTGTAACTCTTCTGCCTACTCTGAGCAGTCTCTATCTTCTGGCGGATGCTCTTTATAGCTTCTGTGGTATCATCTATAAGATCAGTCTGTGACCCCATTTCTTTCTTCTCACTACCTTCATACCAACAGAGAGGAGATCTACACTTCCTACCATAAAGAGCTTCATAGGGTGTCATACCAATAGTGGCTTGGTAACTGTTGTTGTAGGCAAACTCAGCTAAACATAAATACTTGCACCAACTGCCCTTGAAGTCCAATGCACAAGCTCTGAGCATATCTTCTAGAACCTGATTCACTCTCTCTGTCTGTCCATCAGTCTGGGGATGGAAAGCTATGCTGAATTTCAGTTTGGTGCCTAACGCTGTCTGTACACACTCCCAAAAGTGTGACGTGAAACGACCATCCCTATCAGAGATAATGGTCTTCGGGACTCCGTGTAGTCGGATCACTTCTTGCACATATAACTGGGCTAACTTTTCAATCGAGTAAGACACTCTGATTGCCAAAAAGTGGGCAGACTTGGTCAATCTGTCTACTATCACCCAAATAGCATCATAGCCATTAGTTGTCTTTGGTAAACCAACTATGAAATCCATGGCTATGTCTTCCCATTTCCACTCTGGAATCTGAATGGGCTGTAGGACACCTCCTGGTCTCTGGTGTTCTGCTTTAACTCTCTGACATGTCAGGCAGGTGCTGACATACCTAGCTATGTCTCTTTTCATTCCGGACCACCAAAATCTTCTTTTCAAGTCCTGGTACATCTTGGTAGAACCAGGATGCATGGAGTAGGGAGTTCCATGGGCTTCTTCAAGAATCTTTTTCTCAGCTCTTCATTCTTGGGAACACACAAACGGTCACCATAATAGAGTATCCCACTGTCAGATACTCTAAACTCTTTACTTTCTCCTTCTTGTATCTCTTGCTTGATCCTTTGGATATCAGAATCCTCAGCTTGCTCTTTTTGTATATCTTCAAGCAAGGTTGACTCTAGTGTCAATAGAGCTAACTGCCCATAAATGATCTCAACTCCATAATCTACTATTTCCTTCTGTAATGGTGGTGCCAATGATGATAAGGACATCAAAGTGGCACAAGTCTTTCTACTCAGTGCATCTGCTACTCTATTTGCCTTACCAGGGTGGTAAAGAATCTCACAGTCATAGTCCTTCACTAACTCGAGCCACCTTCGCTGTCTCATATTGAGGTCTTTCTGAGTGAAGAAATATTTCAGACTCTAGTGATCTGTATAAATCTTACACTGCACTCCATACAAGTAATGCCTCCATATCTTTAGAGCAAAGACTACAGCTGCCAACTCCAGATCATGAGTAGGGTAATTCTTTTCATAGTCCTTGAGTTGCCTGGAAGCATAAGCTATGACTTTGCCTTCTTGCATCAGGACTGCTCCAAGTCCTAGCTTTGATGCATCACTGTATATATCAAAGCTCTTATCACCTTCGGGTACTGTAAGGATAGGAGCGCTGGTCAGTCTCTTCTTCAACTCAAGGAAGCTCTGCTCACAGTCCTCAGTCCACTCATACTTCTTATTCTTTCTGGTAAGGGCTGTAAGTGGAGAGACTATCTTTGAAAAGTCCTCTACAAACCTTCTGTAGTACCCTGCTAAACCCAGAAAACTTCTGATCTCACTAGCATTCGTTGGTCGACTCCAGTTACTAACTGCTTCAATCTTGGCTGGGTCTACCATAATACCTTCCTTGGAAATGATGTGGCCTAGGAAGGCCACCTGGTCAAGCCAAAACTCACACTTTGAGAATTTGGCATACAACTCCTTCTGATGTAAGGTTTGCAATACCATCTTCAGGTGTTCGGCATGTTCTTCCTGATTCTTTGAATACACTAGGATATCATCAATAAAGACAATGATGAACTTATCCAGAAAATCCTTGAACACTCTATTCATTAGATTCATAAACGTCGTAGGGGCGTTTGTCACTCCAAAGGGCATGACCACAAACTCATAGTGCTCATATCTTGTACTGAAAGCAGTCCTTGGCACATCACTCTCCTTCACTCTGAGCTGATGGTAACCTGATCGCAGATCTATCTTGGAGAACACTGTGGCTCCCTTCAGCTGATCAAATAAATCATCTATCCTTGGCGAAGGATATCTGTTCTTGATGGTTACCTTATTCAAAGCTCGATAATCTATGCACATTCGCATAGATCCATCTTTCTTCTTGACGAACAATACAGGAGCTCCCCAAGGTGAATGACTAGGGCGGATGAAACTCTTGTCAAGCAGCTCTTGCAATTGTTCTTGCAATTCTTTCAGTTCTGCTGGCGCCATGCGATAAGGTGCCTTCGAAATTGGGTTGGTTCCTGGGGCCAACTCAATTTTAAACTCAATTTCCTGATTGGGAGGGAGTCCTGGTAACTCTTCAGGAACCACCTCAGGATAGTCACAGACCACCCTCACTTCTTCTCTCTTCAACCCTTCTTCTTGACTTGCATCCACTATATGAGCTAGAAAACCAGAGCACCCCTTCTCTAGCATTCTCTGAGCTTGTAAGGTAGATAAGAACCTTTTTGTCTTTCTCTTTGGGTCTCCAATAAACTCGAATGGAGGTTCTGCTTCTGGTGTGAACTTGACTTTTCTCTTGCGGCAGTCTATAGAAGCATTGTACTTGCTCAAGAAGTCTATCCCTAAAATGACATCGTAATCCTTCATCTCAAGGACTACTAAATCACTATAGAGCTCTCGATTGGAAATTTGAATTAATACAGCTCGTAGCCACTGAGTAGATGCCATGACCTCTCCCGAAGGTAAGGTTGTTAAGAACTTCATCGTTCAACATTTCTGGTGGCCTTTGTACTGTTTAAGTAGTGCTTAGTGATCAAAGCACTACTTATCAGTTCTTCGGGGGGTTGCGGCCTCTTAACACTACTGGCCACATTTAACGCTATCTCAGGCCTTCACATTTTCAACATTAGCCTGACTCTTTCTTTTTCAGTGCTAACTAGCTCTGGGCACAGATGAGCTAACCGCTTAAACATCTTCACTGCTTCATCCACGGATAGTTCTCCTTGTCTGGACTCCATGAATTCATCATAGTGCTTGTTGGTTACTCGCATGTGAAAGTATTCTTCGAAGAACTCAGTCTCGAAGTCGGCCCATGTCATCTAGCTGATATTTCTCTTGGCCTTAACTTTCTCCCACCACATCCTAGCATCTCCCGTAAGTCAGAAAGATGCACACTTTATCTTCTCTACTTCAGGCCAGTCCAGTAGCCCTACTATTCTTTCCAACGTTTTGAACCATGCTTAAGCATCCCATGGTTTGCTTGTGCCTGGGAAGTTCCCTGGCTTCAGTTTCTTCTACTGAATGAGGTATGCTTCTTGCCTCACCCCCCTTGCCGGGATTACAAAAGTAACCGATGGGTCTTTGGGCACTGTATATTTCATCTAAATGAGTTATATTTATTATTTTAAGATAATTATGTGAAATGGTAAATTATTTAAGGTCATATATATTAACTTTTAATTTTATATCATAAATGAAAAAGCAGAAGTAAGTAAAAGCATCAAATTCTTACTTCTAACTTTTGAGCCAAAGTTATAGAAGCTAAAGCATGACATTTGCAAATACTCAAAAGTACTTTTATATAGCTAGAATCTAAAATGTAGCTAGCAGAAGCTCAATCAAACACTCCTTATATGTATTAGAACACCAGAAAGTTTCAGATGTTGTAGCTACCAATGTTGATTTGTCATCCTTTTGGTTAAACTCAATTTCTTTTGATTTTTATTTATGACATTTTTGTCTTGGACATATTTCTTCTTCTCGTTTGAAATACTTATCTTCTAAAGGAAATTTAGAAAAATTACAAACTAATGATATTTCAGATTTGTGGTTGCAAATTGGCGAAATTTTCTGCCTTACCTTTCTATAGATGTATCTCTGTTTCGCTTGCATCGTTTGATTTGGTTCATTCTGATGTGTGGGCTCTATCTACGATTCGTACACCTGGTGGATCCCATTACTATATTTCCTTTATTGATGATTATAATCGGTATACTTGTGTCTATCTTATGAAATATCATTCTGATTTCCTTGGTATCTTTCATATGTTTTGTTTCATGGTAAAAACTAAACTTGATGCTATTATTAAATGTTTTCGATCTGATTTGGGTGGTGAATATACATCTAATTTTTTTTCTGAACTATTTGCCTCAGATGGTATACTTCATCAAAGTTCTTGTACTGATATTCCTGAACAAAATGGTATTGCTGAAAGAGAACATAGACATATAGTTGAAATTACACGTTCTATCTTATTATCTACATATGCTCCTAGCGAGTTCGGGGGGAGGGGGAATTACTATTCTATCAATAGAATTTCATCTTCTATTACATATGGTTTATCTCCTTTTGAAAAACTATATGGTTATATTCCTGATTATTCTGTCTTAAGAGTTTTTGGATCCACATGTTTTATCCTCCATCCTCATGTTGAATATAGTAGGCTTAGTTCTCGGTCTGCTCTGTGTTTTTCATGGCTACGATGAGGGTTAAAAAGGATATAGATATTATGATCTAGTTAGTCAAAAACTTTGTCTCACGTCATGTTATTTTTCTTGAACACATTCCATTCTATCCATTCCCTCTAACACTCCTAATCTTCGAAAATCGATCTCACTCATATTGATCTTTTTTGAACTAACTCTGATGATATGCCATCTCATATGTCCCAATAATTAGACCACCCTAGCACTTCTTCTTCTAATGATGCTACTTGCAGGATTGACATTCATATAAATTTTGGTCATCAACTCCCCAATGTTTCCTCTACTCCTACTGCTTCTCATAATGTTCCTGTGATAGCGGATTCTCCTCCTCGTTACCCTCAATAATCTCATAAGTCTACTCAATTATCTGATTTTGTGTATTCTACTTATTCTAATTCATTTTCTTCTCTTTTAGCTTCTATTCACCAATTGTCTGAGCCCTCCTCTTATAGAGAGGCTACTCTTGATCCTCTTTGGCAACAGACTATGGTGGAAGAACATTTTGCTTTGTATCAAACAGGTACTTGGGATCTTGTTCCTCTTCCTTTGGGGAAGCATACGATTGGTTTCAATTGGTATATAAGATTAAAACTAAATCTGATGGGGCAGTTGAGCGATATAAAGCTCGTTTGGTTGCTAATGGATTTTCACAATAATATGACATGGATTCTGAGGAAACCTTTACTCTAGTTTCTAAACTTGTTACCATTCGTACTCTCATTGCAATTGCATTAGTTTATCAATGGGTTGTTTTTCAGATGGATGTTAAAAATGCTTTGTTAAATGGAGATCTTCAAGAAGAAGTTTATATGATGCCTTCACTAGGTGTCACACATAATTCTGGTAAAGTTTGTAGACTAAAAAAAAGGCTTTTTATGGCCTTAAACAAGCTCCTCGAGCTTGGTTTGACAAGTTCTCCATTGTTGTTGGATCTCTTGGCTTTCTTCCTAGCCAGCATGACTTTGCTTTTTTTGTTCGTTATACTTCGTTGGATCGCACATTACTCTCTATATATGTTGATGACATGATTATTACAATGGATGATATGCATGGAATAGAAGAATTAAAACTATATTTGACTCATGAGTTTGAAATGAATGATTTGGGTGCTCTGTGTTATTTTTTGAGACTTGAAGTAGCTTATTCTCCTCATGGTTATCTTCTCTCACAATTTAAATATATTGGTGACATTCTGGAGCAAGCTCATCTGTCTGACAATCGCACTGTTGAGACTCTATTTGAAATTAATGCTCGGTACTCTTCTACTGATGGTGTTCCCTTGTCCGATCCTTCTTTAATCACACTCTAGCTAGTTGGTAGTCTACTGTATCTTACCGTCATTAGACCTGACATTGCTTATGTTGTACACATTATCAGCCAGTTTGTTGCTTCTCCCACTTTAGTATATTGGGGAGCTATGCTTCACATCCTTCGATATCATCGAAGTACTCAATTTCATAGTCTTGTTTATCCTTCCACTCCTATCTTAGAGTTGTGTGCCTATTTAGATGCAGATTAGGGTGGTGAATTTGTAGACCATAAGTCTACCATGGGATTTTTTTTTTTGAGAGATTCTCTTATATTTTGGATGAGTAAAAAGTAAAATATTGTCTCTCATTCTTCTACCAAAGTAAAATATTGTGCTATGACCTCTACTATACTGAAATTGTTTGACTGCGTTGGTAACTTGTGATATGGGTGTTTTTCTCTCGAACCCTACCCCTATGCATTGTGACAACTCTAGTGCTATTCAAATTGTTCACAATTCTATCTTTCATGAACACACCGAGCATATCGAGATTGATTGTCATCTCAATTACCATCACTATAAGAATGACACCATCACTTTGTTGATGCAGTCTAACTGTTGGGACCGGGTGCATGTCGACAAGGATACGGGTTCGTAAAATTCAAAATTTTTACGTGCAGTGGAAGAATTAGCATAAAATAATTTCCTAAATTATTTTAACCACGTATCTAGCATGCAACCTTATGGTGTATTGACATAATCATAAAATAAAACATTGCGGAAAAGTAAACTAATTTACTTTATACCTCTCGTAAGTCGGAAAAAGGACGAGATCCAACCATAGCGTCCCTTGGAAGCTCCGCCTCTATTCGCGTCCACGCCGAGTTCTCTTCGGGATGACTTCGCAAAGTCACGAGTTTTGTGCCGACGAGAACTACTAGATTCTCGGAAGGCACAACTAAAAGAACAAGAGAAATTAATGGAAATGTACCACCAAGAAACGGAATCGAAATTCCGGGAAGAGAGGAGTTGCTATTCGCTTCTTCTTCTTCTTCTTGGCTTCTCCTAGGTGTTCTTGGTCCATGGCAACCCTAGGTTGCGCCGGCCCTAGGGTGGGAAAGGGAGGCGCTGGCCCTAAAGCACAAGGAGGGCGTCGGCCCTAATGGGAAGGAGAAGAGGAGGAAAAGAGAATAAGAGAGAGAGAGGGAGAGAATAATTAATCTCTATCAATTATTCATTAGGAATTAAAGGCTTCCTTTTGGTTCCTTATATAGTTGTTTCTCCCTTGCCAAGTCTCCCTCTTAACGGAATTTTTCATAACAAATTTATCCTATAAATTCTTTTATGAATTATTCCGTTTAAACCAAGTTTTATTATAACTAATTTATAATAAAATAATTACTTCTCTCTTTTAATTATGGAATAAAATTTGTATAAAAATTTTCTTATTATGGATAAATCAATTCATAATTGATTTTATAAATTAAAATAAAACCAATTCATGGTTCATTTTAATTTCCATAAAAAGAATAAATTTCTACAAATTTATTTATAAATCTCTTTATATAAATTTCTTTATATATCAATTTATTTATCCATAATTTATAAAATAAATCGCGCTAGATTTATTTTATTAATTAAACCAATTAAATTGGTTTATCCCCCTTTTCATTGGCCGGCCAAACCAAGAGGGTGGGCACCCTCTTTGGTCGGCCAAAACAACCCGAACCGATCGCGAATTAAACTCATTTAATTCGCCCAATAAGCCTTTAAAAGACTTAGCCATTTTTAGTTTCCGTTGCGCCTCTGATCAACTCAGATTCGACTTATTTCTCTTGATCGGAAAATCAATTTTCAACTCGTTTTAAATCCCTCGAATTACTCGTAGTGCGTGTGACTAAATAGGCTTTCAATTTACGTTAGCCGTCTATAATTAACCAATTATAGAACGATCATGAGTGGCACCTAGTAGTACATCATGATCCCCAATTAATCGAAAGATCAACGGTTTGACCTCAAAAGAAATTATTCTGAAATCCTTCAGCAGCTCTAATGAATCGTGCCTCATTCCCTTCACCACCTTATACCCACTTGGTTCAGGACATGGTCTGTTTGTGTCAGTCCCCACTAGACTGACTACGTCACATCTAGCCCAAGTAGTGTCTTTCTCGTCCTTTGGATTTCTAATTACTCTCATGTATTTAAGAGACTCGCACTCTAAACATGATATACTCTGGCCAGAGGTTTTTGAGTAACAATCCGACGATAGGCCTGGGTATACATCTCCTCGCAAGGAGTGGTGAATCCTTTGTAGGCTGTTCAAACATCTTCGGGCACTTCGGCTTATAACCAATCATCCTGGGTCCACACCTCCTTGGAGATGCTTGCTTAAGATGTTAAAGTATAAGTCTCCATGACCAAGATGACTTGAACACCGCAAGTCAAAGTAACATCGCACTTAAGCTGCAGCAAGAACTTCATTGACATATCTACATGTAGATTCCCATATGAAGTCTTACAGCTAGTCACTCCAATGAACTAGTTCCCTTAACTAGCATCCATGTTTATCTCTGGACATCCCAATGTCACCAGCCAGTGAGAATCAGCTGATTAGAGAATAACTCATGCTAGTCTCAACAGAATTGATAGTGTCCGTTTTTATCAATTCATCGACTAGGGATAATTTCAATACTTCACAATTGCACATTAGAGATAATCACTAGTTGTGATCCCATCACAAATTCTCTTATGCTGTGAGTTGTATTGCGGACATTCAGTAGATGAGTTTAAGATCCCAATCAAATACACAAAACATGTATACTCAAATAGTGAATTATCATTTATTAATATAAATGTTTACATCATAAGGCGATTGCCTTAGGACACTTCTCTCATATCACTAACACTAACCCTGATTGTTGTTTTGGTGTTGACACTGATTTAAGTTTTGATTTATGTCTGGTTAAACGCATGGGGATTAAGTCCTAATCGGGGACTGGGCACGAAATCCTAACTTGGAGGGTTAGGTGAAAAGTCCTAACTTGGAGGGTTGGGTGACAAGTCCTAGCTTGAAGGGCTTGGTGAAAAGTCCTAACTTAGAGGGTTAGGTGAAAAGTCCCAACTTGGAGGGTTAGGTGAAAAGTCCTAGCTTGGAGGGCTAGGTGAAAAGTCCTAACTTGGAGGGTTGGGTGAAAAGTCCTAGCTTGGAGGGCTAGGTGAAAAGTCTTAACTTGGAGGGTTAGGTGAAAAGTCCTAGCTTGGAGGGCTAGGTGAAAAGTCCTAGCTTGGAGGGCTAGGTGAAAAGTCCTAACTTGGAGGGTTGGGTGAAAAGTCCTAGCTTGGAGGGCTAGGTGAAAAGTCCTAACTTGGAGGGTTGGGTGAAAAGTCCTAGCTTGGAGGGCTTGGTGATGAAATCCTGGTGAGTGAAGCCAGGTCCTAGCTTGGGAAGCTAGGTTGAAGTCCCAGTGAGTGAGACTGGGCACGGAGTCTTGGTCCGGGGACTAAGAACGAGTCAGAGAAGGGATGGAGGTTTGTTCTCGTGACTTATAATGGATTTGACCTTGCCTGGATCGGTCTGGTGACCGATCAGGGAAGTTGGCACGAAGTTCACTCCTGGATCGGTCTGGTGACCGATCAGGGCACAGCCTGATTGGTCTGGGGACCGATCTGGAGTGTGCAGCAAACTGCTGGATAGGTCTGTGGACCGATCTGGCGTGTGCAGCAGACTGCTGGATAGGTCTGTGGACCGATCTGGAGTGTGCAGCAGAATGCCAGAACGGTATGGTGACCAATCAGGGAGAGAATAGAAACCTTGGTTGGATTCTGTTTAGCCCCAAATCGGTCTGGTGACCGATCCAGAATGCCAGAACGGTCCGGTGACCGATCCACTGTTGGGACCGGGTGCATGTCGACAAGGATACGGGTTCGTAAAATTTTAAATTTTTACGTGCAGCGGAAGAATTAGCATAAAATAATTTCCTAAATTATTTTAACCACGTATCTAGCATGCAACCTTATGATGTGTTGACATAATCATAAATTAAAACTTTGTGGAAAAAGTAAACTAATTTACTAAGTACCTCTCGTAACTCGAAGTAAGGGACGAGATCCAACCGTAGCGTCCCTTGGAAGCTCCGCCTCTATTCGCGTCCACGCCGAGTTCTCTTCGGGATGACTTCGCAAAGCCATGAGTTTTGTGCCGACGAGAACTACTAGATTCTCCGAAGACACAACTAGAAGAACAAGAGAAAAGATAGGAAACTAACCACCCGAGAAACGGAATCGAATTCCGAGAAGGAAGGAGATGTGATCCGCTTCTTCTTCTTGGTTGGCTTCTCCTTGGTGTAGATTGCTCACGCCAACTCCTTGGAGAACAATGAAGGTGCGCCGGCCCTAGGAGATCTAGGTTGGGCGTCGGCCCTAGATGGGAGGGAGAAGGAGAAGAGAATAAGAGAGAGAGAGGGAGAGGATTAACTCTTAATCAACTCAATTGATTGGAATTGAAGGCTAGCCTTTGGTTCCTTTATATAGCAACCTCTCCCTTGCTAAGTCTCCTTTTTAACGGAATTAATTTTCATAAGAAATTTATCTTATAAATTTTCTTATAAATTATTCCGTTAGGCCTAGTTTTATTATAACTAACTTTATAATAAAACAATTAATTCTCTTCTTTAATTATGGAATAAATTTTATAAGAAATTTATAATTTTTCTTTTAATGGAAAAATCAATTCATAATTGATTTTATAAAATTAAAATAAACCATTCCACGGATTATTTTAATTTCCAAAAAAGAATAAATTTCTATAAATTTATTTATATAAATTTCTTTATACAAATTTATTTATCCATAATTTATAAAACAAATCGCGCTAGATTTATTTTATTAATTAAACCAAATTAATTAGTTTTCTCCCTTTTAAGTGGCCGGCCAAACCAAGGGGGTTTGGCACCCTCCTTGGCCGGCCAATCAAGCCGCATCCATCGCGAATTAAACTCATTTAATTCGCCAATAAGCCTTCAAAAGACTTAGCCAATTTTAGCTTCCATTGCGCCTCTGATTAACTCAGATTCGACTTATTTCTCTTTATCGGAAAATCCAATTTTCAACTCATTTTAAATCCCTCGGATTACTCGTAGTGCGTGTGACTAAATAGGCTTTCGATTTATGTTGGCTGTCTATAATCAACCAATTATAGAACGGTCATGAGTGGCACCTAGTAGTACATCATGACCCCCAATTAATTGAAAAATCAACGGTTTGACCTCAGAAGTAATTCTGAAACCCTTCAGCAGCTCTAATGAGTCATGCCTCATTCCCTTCACCACCTTATACCCACTTGGCTCAGGACACGGTCTATATGTGTCAGTCCCCACTAGGCTGACTACGTCACACCTAGCCCAAGTAGTGTCTTTCTCGTCCTTTGGATTTCTAATTACTCTCATGTATTTAAGAGACTCGCACTCTAAACATGATATACTCTGGCCAGAGGTTTTGAGTAACAATCCGACGATAGGCCTGGGTATACATCTCCTCGCAAGGAGTGGTGAATCCTTTGTAGGCTGTTCAAACATCTTCGGGCACTTCGGCTTATACCCAATCATCCTGGGTCCACACCTCCTTGGAGATGCTTGCTTAAGATGTTAAAATATAAGTCTCCATGACCAAGATGACTTGAACACCGCAAGTCAAAGGAACATCACACTTAAGCTGTAGTAAGAACTTCATTGACATATCTACATGTAGATTCCCATATGAAGTCTTACAGCTAGTCACTCCAATGAACTAGTTCCCTTAACTAGCATCCATGTTTATCTCCGGACATCCCAATGTCACCAGCCAGTGAGAATCAGCTGATTAGAGAATAACTCATGCTAGTCTCAACAGAATTGATAGTGTCCGTATTTATCAATTCATCGAGTAGGGATATTTTCAATACTTCACAATTGCACATTTAGAGATAGTCACTAGTTGTGATCTCATCACAAATTCTCTTATGCTGTGAATTGTATTGCGGACATTCAGTAGATGAGTTCAAGATCCCAATCAAATACACAAAACATGTATACTCAAATAGTGAATTATCATTTATTAATATAAATGTTTACATCATAAGGCGATTGCCTTAGGACACTTCTCTCATATCACTAACATCCACGACCTAGGATCAGATGTCCGCGATTACGGTTTTCTCACAGTGGACCGATCAAGCTTGAGCCTGATCGGTCAGTGCCTATCCTGATCGGTCTGGTGACCGATTAGGCCTCACTCTGATCGGTCCGGTGACTGATCAGTAGCTGTAACTTTAATTCGAAATCACTATCAGACGCTCTGATCGCGTCTGTTTTCTTTGCCGATTCTCTGATACACTGCTGATATGTTTTGATATGCATTGCTAAGCGTCTGTTAGATTGTGCAGGTGATACAAGAGGATTCAAATACTCAAGGAGGGTCAATGGAGGACTTTCCATGGAGCAGGTTTGGATCTATTGTGGTTTCAGGTCTCAACGGCATCTGGCGCAACTGGCAACTGACGAAGGCGCGACTGGCAACTGACGGAGGCTCAGCTGGAGGAGTGTCCAGTGGATTGAGTGCTCAGAGAGGTCAATGGGTCAGGGTGTGAGTCAGTGGTGCTGATGGAGCTGGCGACGTTGAGAAGGAGCTTATGAGACGAAGCTGGAAGCAGAGGAGCAGAGGTGAACGAGACAGAAACTTGGGAAGTTTGGCTGGGCTGTGTTCGAGCTCTCTGTTGCTTTGTGCTTAAGCGTTCTACTACATCCTTGTGAGATCTGAGTGAGCATTCCTTCTTGTGTGATCTCCTGTACTCAAGTTCCATCATCCGTGAGATTTGTGAAGAGGTTTCTCCACCGAGAAGGAGGCTCTATCTTATCCGGGTTCACCGGGGCTGATCTGCCGATGATCAAGGGATCACCCACCTTACGGGCACGCCAAGGAGTAGGGGCAAGTTATCCCCGAACTTCTACATCGCTGTGTCGTTTGGTTTGCTGTCTTTGTTTTGATTTCTGTTCTTCAATTCTGTTTCTGCATTCTGTGTGTTTCCGCTGCCTAATCTCTGAGTGCAGGAATCTGTTAAGATCAAAGGATTTGTGTGTCTGGCTACATTCACCCCCCCCCCTCTATAGTCATCCAAGGTCCAACAAGTGGTATCAGAGCTTGGGGCTCTGTACAAGCGGCTTAACATCTGAGAGTTATCAACAAGATGGCTGGAAGAGAAGAATGATCATAAACCGACCTCCACTCATCGACGACACTGATTTTCAATATTGGAAATCGAAGATGGAGTTTTATTTGAAGACAAATATGAGCATATGGTTCTCGGTCAAAGAAGGTTTCATCCCTCCAAGAGATGTTGAAGGAAAAGATCTCGATTTCTCAAGTTGGTCGGCTGAGCAAATAAGAAAGAGTAAAGCAAATGCCAAAGCGGTGGTCACTTTGCAATGCGGGTTGACCAAGGAGGAGTTGATCAAGGTGGGTCCTTTTACAAGTGCTAAAGATCTTTGGAACAAAATCATTGAGCTCCACGAAGGAACTCAAGACACCCGAATAGCCAAGAAGGACCTCCTTCATAGTCAACTCCAAAATATGTCCATGGAAGAAAATGAAAAGGTAAGTGAACTCCATGGAAGATTCAAAGAGATCCTCAATGGCCTCCACTCCATCAATGTAAAGGTAGAAAATCGGGATCTAATAAGGTTAGTTCTAAAAGCTTTTCCAAGGAATACATTGTGGTCATCCATGGTGGATGCCTACAAGGTTTCCAAGGATCTTTCCTTAGTTAAGTTAGAAGATCTATTTTGTGAAATGAAATTACATGAGATCTCTAACCAAGGCTCCGAAGAGAAAGGGGTTGCTTTCGTGGCAGGAAAGGAGGAGAAGCGGACCCATCACTTTGCTTTCATGGCACTAGAGGAGTCAAAGGAGGAAAGTGATGATGAATCAAGTAGCTCCTCAACCGCGCCTTCATCATCCTCGGATGATGAAGAGGTAATCACTCCCGAGTTAGATAAGTGCTATAGAGTTATCGCATGTTTAACCAAATTGTTAAAGAAATCAAAGAATAAGGTTAAGTCATTGAAATTGGAAGTAGAACATTTAAAAACCTCTAAGGATGAGGCAATTGATGACTTGCATGTTAAGACACTTGAGAATGACAATAAGGACTTAAAGAACAAAGTTGAAAATCTCAAGAATGTTCTTGAGAAATTCTCATCTAGCTCCAAAACCTTAGACATGATACTCAATTCCCAAAGGGCGGTTTACAATAAGACCGGTATAGGTTACCGACCTAAGGAACCAACCTTTGTATCATTAATGTCAAGAACCCAATTTAGATCATCAAATGATTCTAGGGTTTAAAATGTTAGGAAGAAATTGATTAAGGCATGGGTGCCTAAGTCCGTCATTGTTGATGCATTAGGTCCCAAAATTTGGGTACCTAAAACCTCAATATTTAGAACTGTATAAGCATAAATTGAGGGGGAGCATCTATCAACATACGTTGTTGATAAGTGGTGCTCCAAACCCAAGGCTAAGATTACACTAGTTTCAAAATGAGTCAACAAGCCTTGGAAATTGTTTTTATACATTGCATGAAGGGTTTAGATTCACACATAATTTGCTCGTGTCATGAATTGTTTAGATTAATTGGTTTTCTTGTAGCAATTTATGTTTTACTGCAATTTATGTTTTATGAAATTTCACTTGAGTAGTAAGGAAATTTTCATACAATGAATGATAGTATATTCATGCTTCAAAATAAACCAACTAGTTTTGAAAAGGAAAAATATATTGCATGAATGATTTAGGTTGAATCATGACAATGGATTGCTATAGTTTACGGTAAATCTAGAAGTTAGCCAAAATATCCAAATCACAGTTTTTTTGGAATAACTGATGATATATCTTAGGCTTAAGTTCTTTCAGCACTCAAGTTCCATGATTTGCTATAAAGTATGATTATCAAGGTAGATTGGATTATCAAAATTGTTTGGAATGAACATGATCATAATTGGAATATTTTGATACACACATGATCATACCTTGATACTCATGTTGTATAGGTATGTTTGGAAAATCAATTATATTTTGATATTATCTTGATACAAACATGCTAGACAGAGTTGGGGATTATGAAATTGATAAATATTTTGAACAAACTTGATCATCCATTGACTTTGATACAAATTTAATATTGACTTGATACAAATCTGTTTTGAAGTATCCAACTTAGATTTTGGGAACCTGGTCATGCTATGATACAAACATGTTTTGATATTCAACTTCATGCTTAGAAAATACTGATCATGCTCTGACACAAATCATGTTGATCATTTTGGGAAATGGATTTTAGTTAAAAGAAACCCTTTAGGATCAATGGGATTGAATCTAATTGAATTAGGGTTTCTGAAATCTCATTTCTGAAACTGTACAATGAAACAAATCTGATTTCAGAGTTTCTGAAACTCAGTTTCTGAAATCAGGTTTAGAAACCCTCTTTGTATCAAACCAGATCGGTCCACGGACCGATTAGGACTCACCCTGATCGGTCCACCGACCGATCCAGGAAAGTCTGATCGGTCTGGTGATCGATCAGATCAATACTGATTTTCAGATCATTCCAAATTGTATCAGACCACTCCTCAGACCAATCCCCCTTCATCAATTTTGATGAAGTATCAATAGAACTGAGTAGTAGGATGATGGTCAAGATACTTGGAACAAAACCTAATACTGATTTGATACAAACCTATGTTGGAATGTTAAAATTCATAAGAAAGGGTTTGTTGAGTCATGACCTTGGTCTTAATGTCGTGTTTCAAAATTTTTTCTAAAATGACGAATATTAATGGAGTCTAAACCTTTATTTTGGAATGCAAATTGTTAATGCAGTCTGATCAGGAATGTATCAGAGTTTCAGAAATGTGTCTGAAATCTAATCACTCCCCAGACTAATCAGACATTTTTCCTGTATCAAGTAATCAACGAATCTGATCGGTCACGGAGACCAATCAGAATTATGTGTCGGATACAGCTGCATTCCTTACTTGTCATATGAAACATATACATGTTTGACCATGATATACTTCTGTATATGTTTTCATGTGAAATTCACACTTTTTGGCGTATGATGCATATACATTGTTGTCATGATACATTCATGGTATATGCCCTTCATATGCAATTCAAAAATTATCCTTTGATTATTTTGGGTTTGGGGAGAGACCCGTGTTTGAGGGGGAGGTATGTTCAAACTTAATAATCATACCCTTTTCGATGTTTGACAAGGGGGAGAAAATGGTTGATTAAGTTTAGGGTTATTGTAGGGGGAGGATTTTGATTCCCTTACGATAATTGAACTGCCTTCAATTGATCATCAATGCCTAAACTTAAATCGGGGTGTCAAACAATAAAAAGGGGGAGATTGTTGATGCAGTCTAACCCTGATTGTTGTTTTGGTGTTGACACCGATTTAAATTTTGATTTAAGTCTGGTTAAACGCATGGGGATTAAGTCCTAGTCGCGGACTGGGCACAAAATCCTAACTTGGAGGGTTAGGTGAAAAGTCCTAACTTGGAGGGTTGGGTGAAAAGTCCTAGCTTGAAGGGCTAGGTGAAAAGTCCTAACTTGGAGGGTTAGGTGAAAAGTCCCAACTTGGAGGGTTAGGTGAAAAGTCCTAGCTTGGAGGGTTAGGTGAAAAGTCTTAGCTTGGAGGGCTAGGTGAAAAGTCCTAACTTGGAGGGTTGGGTGAAAATTCCTAGCTTGGAGGGCTAGGTGAAAAGTCCCAGCTTGGAGGGCTAGGTGAAAAGTCCTAGCTTGGAGGAGGTGAAAAGTCCTAACTTGGAGGGTTGGGTGAAAAGTCCTAGCTTGGAGTGCTAGGTGATGAAATCCTGGTGAGTGAAGCCAGGTCCTAGCTTGGGAAGTTAGGTTGAAGTCCCAGTGAGTGAGACTGGGCATGGAGTCTTGGTCCGGGGGACTAAGAACGAGTCAGAGAAGGGCTGGAGGCTTGTTCTCGTGACTTAGAATGGATTTGACCTTGCCTGGATCGGTCTGGTGACCGATCAGGGAAGTTGGCACGAAGTTCACTCCTGGATCGGTCTGGTGACCCATCAGGGCACAGCCTGATTGGTCTGGGGACCGATCTGGAGTGTTCAGCAAACTGTTGGATAGGTCTGTGGACCGATCTGGAGTGTGCAGTAGACTATTAGATAGGTCTGTGGACCGATCTGGAGTATGCAGCAGAATGCCAGAACGGTCATGTGACCGATCCGGGAGAGAACAGAAACCTTGGTTGGATTCTGTTTAGCCCCAGATCGGTCTGGTGACCGATCCAGAATGCCAGAACGGTCCGGTGACCGATCCACGACCTAGGATCAGATGTCCGCGATTACGGTTTTCTCACAGTTGACCGATCAAGCTTGAGCCTGATCGGTCAGTGCCTATCCTGATCGGTCTGGTGACCGATTAGGCCTCACTCTGATCGGTCCGGTGACCGATCAGGAGCTGTAACTTTAATTCGAAATAACTATCAGACGCTCTGATCGCGTCTGTTTTCTTTGCCGATTCTCTGATACACTGCTGATATGTTTTGATATGCATTGCTAAGCGTCTGTTAGATTGTGCAGGTGATACAAGAGGATTCAAATACTCAAGGAGGGTCAATGGAGGACTTTCCATGGAGCAGGTTTGGATCTATTGTGTTTTCAGGTCCAAACGGCGTCTGGCGCAACTGGCAACTGACGAAGGCGCGGCCGGCAACTGATGGAGGTTCAGTGACGGCCCCGAAATACTAGATTAAAGTTGTCATGAATTGTGGGACCATCAGAATTTAGATATTTATAAAAATGCTGGAAACCCTTTTTGCAATCAAAATATGAAAACGTAGTAAAGGGGCCACAGGTCGTATTTTTCCTCGGGACTAGTTGATGTTGTGTTTGATTCGAGCTCGTGTTTATGTGTCGTTAACATTTTTTTGGGTTTCAAATAGAATTTGGGTTTGATGTCAATTTAAGTGAGATCACAATTAAGATAAAGGGAACTTAACTAATGAACTAACAAGGTGCTGACACTTAATTTCAGATTTATGAATTGATGTGAAACACTAATGTGAGCAGCTGATGAAAGACAGATAAGTGTGTAGCAACGATCAAATGCAAAGTTCACAAACAAAGGAATGCATAAACAAGTGAATATGAAGCGAGTTTCCTGATCTTAAACTGATATTCATTGAGAACTCAATTCAGAATTGGAAATTAAGAACTAAATGAATAGAAGGAAATGATGCAATGACAAGTTGAAGACTGAAGCTAACAACTGCAAACTAACTTGAGTCTCTAATTGAGAATTCAGAAAATTTGGCACAATTTCAGATTGGATGAACTGAACTTGCTGAAATTAATATTACAATTCAGAAACAAATGAGTTGTAAAACCAGTTCATTCCGAGCACAAGTCAGACTGCCAAGTGTGTTTACTTCAACTAAATTGAAGCATCAAGCCAACTAAGTACCAAACAAGCTAATCCCTATTCAGAAATAAGTCTCGACTTGGCACAAACTTGCAGAAGTTAAGTGAACATGTTATGCAGAGTAGAAATCAGGATTCCAGGTCAGAAATTCATTGGAAGTCAACAAGGATTCACAGCTGAGTCTCTTCTCAATACAGGGCAGCTTCCAATAGCTTGATACACGGCATATAGGCTGAGTTCTAGAAACAATGGATGTGCAGAATTGGACCAATTTCAGAAACGAAATGCAGGCTTTGATGAAAACAATTGCAGAGATTTCATGCAGCCAATTGAATGCAAAAACTAATATGTAGCTGAGATCAATTATAGAAACAATGGATGTGCATAATTGTGCCGCAACAAAATCTGAATGCAGGAATAGTTGTGCCGAAACAAAATCAGGAAACTAAATGTTGGTTTCAATAGCAGGAATTAAAGTAACACAACTGAATTGAAAAGAACTTGCAAAAATCAGAAATAAACTGGCTCGCATGCAAGAAAGCTGGAAATTGCAGAAACTAAGGGTGCTAATACGCAGCAATGAAATGGCACGCAACAAGTAGACAGAAAATAGGCTGTAATTAGAAGCTATTGTGCACTAAACTAACTCACTAGCTAATTTACTTGCCAAATTGAAACTTAACTACTGCAAAAACCATTCAAAACGAAAATTTCAGCAGCTGAATAGAAATCAGAAACAGAAATGAGATGCAGAAATGAAATTACAGCTACAAACAATGAAAATTAACCAAGTAAATTAATCCTCAATCACTCTATTAGGTCAAGAACTCCTTGTTCGTCACGCAAGGGTGAGCCTCGAACCCCTAAGCTCAGCAATTCAATGGAGAAACTCAATCAGCGATCCATTCAAACTCAGCTTGCTCAAATTTGAATTTTCCATTCGAATTCCTCTAATTCAGCTGTGTTCGATTGCGCTGCAGCTTGTGGATGATCCAAACACTCCAGGGAACCCCTCTGAACTGCTCGGGTGGATGGAGATGGAACACAACCGATCCAAAAGAAACAAATGGCAGAGCTGAGGAAACCCTCACTCAGCTCTGTTTCTTGGGCAAGTTGAGACTAGAACTTCACGGATGAGCTCACCAATGACCTAGCTCTCGATCTAATAGGAGAATTGAGGTGGCCGCACCTCGGATTGAAAAAAATCTGAAGAACAGTAGAAGAACAAAATGAAGAAACGAAAACTGCGGCGAAGACGCGACAAGGAGAAGCGCTGGGAATTTTTCCTTAAGTAATTATGAATGAACGACCCAGATTGATTTGAGGAAATCCAACGGCTGATCTTGCTCTGATCTGACCCAAACTTTGATGATGATGATCTGGGGTCAGGATCTGCCTCGTGGTAGCTCGGATCCTCCAGATGTGCAACGGATGGTCCAGATCAACCTAATCTTTGAATGGACGATCTAGAGCCCTCCAAGCTTGATCCAACGGTTGATTTAGCTCTGATTGGGATGAAATCTTTAGATCTTGATCAGAGTGCTTGATCAACCCTAACCCTAGCTCGGATTGCTTCAGATGGTCCCGGATGGCTCAGATCTAGCCGCTTTTGAATCGGACGGCCCAGATTAATCGTAAGCTTGATAATTCGATCCGGTTCCACTTCTGACTCAAGTTTGACCCAGTATGCTCTAGGTCCATGAACCTTTCATGCCTACAAAAATAGATCAAAAATTTAGTGGCCAAATAATCCAAATATGTGTAAATTTGCAATTAAGTCCAAAATAAGAGTAAGTTCTAAAACCTAGGGCAATTTCGCAATTAAGCAATAAAAACATAGGTCAAACATGGATTTTAGCAACTTAAATAATCACTAAAATGGTACTTATCAACTCCCCCACACTTGAGCTTGAGTGTCTCGCGAAAACACTAAGTATGTATCCCTTAGATTTACTTAAGCATAATTAGAAGCAAATGAAAAGAAATTACCTAAGGTTGTCAATTCTCAAAAGTCTAAATACTATGGATTAGTATCTCGTCCTTAAATCAACAACTTAGCCTTTTCATCCATCATGATTCATTGAGATGAATTTAACTCACTAGCCTTTCAAGGAAAATTTTGGTGGCTCTCTCCTTAAGTTCTAAGTTGATGATGGAAGTGGAGCTCACTCAAACACACATGCTTCTTGCACTACCATAGGCTTGTTTGTTATCTAATCTCCACCATTATTCATGATTAGGATCAACATCTACAAAAACAAATAAAAACATAGAAAAAGGTAAAGTGTTGGAGTAAAAACCAAGAAAATGAAAAAATTGATTAAGTGGAAGACTTGAGTGCTTGGGAATATTTCCAAGGTGCTTTGCCCCTCTTGTCAGTCCTCTAATGATATCAAAAGTGTGGTGAAGTCAAATTTAAGTAATTGCCTTTGATTTGGATGAAAAACCCTTCCTTAACCTCATTGTGCCAACTTTGTTGTCTTTCTTCTCTTTTCTGATTTTTTTTTCTTTTATCCTTTAGCAAGGTCAGAAATGAAATGATGCAAGGCTTGGATTTGGATGAGAAAAATTCCACTGAATTCAATGGTGCCTAACTCCCTTGTGTGCCATTTTGACCCTTTGTTGTCTTTTCTCCTTTTTTTTTTCCTCACGGTCAGCTGCTACTCCATTTGTTCTGGTCTTCACTTGGTCAGTTGGAGACTTGCTGACCAGGAACTAGCTCCAATCCAACACTGCCGTGACCTTCTTGATACACATCCCTTCAAGTTGGCACTCTTCTTCTTTCATTCTCTCTTTTTGGCATAGATTTTTGCCATGTTTCAGATTTTTCTGCCTGTATTCAGCTTCTAGAGGATCTGCTTCACAGCTTGTATGGAAACAAATTTTATATGGTAAACAAATTTCTGCACAGATTTGATATGGCACAGCTCTCTGCATTTTTCTCTTCAATTCAGAATTCACTTCAGCTTCCATTCGAACTTCTGATCAATGAGTTGGATTTCCAGCTCAGATTGTGTTCAGCTCCACTTCACTTATGGCTTCCACCTTATGCACAGAATTCTTTCTTAAATTTGTTAACTGCCCAGCTGCAGTTTCAAAACATGAATTGCAGTTCCGAAATTTTTTTTTCTTGGTTTAGCTGGATTCAACTTTGCACTTTTTCAGCATTGGTTCAGATTTGTTTTCCATTCAGATTTAGCCTTCAGATTTAGCACTAGGCAGCAACAAATGCACTGCAGTTTAGCATTTCCAGCTTCATTTTTTGTTCAGCCTTTGTTCCTTTTTGACTTTATACAGCTGCAATTTTTTTTCTAGCAAATTGTGTTATGATTCCTACAGCAAAGTACAGCTGCAATCATCTTCTAGCAGGGTGGCCGAATAGCTCTATCAGCTGCAAATTCAGCATCCTTGCAAGTCGAGTTCTTTTGGGCACAGATTTTTTTCTGCATTGATCTCAGAGTTTTCTGATTTTGGCACAGAAGCTGCCATGTTTCAGATCTGTCCAGCTACAATTCAGAGTCAAAATCTGGCATCAAATGATATTGGAGAATGCTCTGCTTCCTTGGGAGTTTACTGATCCACATCCATTTCCTACCCACAATAGCAGAATTTTTTTTTTTTTGGCACAAACTGCTTTTCTCTTCTATTTTTTTTTGTTTTTAGTCCACAGAAATTTTCCTTCAACCGGATTCAATGATGGTTGCAATGAGAGAAACACTTCTCCTCCAATTCACAACTGAATTCCCACTTGTTCTTGGTACCAAGCTCCACTCAATTGGGCAAATTTTTTTTTTTTTTACATGAAGTGCATCCTTGATAAAAATTGCTTCCAAATCACTAATCACTCCCCCACACTTAAATCTTTGTCCGTCTCGGGCAAAGTAGTATCAAGAAAACATCCTAAGTAAACAAATCCATAGAAAAATTGGGGTTAAGATTAGGAATAAGGAAAGACAAATAGAATAGACATGATTTTTGCCAAAATTGATATGGAAAGGTAAACAAAGTGATTAGTCTCTATAGATGTGATCCAATCATTGAAATATGGTTTTGAAAGAACCTAAGCAAGTTCTAGAGTTCAATAACATGTGTGTCACAAATATAAGGCTAATTCTCACTGAGTGCAAATAATTCATCTCAAGTCCTCAATTAAGAATCTAAAGCTAAATAGTACTCAAGCATCCAAGAATTCATCCATGAACTCAAACCCTAAGTTTTAACAACCAAATTTAATTTATTTTCAAAAGACTCTAAAATGTTATGGAGATAACCTAAGAGGATACATTTATTCCTAGTCATGCATGAAAAATGCTAAAAGAAAAGACAAGGTATTTACAATGACTCCTAGTCATTCTACTCTACTCATGCATTTATTAGCAAGGACTCAATTTAAAAGTGAAAAATGCAATAAAGGAAAATGCAAGAAAAACAAACTCCCCTTTATTTCTGGTGGGCGGAGTCTATCCAGAAGTAGCCTCCATCGTGGTAGTGGAGGAACATGGGTGGCTGAGAGAATTAGGGCTCCCCCACACTTGAACTTTGCAGAAATATGCTCCGGTGGCCGAAGGCGATTTAGGTTCAAAATCCATTGAAGGAATGGAGTGCTATGAATTAGAGTAAAATCAACTCCTCCTTCTTGATGCCTTTTAGAAGTCCTTCCAGGAGGTTGAAGTTTGTTCAGTTGGAGCACCCACTCCTGAAGTCTTCTGGACCCTGCAAAACAATGTAATACCTCTCTCAAGCGTGCAGGGTACGAAGGAAATAAAATAATATCAGTCTCTGCATGAAATGAATCCAAAGCTGCATCATATCCAATTAAATCAAATTCTGATACCTCAATGAATTTTTCATAAGTAATATCCTCCAAAGGTATATCAAGAAACTTCTCACACCCCATGAAATCAACTTTTGGCACATCAATAGTATTTTCACAATTATTTCCTATCAAAAATGTATCAAGCAATGTGTCACAGCCAATGAAATCAATCTCAGATACCTCCATAAGTTTTTCACATTCAACTTCAGCATAAGATATTGCAAGAGATTCATCAAAATAAATAACATTAATTTCAAGCACTTCTAAAAATTTTACACAATTCATATCCACAAAAGATGTATCAAGAGATTCATCATAACAAACAACATCAATTATAGGTGCCTCTAAAATTATTTCACAATCCATATCAAGAGATGTATTAAGTAATGCATTACCACCAAGGAAATCAATTTTTGGTACCTCTATTGGATTTGTACAAGCAATTTCTACACAAGGTATATCAATAAATTCATCATAACCAATAAAGTTAGCACTAGGTACCTCACTGAATTTTTCTGAACAAAGAGGAGAAATACTTACCTGAGCGTGCTTAAGAATACCTGGAGGTTCTACAAGAGTAGATGTATCCATGGCCTCCTCCTGATCAAGTACATGCTCCTCATCAGCCTCAAGCTCTGGTGGACACTCAACTAAAACAGGTGATCCTTGGGTTCTTGCTTCCACCATGCAAGTCCCTACACTTTCTGGTTCATCCTCTGAATCTTCTAATGTATCCATCACTGTTGGTGGTCCCTGGGGCTTAGTGCAATCCCATACACCTGTAGAATCATCTTCTATGCATGCTCCTTCTGTAATATCTGCAACATCAATATCAGAAAAATTAGGACCATCAATAATACTATCATCACAAAATAAAAGTCTAGAATGGTCTTGTGGAGCTTCAGTTTCTTCTTCTGGAGCTGAAAAATTTGGAAATGGATTTTGAGTAGGAATCTCCGGAGAAATGCATGCTGTAGGTGCCCTGATTTTAATGATTTCTTCTTCTTCTTCCACCAAATTTGCAAGATCACTTGAAGAAGGACTTGGCCATGCACTAGGGTCACCTTGAACTGATATAAAACCAACTCTGGGGCTCTCAGAATTAAGAGTATCTTGAGAATATAACTGTTCTGATCTTTGGGCTTTTATCTGATTCAAATCACTAGCCACTTGTTCCATTTGCCTTCCGAGGTTTTGAAGCTCTTGTTGAAACATTTGTTGAAATTGAGACTGTGGGGGTTGATAAAATGGTTGAACAGGCTGATTAAACTGCTGAAAATTTGGTTCACAAGTTGGTGGAGATTGCTGAAAATTGTAGCCCTGGAAATCCTGGATCTGAGGCTGAAATTGTGGTGGTGAAAACTGAAATTGCGGGGGCTGGAAATTCTGGGTTTGTTGCTGGAAATTCTGATTAAAGGGCTGTGAATGTTGAAGAGGTTGTTGAAAATTCTGTATGGGTTGAAATTCTTGCTGCCATGGCTGAGGTGGAGGCTGAAATTGATTATTTCCTTGCTGAAAACTTACAAAAGGCTGTTGGAAATTTTGGTTAAAATGCTGAAATCCTTGATTTGGTTGAACTTGATGGAAGGGTGGTTGCTGAAAATTCTGATTATCTAAACACCCTTGCTGAATTCCTTGAAAAAGGGATTGATCTTGTTGATAAGGTTGCTGAAAGTTGGGCTGAAAATTCTGGAATTGTGGCTGCCCAATCTGAAAATTCTGACTTGGCTGAAAATCTTGCTGAAATTGTTGACATTGTGGCTGAAAAAATTGATTTGGTTGCTGATTAAAAGGTTGGTTCTGCTGAAATTGTGGACACGGCTGCTGGTAAGTAGATGAGAACATTTTGAACTGGCAGTCCTGTCACAAAACAAACAAGAAAAATGGCAGCAACCGTATACAAAAGATAAAGCAAAATAAAATAGAACCCAATGATATGTCCAAAAGCACACAAGCAAAAATCAAACAAATCAACTAGTTGCTTCCCCGGCAACGGCGCCAAAAATTTGACGGCCCCGAAATACTAGATTAAAGTTGTCACGAATTGTGGGACCATCAGAATTTAGATATTTATAAAAATGCTGGAAACCCTTTTTGCAATCAAAATATGAAAACGTAGTAAAGGGGCCACAGGTCGTATTTTTCCTCGGGACTAGTTGATGTTGTGTTTGATTCGAGCTCGTGTTTATGTGTCGTTAACATTTTTTTGGGTTTTAAATAGAATTTGGGTTTGATGTCAATTTAAGTGAGATCACAATTAAGATAAAGGGAACTTAACTAATGAACTAACAAGGTGCTGACACTTAATTTCAGATTTATGAATTGATGTGAAACACTAATGTGAGCAGCTGATGAAAGACAGATAAGTGTGTAGCAACGATCAAATGCAAAGTTCACAAACAAAGGAATGCATAAACAAGTGAATATGAAGCGAGTTTCCTGATCTCAAACTGATATTCATTGAGAACTCGAATTCAGAATTGGAAATTAAGAACTAAATGAATAGAAGGAAATGATGCAATGACAAGTTGAAGACTGAAGCTAACAACTGCAAACTAACTTGAGTCTCTAATTGAGAATTCAGAAAATTTGGCACAATTTCAGATTGGATGAACTGAACTTGCTGAAATTAATATTACAATTCAGAAACAAATGAGTTGTAAAACCAGTTCATTCCGAGCACAAGTCAGACTGCCAAGTGTGTTTACTTCAACTAAATTGAAGCATCAAGCCAACTAAGTGCCAAACAAGCTAATCCCTATTCAGAAATAAGTCTCGACTTGGCACAAACTTGCAGAAGTTAAGTGAACATGTTATGCAGAGTAGAAATCAGGATTCCAGGTCAGAAATTCATTGGAAGTCAACAAGGATTCACAGCTGAGTCTCTTCTCGATACAGGGCAGCTTCCAATAGCTTGATACACGGCATATAGGCTGAGTTCTAGAAACAATGGATGTGCAGAATTGGACCAATTTCAGAAACGAAATGCAGGCTTTGATGAAAACAATTGCAGAGATTTCATGCAGCCAATTGAATGCAAAAACTAATATGTAGCTGAGATCAATTATAGAAACAATGGATGTGCAGAATTGTGCCGCAACAAAATCTGAATGCAGGAATAGTTGTGCCGAAACAAAATCAGGAAACTAAATGTTGGTTTCAATAGCAGGAATTAAAGTAACACAACTAAATTGAAAAGAACTTGCAAAAATCAAAAATAAACTGGCTCGCATGCAAGAAAGCTGGAAATTGCAGAAACTAAGGGTGCTGATACGCAACAATGAAATGACACGCAACAAGTAGACAGAAAATAGGCTGTAATTAGAAGCTATTGTGCACTAAACTAACTCACTAGCTAATTTACTTGCCAAATTGAAACTTAACTACTGCAAAAACCATTCAAAACAAAAATTTCAGCAGCTGAATAGAAATCAGAAACAGAAATGAGATGCAGAAATGAAATTACAGCTACAAACAATGAAAATTAACCAAGTAAACTAATCCTCAATCACTCTATTAGGTCAAGAACTCCTTGTTCGTCACGCAATGGTGAGCCTCGAACCCCTAAGCTCAGCAATTCAATGGAGAAACTCAATCAGCGATCCATTCAAACTCAGCTTGCTCAAATTTGAATTTTCCATTCGAATTCCTCTAATTCAGCTGTGTTCGATTGCGCTGCAGCTTGTGGATGATCCAAACACTCCAGGGAACCCCTCTGAACTGCTCGGGTGGATGGAGATGGAACACAACCGATCCAAAAGAAACAAATGGCAGAGCTGAGGAAACCCTCACTCAGCTCTGTTTCTTGGGCAAGTTGAGACTAGAACTTCACGGATGAGCTCACCAATGACCTAGCTCTCGGTCTAATAGGAGAATTGAGGTGGCCGCGCCTCGGATTGAAGAAAATCTGAAGAACAGTTGAAGAACAAAATGAAGAAATGAAAACTGCGGCGAAGATGCGACAGGGAGAAGCGCTGGGAATTTTTCCTTAAGTAATTATGAATGAACGGCCCAGATTGATTTGAGGAAATCCAACGGCTGATCTTGCTCTGATCTGACCCAAACTTTGATGATGATGATCTGGGGTCAGGATCTGCCTCGTGGTAGCTCGAATCCTCCAGATGTACAATGGATGGTCTAGATCAACCTAATCTTTGAATGAACGATCTAGAGCCCTCCAAGCTTGATCCAACGGTTGATTTAGCTCTGATTGGGATGGAATCTTCAGATCATGATCAGAGTGTTTGATCAACCCTAACCCTAGCTCGGATTGCTTCATATGGTCCCGGATGACTCAGATCTAGCCGCTTTTGAATCGGACGACCCAGATTAATCGTAAGCTTGATAATTCGATCCGGTTCCACTTCCGACTCAAGTTAGACCCAGTATGCCCTAAGTCCATGAACCTTTCATGCCTACAAAAATAGATCAAAAATTTAGTGGCCAAATAATCCAAATATGTGTAAATTTGCAATTAAATCCAAAATAAGAGTAAGTTCTAAAACCTAGGGCAATTTCGCAATTAAGCAATAAAAACATAGGTCAAACATGGATTTTAGCAACTCAAATAATCACTAAAATGGTACTTATCATTCAGCTGGAGGAGTGTCCAGTGGACTGAGTGCTCAGAGAGGTCAGTGGGTCAGGGTGTGAGTCAGTGGTGCTGATGGAGCTGGCGACGTTAAGCAGGAGCTTAAGAGACGAAGCTGGAAGCAGAGGAGCGGAGGTGAACGAGACAGAAACTTGGGAAGTTTGGCTGGGCTGTGTTCTAGCTCTCTGTTGCTTTGTGCTTAAGCGTTCTACTACATCCTTGTGAGATCTGAGTGAGCATTCCTTCTTGTGTGATCTCCTGTACTCAAGTTCCATCATCCGTGAGATTGTGGAGAGGTTTCTCCACCGAGAATGAAGCTCTATCTTATCCGGGTTCACCGGGGCTTGATCTGCCGACGATTAAGGGATCGCCCACCTTACGGGCACGCCAAGGAGTAGGGGCAAGTTATCCCCGAACCTTGTACATCGCTGTGTCATTTGGTTTGCTGTCTTTGTTTTGATTTCTATTCTTCAATTCTGTTTTTGCATTCTGTGTGTTTCCGCTGCCTAATCTCTGAGTGCAGGAATCTGTTAAGATCAAAGGATTTGTGTGTCTGGCTACATTCACCTCCCCTCTATAGTCATCCAAGGTCCAACATGCCATGTATCTCATCTTCCATGCAAATTGTAGACTTGCTCACCAAAATACGTTCTACTACATGTTTTCAGTTTCTGGTTAATAAACTCTTGATGTTTTCTATTAAAGCGTCATGAGTTTGAGGGGGGATGTTAGTATATGTAACGACCCGACCCCTCGGTCCCTTTGGCGGCCAAATCAACATTTGGCGGCCCAACAACCTAGCCCATCGACCCAACAACCTGGCGGCCAAATCAACATTTGGCGGCCCAACTTTGACGACCCCTTAGGTCGTCGATCGTTGGCCGTATCGTTACTCACAAGAACTTCCCACCCTTGGCCAGTGGATTTTTGCCTTCCTTAGGATTCGAACTCTAGACCTTCAGGCTAAGTACTAGAGTTTATGAATCCTGATAGCCAAGTGAGCGTAAGTGAGTCCTTTTAACCCTTTGTAATTGATATGGAGCAAGATAAACCAATAAATACAAATGCTTACATGATCCCCAACCAAATTCACAGATGTAATTATGTTAAAAAAACTGCCTTCTTTTGTGTAATTTCAGAATAATTGGATTTGTTTTGCGGGCTTTGTTCATTGCAAGATTACTTGATTCTTCAGAATTTTGTTGCTCGCAGCCATATGTTATATCATGCAACTTTAACAAACATACCTAGGGATATTGTTTTTGAAACATCTTGACTCTGTTCAGGGAGTATCTTCCTTTATCATCTAGTGTGATTTTTGTTTAGCTTCCATGGGGTGGCAGTAATTAGCTGAACCTAAATTCATATGCACCTATCCTTTAACTATTTTCTCAAGCTTTTGAGACATAGAGAACAATATGATGCGCTGTTAATATATGATGTTGTCTGTTAACTTGAGCTTGCTGTCCATCTGTGACGGTTATGGTGAAGGCTGAGTGTCAGGGACTTGTTGAGCTACCTTAACAGATCCCTATTTTCGAGGGGAAATGGGAGTACATCACGATAGACTTCATTGTGAGTTTATCGAGGACCCAGTGAGGACACGACGTAATTTGGTTGATCGTTGACCGATTAACCAAATCTCTACATTTCATAGCGATGCGGAGAACAGATCTACTAGACAGATTGATAGAGTTGTACTGCTGAGAGCTCATCAAATTACATAGTAATTCGATGAGTATTTAGCGAGATGCAGAGTTAGTCCGTATTATCAGACGCAGAATGTCAAAGGCTTAGTCATCAGAAGAGTAGGCATATCGGAGACGTAGGCCCTCTGAGTTATGGTGTAGCCATAGAGTGACTAGTCGCTATCCTAGACATTCGCGGTTGACATTACAACCGTCTTTGGCTGGAGTTTACGATGTGTTTCATGTTTTCATGCTAAGGAAGTATGTACCAGATCTTGCACATGTTATATCAGAGATGTTAGACACACTTCAGCAAGATGTGACCTATGAGGAGGTGCCTATGTGGATTCTGGACCGCAAGGAGCATCGGTTGAGGAATAAGATTGTTCGATTGGTTAAAGTTGGTTGGCAGCACCACTCTAATGAGGAAGCTACTTGGGAGCTCGAGGATACTATCAGAGCTTGCTACCCTCATCTACTTACTTGAGGTGCGTATGATTGTTTTTCATTCCGTATTCATATTATATCTGGGTTGTTGATTTCTCTTGTTGTTGACCAGTACTTGTTGTGGTTTATGATTTATGGTTGTGGACTAGTCTAGGTTGGTTTTATGGTTGACAAGTGCTTGTGTGGTTTCCTAGTGAAATTTGGGGATCAAATTTTTGTTAGTAGGGAAGAATGTTAAATATCAGATTTTTTTATAACGGCAGGGGCCTAGTTGTAATTTTCCAAATCTATTGCGCTTATTTACAAAATGCCAAAAACAAATATAAAAGCCCTAAAAACCTCCTCCCGATTCAGTTTTCCAGAAAACGTTATATCTTTTTCTGGAAAACAAGGCTGGAAAATGCAAACCAAACATGTTCTTCAGAAACTTGTATTTTCTACAGAAAATGAAAATGAAAAACAAGCATATCAAACACCCTTTAAGTTGTTTGTTGTAACAACATACCTGGTACTTTTCTAGTCTTGTTGGAGGTAGAAACCGAGGCGATTTGAAGAAGGGAGTCATTGGGTCATAAATTCAAACTTCAAGGGCTGAGTATAATAAAGAATTCATTTTGAAATGAAAGTTTAAATAGTCGTAGTTTGTGTTGTATAGTTTTTAATAACAAATTTGTATAAAATTAAGAAGGATCTGTTTGTTCCAATATCCTCCTAGTAGTCGTTGAACATGTACATCTGCTATGTCAACAAAGCTGATTTGTTACACAAACCATAGACAGTGAACTACCGTAACAAGGTCTTAAATTAAGGAAATTGAATCCCTTCTTTATCATCACTTGAACATTTTGCACCTAACAGGAAGGCAATGAATCATATATATAGAATATACATTAAACAGAATGCAAGCTCTCATACCTAAAGCAATAAACTTAGAGGTTAAAAAAAACTGCCATTGCCATGGCCACCTAATATTATGGTAACAACGCTCTTCGAATTCCAAACATCGGTGTGGGGAAAAACTTGAGTTGAATTGAAATCTTAGCAAACCATAAACAGATTGGAAGCACAACCATTTTCAAGTAACGGAAGAAAAAAAAACAAATAATATTGAGGGAGATTCTTGACTCTGGAAAGCCGCGTCAAATTTCAGAGTTCCATCACTCACCACGGTCGCCTAGTTAACATCTGAATTATGAACAGAGAATGCAAGTCCAAACTTAAACCCTATACCACACGAGCTCCATGATAAATCAAAGGATGCATCTATGACAAAATTTAGTTACTATCCAACTTTAAAACAATAATAAAGAATCGAATGCGACACCAAAGGATTAGTATAATCTGAATTCATCACATTAATTATTGATTTTATTTATCATCGGAATTCCTATAAGTGCGAAATGATTTTCTAAAAAATGGACGATAACTGCTAGGAAAGAGAAAGCTCTCTTAAATCTAGGTTCAAGAGGATGTTATAATTAATCAGCTTCTTCTCTTAAATATCAAAGATTATTCACATAAAATTCTTATATTATTAATAACTCATTAATGACTTATAAAGAGAGGTTTGAGGTGATTTATTATCTCCTTTTTTATCACATGGAAAATGCACTATTCTAACCTTTATGAGCGTAATCGAATTGGTATTCGGATAGTAAAATTATCACGTAAGAGTAAGATTCAAATTATACATGGAAATGTACGATTCTAACCACACAGATATAGCCGAGTTAGTGTGTGTTCAAGTGATAGAATTATCACACACGAGCCAGATTTGAATCACATGAGATTCAACCTTTCAATGCCTTGGGCGGGACCGCTTGGGGCATTATAACCGATTATATTATCTATCGGTAATTCTTATATTATATGGGTTGGCCCGTCCTGATGCAATAACTTGCTTCTCCTCCAAACTGCACAATCTACTCTAAACGAGAAATGGCGACGGCGGCGGGCAAACCCTCGTGCTCCACACGGACCGCCGCCGCCGCCGCCGGTAGCTTCTCGCTTACCGCTTCTTCTTCAATGACATCACACCACGTGCCGTCGAATCCTGGTGTCAAGATCGGTCCCAACGGCACCGCCTTCGTCTCCTCTGGAATCCCTGACCTTGATAGTACGTTCATTGATTTTGTTCCTTCTCTTTTGATTTGAAGTCGAACAATTGTTTTAGGGTTCCATCAATCTTCTGTGCACTGTTGTTGTAGAAATCCTTGGCGGCGGGTCCCTTCTGGGTTCATTGGTGTTGGTAATGGAGGATGTCGACGCACCTCACCATCTCCTTCTACTTAGGAACTTCATGTCGCAGGGAGTCGTTCTCCGTCAGCCCGTTCTCTTTGCCAGTCCTTTGGGGGACCCAAGGGCCTTCCTTGGCACGCTGCCATCTCCTGCCTCCCCGTCCAAGGAGCAAATCAAGAGAGCAATGGCCGGTGGCAATGATCAACAGTAACTGGTGATTTTCTCTAACAATTTCGGATGTTACAATGGTTTTCCTAAATGATTTTCTAGTTATTTTTCTAGCAAGACAATGCTCACATATAGATAAGTCAACTTTAGTACGAGTGCTGACCAAACCCTCTCTAACTAATTTATTCGTTCTTTCTTGTCTTATATGTCCCAATCTAGCATGTCATGCTTCATCATTAATTTCAGCATCGGTAGTAAGAGCAATGTTTGAAAAATAACTATTATTTCCATAATTAAAATTTGATTCTACATCAAGAACCATGTAACCATTTGATACGTAACCATATCCAATTAACACAAAGTTAATTTTCAATTTCACACAACGATTATAAAAGTTCATACAGTAATCCAATTCAAAAAAATAATTAACAGAAACTAGATTTTATCGAATCTCAGGAGCATACATGAAATCATGCAGAAATAAGGTACGTCCACCACGAAGGTTGAGTTTGTAAGTGTCAATTCCTTTGACTTCAATTCTTGCATTGTTTCTCATATATATCCACTTATTGCCAGTTGATATCCAACGGTACTCCACGTATGTAGCTCGATCACAAGCTACATGGTTCGTTGCTCTTGAATCTTTTTTGGCTCAGTACATTCTCCAGCAAAGTGACATTTTTTGCCATAGTTGTAGCAAGTCAACTTGCTTTAGGTTTCTTTCCATACTTCTTTCTTTTCTTCTTGATTGGATCTTGCACAACAGTAGCATCAGCTTCTTTTCCTTTACCTTTTCCTTTCTTGAACCATCTTTGCTAATTCTTGGATCTAGAACCTTCAACTACAAAAGCTTAGAAATCCTTATGGATTCTATTCTCTCCGCGTCCAATTCAATATGGCATGAGACATCAGTGAAAGACTTAATATTCTCTCTATGAGTAAAGTTTTGTTTCATCGTTTTCCAAAAATCAAGAAGGGAATGAATAACTACCTGAATCTGTTGTTCATCGATTAACTCATGATCAGCCGCCTTTAGCTCCTAAATTATATTCCCTAATACCCTCAAATATTGGGCCATGGTAACATTCAGGCGCTTTTTACAACTGTCAAACTTAATCGCCAGTTAATGAAGCTTGCTTAAGTTAACTTCACTGCATTTCTCTCTAAGAGCTACTTAGACGGCATGAGCAGATGGTAATTGTTAGGATCGAAAGGAATTTAGATATCTCCATAATGGTATGATATTGTCCACTTTGGGCCTAAGCCCTCATGATTTTGCTCTTGGGCTCTCCCGAAAGGCCTTATCCAATGGAGATATCATTATTCCTTATAAGCCTATGATCTTTTCCATGTGTTTTCGATGTGGGACTATGTTTACAACCTTGCAACCCCAACAATCCTCCCCTCAAACAAAGGACCACATGCCCCCCCCCCACAAGCGGAAACCCTTTCCGTTTTGATGTCTGATCCTCAACCTACCAGGACTTTCTGCCCCTTGGTCCACCCGACCTACTAGGACTTCACTGCCTAGCCGCAACTAGGACTTCTCTGCTTGGTGTCTGGTCCTCTTGATCAAGACATGGGAGCCCACACATCCTTTATTCAAGGCTTAACCCACATGGTTAAATCTAGATCATGGCTCTAGCTCGTGCTTCTTTCGGCGGTTAGTCCGATGAAGAGCAACCTGATTCTGATACCAATTATGGGACCGAAAGGAATTAAAAATTTCTCTCTTTTTCTTTCTCTCTCCCTTTACCAATTATCTCCCCCTTTTTGATATATGACAACACGGTTCAAAAAGTTAAGTTTAAAAAAAAATTCAAACACATCTAACAAGCAAGATTGTCTTAAGAAATACTTGAATAAAAAATATGTAATTAGCTCCTCCTGAAATAAATGTTCTCCCCCTGAACCTTTTGATAATATGCAATTTTTGTAAAATTTCTAAGTGCTTTAAATTATTGACTAAGTGTTTAAAAATAGAGCAAAAATATTTGTACTCAAAAAACTTTTTACACTTAGATAAATTTTTCATTTTAGAAAATTTTTGCAAGCCTAAATTTTGCAAGCCTAAACTTTTGCTTAAAAAGGTTTTTAAAAAAAAATTACTTAGACAAAATTTTGAAAATTTCCCTTAACAAGTTTAAGTTTTGCACACTTAGAACAATCCGCTTGTAAGTACTTTATGCGTTTCAAAAACCTTTTTTTTAAAAATCTTTAAGAAATTTTAGACAAGTTTTAAAAAATTTGTTCACTAAAAGAAAAACTTTACTTAGAAATATTTGCCACAAAAAAAATTCTAAAAGGTTTTTGCTCAGACAAATTTTGTTTACTAAGGAAAAGTTTACTTAGTAATATTTGCAAAAAAAACATGTTCTTAGAAATTTGTTGAAAACACTAAAAACTTTTGAAATACTTAGAAATTTTAAAAGCACTTGGCACTTTTTTGCTTTACTTTTTGAAAACGAGATAAAAATTTGAAAATTAAAAAAAAATCTCTCTTTTTCTTTCTCTTCCCTTTGCCATATATCAAAAAAAATAGATAACATCAATTGCAAGTCACTTTCGAATTCAAGTTAGTTAAAAGAAATTTTAAGTCTGTATTGAACCAACTTTAGTAAATTCAAGCAAAAAACCAAACCAATTAATTTGAACTCGTTCGGGTCCTGTCTAACCCAGTTAACTACTCACTAACTGTTATAAAACAGTAGTTTTCACTAGGGTTAGTCAAGTTAAGTGATTGGATCAAGTTAGTTTTGCTAAGTTTGAACACTTTATTGGTGTAGGCAGCACCTAAGTCAAACCTGGATTTTGATAATGGCAAAGGGTTCAGAAGTTAAGATGTTATTGTGATCTAACATGTTTACTGAGTGTGCAGGAAAAGTCCTAGGTATACTAGGCAAGAAGTCCTGGCAAAGAGCTGGGCAAAGAAGTTCTGGTCAAGGACTGGACAAGAAGACCTGACCGGAAGTCGGGCAAAGAAGTCCTAGTCGAGGACTGGGCAAGAAGTCCTGGGAAGGGACTGGGCACCGAAGACCTGACCGGAAGTTGGGCACGAAGACCTGGTCAGGTGGATTGGGCAAAAGTCCAACCGGAGGAGCCAGTTGGCAAAAGGTAAACTCTCCTGAGAGGAGTAGGTGAGGACGCGTTTCCCGTCGAGGGAACAGTAGGCGTCGGTTCGACCTAGGGTTCCATTTGGGAGACCCAAAGTCAGAACCAAGACAGATACGGCTGTATCTAATGATTAATACATTTGTTTGTTATGTTTTGGAACTAACCTGAATTGCAGGATCGAAGGACTGGTCTTCTGCAAGTGAGGTGCCTCACTGGGGCTAGGCGCCCGGATGGACTCAGGCGCCCGTATGGAATGTGAAGGCAAATTCCAGAACACAGCTGCGAAGCCTTTGGACCAAGGCAAGTCAGGCGCCCGTGAGGTCACGGGCGCCCTCATCAGCTCAGGCGCCCAAGTGGAGATAGATAAGCGCTGACCGAGCCTGCAGATAAGGGTTCGCGCAGGGAAGGCCACGTGTTAGGCACCCCCATCGTCACAGGCGCCCGTATGAGCACTATAAAAGGGGGTGCACCCCCAAGCTTCGATATCCATTGCTCTCAACTCTCCAGACTCTTTCGCTCAAGCGCTGCGCCCCTGGCAAAGTTCGATTTTGAGATTCCAGCGCCGACGATGACCCTCTGCTCTAGAATTCGATCCACCTCGGGCGTCGGTAAAATTTCAATTTACGAAAGTGTTGTGATTTAAATTTCCAATTCTATATCTGTACTATCATCTTGTAAAAACTTTATCGAATATAGAATTGCCCAAAGTAAACGGTCAAGAACCGTGGGCCTTAGAGTAGGAGCCGACTGCGACTCCGAACCAAGTAAAAAATGACTTGTGTTCTTGTGTATTTTGTCATTTTCCGCTGCGCATTTACTCTTCTACTCCGAAAAATTTTAGAACGATATTCACCCCCCCCCTCTATCGTTTTCTTCGATCCAACAAGTGGTATCAGAGCGGGTGGCTCAAATTTGGTGCAACCACCAATTTGAGAGTGTTTTTCGGATTTTATGAAATAATTTTAAATTTTTTTTCGAACTTTTCTCGTTAATCGAGGATGGTGCAACACCACTCGATCATTTTTCACTTCAATTAATTTTCTTCCGCACTACTAATCCAAGACCAAGTCTTGGGACCAGTTTTCTCTGTTATTGTTTTTTTCAGAAATTATTATGGCCATGCAAGAGGGTTTCAGCACAGCCAGACCACCGCTATTCAGTGGAGAAGACTTCTCCTACTGGAAAAGTCGGATGGAAGTCCACCTGAAAACTCAGGTGGATATGTGGATAATAATCTAATCTGGCCTCGAAATCCCCAAGAACGCAGAAGGAGTGGCACAGCACTACTTTGAATGGGATGCCTCTCTGAAGAAAAAGATCGAGGCTGATGCTAAGGCAACTCAAACGTTGAAGTGTGGATTAACCAAGGAAGAACTGAACCGGGTGGGTCCTTTCAGCAGCGCCAAAGAACTTTGGAGCAAACTGATTGAGTTGCACGAAGGTAACTCCGACACCAGAATCAGCAAAAGGGATCTGTTGCTGAACAGACTCTACACAATAAAGATGAATGAGGGCGAATCAGCAGCACATCTCCATGCCAGAATCCAGGAGCTGATGAACGGCCTGCACACAATCGGTCACAAGGTAGAGAACCGTGACCTAATCAGGTATACCTTAAATGCTTTCCCAAGAAATACTCTGTGGGCATTTATGGTAGATGCTTACAAGGTTTCTAGGGATCTTTCAAAAATTAAATTAGATGAACTGTTTTCAGAATTAGAATTACACGAACAGACTAACTGCACGATGGTCGAGAAATGTATTGCTTTTCTTGCAGGTAAACCCCAAGGAAAGGTAGCCAAGAAAAAGCCTCAACCTGCACCTGATTCTGACTCAGACTCAGATTCAGAAGATAGTGAAGGTGATCGACCCAAGTTGGCGCGGCTAGCTCGGGACTACTACAAGGAGTTGAAGCATCAAACCAACAGAAGGAAAGCAAGCCGACGAAAGGAAGATCCAGCTGAACCTTCAACTTCAAAGACCAAACCGAATGTTACTTGCTACGAATGCAACAAGAAGGGACACTACAAATCAGAGTGCCCCAATCTAAAGGAAGCCAAGAAGACTCGAAGGAAGAAGGCTCTTCAAGCCACGTGGGACGAATCTTCCTCCAAAGAAGAAGAAGAGGCCCCACAGTCAAATCTCCTCGCCTTAACCGCTACGGAAGACATCGACACCGGATCGGAATCGGAGCCAGATGGCGGAAGGCTCACAATTTCGGAGAACGACCAAATAACGATAAGAGGTTATTCCGAAATTGAATTATCAAAATTAATAGCTTATTTATCTCGTTACTTGGCGAAAGCCAAAATCCGGGTCGAATCTCTCCGACAGGAAGTAAAACTCCTGAAAGAGCAAGCCAACTCTAGATCCTTGACCGAGAAGGTTCAAGAAGGAACCTCTACTCAAGTTGAAAAACTTGAGAAAGAGAACTCCTCCTTGAAAACTCAAGTCAAGTAGCTCAGAGTGGCTTTAGAACGATTCACTTCGGGTTCCAAGGGTCTTGACATGATCCTTGGAAAACAGAAGTTCGTTCTTAATCGATCTGGGTTAGGGTATCGAACCAAGTCGAGACAATGGTTATATTATGCTGTATTAAACCAACCTAGAGCCAAAGTTCAAGCATGGGTACCCAAACTTTGCTTGAACAACCAAGCTGGACCAAACTAGTATTGGATCCCCAAGGACAAGATTCACATCTTGCCTAATCATTATCGTGATTTTAGTCCAAGGGAGCCAATTTAAAAATAATTTTCATAATTAGATAAATTTTTTATTCCTTAATTTTAATTGCATGCTTGATTGTTTATTTATTTCTGCAAATTATTATGTTTAGACCTAAGATTGGTTAGACTAAGGACTGAAACGATTTAATTGAAATTTGAACAACATAGTATTGGGTGGAGGTGAGATGATAGTACGTTAGGGAAGTCATTTTGGTGGAACTAGCCGAAGCTACCGATCCAAGACCTAAACTAGTTAGACCAAAATCTTTCAAGGAGTAACTTGAAGATGAACTTTCAATAAAAGACTTTGTCAAGGAAAGGGTTGATGATCCAATAAGGCTACGGCCAAAGAAGACCTAGTGCCTCGCCAAGACCTGGAAGCCGATTATTGAAAATCAAATTCACTTTACTATTGTCAGATTTGAATCTAACACAAATTTCAATTAATCTTAGATTTAACCACTTTTCAAAATAAACTTAAAACTCAATTGTTTTTAAAATTAATTCAACCTTTCAAAATCAACCATGATTTCAAATTAAAATCTTTATCTCTGTTAAAACCTGTCTCGCAAAACCCATAAGGTTAACGTGATTGATAACTCTAGATTGGGTGAGACAGATTAGGTTGTGAAAATCAATTTAAGCTATCCTTAATTCTAATTGGATCCAAATCAATAAATACTTTATGTGTAGGAACATAAAGATTTGGATCAATGGATGTTGGATAGCGGATGCTCCAGACACATGACTGGAGACAAATTAAAATTCACCAAACTCAAGTTCAAGAACCTAGGCTCAGTAGCATTTGGCAATAATGCTACACTCAAAGTCATTGTGTCAGGTAACATTGAACTCAAATCAGATTTTGTGATTAAAAAGGTACTCTTGGTTGAGAACTTCAAATTTAATTTACTTAGTATAAGTCAATTATGTGATACTGGCTATATAGTTACATTTACCAACTCTGACTGCCTAATTAGAAACCTTCAAGACTCATAAATCATGCTTAAGGGCACTAGAAAAAATAATGTTTATACTATCAATCTACCCTTACTACCTAAATGTCTCTTAACTCAGTTAGAAGAATCCAACCTCTGGCATAAGAGATTAGGTCACACTAATGTTAGACTAATTTAAAAAATCACCCAACTTGGTCTAATTAAAGGAGTACCAAAAATTAAGAATTATGAAAACACAATATGTAATTCATGCAACCAAGGTAAACAAACCAAGTCTGATCACAAGTCAATTTAATCAGACCTAACTCAAACCACACTTGAGCTCCTGCACCTTGACCTATTTGATTCACATGGAGCCAAGTCATTAAGCGGAAACCGGTACTGCTTAGTCACCATCGATGATTACTCTAGGTTTACTTGGGTTAGGTTCCTAAAAACAAAGGATGAAACCCTAAACCTGTTTATTGGCTTATGTAAGATAATTGAAAATCAAAATGATACCAAAATCAAAAGACTTAGGAGTGATCACGGGGGAGAGTTTGAGAATCAAAGGTTTGACGAATTTTGTAGAATTAACAGGTATATTCACGAATTTTCATGTCCTAGAACCCCCAGCAAAATGGGATAGTAGAAAGGAAGAATAGAACCCTACAGGAAGCCGCTAGGACCATGTTCAATGAATTCAACCTAGCTAACCAATTTTGGGTAGAAGCAATAAGTACGACTTGCTATATTCAAAATAGAGTACTAATTAACAAAAGACACAATAAAACTCCCTATGCGCTATATTACCATAGACTACCAAACTTACATTACCTAAGGGTCTTCGGATGCAAAGTACATATCCTAAACACCAAGGACTACCTAGGTAAATTTCAGTCTAAGTCAACTCCAGTAATATTCTTAGGATATTCAACAACAGGGAGGGCCTATAGGGTCTACAATAAACAAACTAATAAAATTGAAGAAACAATGAATTTAATCTTTGATGAGGAAACCAATCCAAAATCTGATAATCAAAACCTGAACCCATCAATTATCGATCAAGAGGAAAACAGGTCACTTATTGAACCATCAGTTGAACCACTAGTTGAACCTCTAAATGAACTAACTCTTGAACCAACTACTGCATCAACTGAATCAATAATTGAACCAACCCAAATAATTGAACAAAACACTGAACCAAACCGTCTTGCCGGACCTGAGGCTGACCCAAGTTCTAGAAGAACCAAGAAATCCAGACTCAGTCGCACTACTGATCAAATTGTGGGTGATCCAACCTTAGGAGTCAGAACTAGGTCTTCCTATAGAAATCTTAGTCAGATCGCACTAATTTCGAAAATTGAACCTAAGACTATAAAGGAAGCCCTACCTGATCCTGATTGGATCATAGCTATGCAAGAGGAATTAGCGCAATTTGAGAGAAACCAAGTCTGAGAACTAGTACCTAAACCTAAGGGCAAGTCTATTATAGATACTAAATGGGTATTTAGGAATAAACTAAATGACCAAGGAGAAATAGTCAGAAACAAAGTCCGCTTAGTAGCTAAAGGGTTCAGTCAAGTCGAAGGGTTAGACTATGACGAAACCTATGCCCCAGTAGCCAGACTTGAGTTCATTAGAATGTTGTTAGCATTTGCAGCCTATAGAGGATTCAAACTTTACCAAATGGACGTTAAGTCAGCCTTTCTAAATGAGTTCATCAAAAAAGAAGTCTATGTAGGACAACCCCCCAGCTTTGAGGACCTAGAAAAATCTGACTACGTTTTCAAACTCAATAAGACACTTTATGGACTAAAACAAGCACCTAGGGCATGGTATGAATGCATATCAACTTACCTCATTTCTAAGGAATTTAATCAAGGACAAATTGACTCAACTCTTTTTGTTAAAACTTTAGAAAAAGACATTTTCATTACCCAGATCTATATTGACGACATAATTTTCAGATCCACCAACTCAGACTTCTTAAAAGAATTTGTAAAAATAATAGAAAATAAATTCGAAATGAGCTTAGTTGGTGAGCTCAACTTCTTTTTAGGACTACAAATTAAGCAAACTAGGGATGAAAATTATGTTCACTAATCCAAATATGCTAAGGAGTTAATAAAGAAATTTAAAATGGATAACTCCAAAAGCATAAGTACCCCTATGACCACAAATGTAAAAATTGATAGTGACCCTGAAGGTAAATCTGTAGACCTTAAGCTATATCGAAGTATGATTGGAAGTCTACTTTACCTTACAGCTAGCAGACCTGATATCCTATTCTCTGTAGGAATGTATGCTAGATATCAAACTTGTGCTAAAGAAACATACTTAGCAGCCCTAAAAAGAATACTTAGATACATTAAGGGCACCCTAAATGTAGGGATTTGGTATCCTAGGACCTCAACTTTTGACTTGTCAAGATACTCTGATTCTGACTATGCTGGATGCAAACTAGATAGAAAGAGTACAAGTGGAAGCTGCCAACTTTTAGGAAATAGCCTAGTCAGTTGGTGCAGTAGAAAGCAACACTGCGTAGCTCTATCTACAACCGAAGCAGAATATGTTGCCTTAGGAGAGTGTGTAGCACAACTCATATGGATGATGCACACTCTTAAGGACTTCCAGCTTGATTACAACCAAACCCAAGTCTACATTGATAACATAAGTTCAATCAATCTAACTAAGAACCCAATCCAACACTCTAGAACAAAACATATAGAGGTTAAACATCATTTCGTAAGGGATCATGTAGCCAGGGGTGAAATAGTCCTTAAGCATGTAGACTCAAAGTCAAACTTAGCTGATATCTTCACCAAACCCTTACCTGAGTCTGAGTTTAGCTCACTAAGAAGGCAGTTAGGGTTATGCTTAGTAGAGTAGGACTGCTCTACATGTGTTTTTTTTCAAAAATTGTTTTATTTCCTATCTGTAATTTAATATGTTTGAAAAATCATTTTTGACTTGAAATTTGAAATGATTTTCTGACTTAGTTTTTTTTTAAAAAACCTACCCCATTCAAAACTAGGGCTTTTTCGTAAATAGACTTAGCTTAGGCCCTAACCCTAGAACTGCATACACCTATAGATCTAGAAGCCAGGATCTCACAAGCACCTTAGGGTACTTTTGATTGACAACCTAGACTGGGTTGAGATGCTTAGGTCTATGCCTTGATTCAAGATGCTTTAAGTCAGTGCATCTGCAGTAATTGGGGCAATAAATATCAATTAAACAGTAATCAGGTTAAGTGTCAAGCTTAGAAAATCTAACTTGATCAGATCACTTAACTTAACTAACCCTAGCGAAAGCTACTGTTTATGACAGTTAGTAAGTAGCTAACTGAGTTAGACAGGACCCAAAAGAGAAGAATTTAAATTGATTTGGTCCAGTTTATGCTTAGAATTGGTTCAATACAGAACTTTACTTTCTTTACTCTATTTTTTTTGCTATAATTTTTTTTGATATATGGCAAAGGGGGAGAGAAAGGAAAGGAGAGAAAAAAAAGTTTTTTTAATTTTTTTATCAAAAAACTTTTATCTCCTTTTTCAAAAAGTAAAGTAGTGAAAATACTTGTTTTCAAATTTGAAGCATCTTCAAAATTTAAAATTCTTTTGAAAATTTTCTAAGTGCATAACTTAAAATTCTTTTGAGAAATTTTCTAAGCGGTTAAACTTAAAATTATTTTGAAAATTTCTAAGTGTTTAAACTTAAAATTCGTTTGGAAAATTTTTGAAGTATTTAAACTTAAAATTCATTATGGAAAATTCTTTCTCTAACTCAAAAATTTATTTGGAAAATTTTTAAGTGTTTAAACTTAAAAATCTTTTTAAAATTTTCTAAGTGTTGAAAACCTGAAAAATCTTTTGAAAATATTTTTTTGGATAGTCAAGGACTTAGAAATGTTTTCAAAAAACCCCCCACGTATTTTTGAAAAACTCAGGGGGAGAATCTTTTCAGGGGGAGGAAATTACATATCTTTTATATTGCTTGTTTCCTTAACTTAACTTTTTGAACCATATTGTCATAAACAAAAAGGGGGAGATTGTTGGTGCAGGCAGCACCTAAGTCAAACCTAGGTTTTGATAATGGCAAAGGGTTCAGAAGTTAAGATGTTATTGTGATCTAACATATTTACTGAGTGTGCGGGAAAAGTCCTAGGTACACTAGGCAAGAAGTCCTTGCAAAGGGCTGGGCAAAGAAGTCCTGGTCAAGGACTGGGCAAGAAGACCTGACCGGAAGTCGGGCAAAGAAGTCCTGGTTGAGGACTGGGCAAGAAGTCCTAGTAAGGGGCTGAGCACCGAAGACCTGACCGGAAGTTGGGCAAGAAGACCTGACCGGAAGTTGGGCACGAAGACCTGGTCAGGTGGATTGGGCAAAAGTCCAACCGGACGAGCCGGTTGGCAAAAGGTAAACTCTCCTGAGAGGAGTAGGTGAGGACGCGTTCCCCGTCGAGGGAACAGTAAGCGTCGGTTCGACTTAGGGTTCCATTTGGGAGACCCAAAGTCAGATCCAAGACAGCTACAATTGTATCTAATGACTAATACATTTGTTTGTTATGTTTTGGAACTAACCTGAGTTGCAGGATCGAAGGACTGGTCTTCTGCAAGTGAGGTGCCTCACTGGGGCTAGGCGCCCGGATGGACTCAGGCGCCCGTATAGATACGGGCGCCCCAGTGTGACGGCAAATTCTAGAACACAGCTACGAAGCCTCTGGACCAAGGCAGGTCAGGCGCCCGTGAGGTCACGGGCGCCCCCATCAGCTCAGGCGCCCAAGTGGAGATGGATAAGCACTGACCGAGCATGCGGATAAGGGTTCGCGCAGGGAAGGCCACGTGTTAGGCGCCCCTATCGTCAAAGGCGCCCGTATGAGCACTATAAAAGGGGGTGCACCCCCAAGGCTTCGATATCCATTGCTCTCAACTCTCCAGACACTTTCACTCAAGCGCTGCGCCCCGGCAAAGTTCGATTTTGAGATTCCAGCGCCGACGATGACCCTTTGCTCCGGAATTCGATCCACCTCGGGCGTCGGTAAAATTTCAATTTACGAAAGTGTTGTGATTTAAATTTCCAATTCTATATCTGTACTATCATCTTGTAAAAACTTTATCGAATATAGAATTGCCTAAAGTAAACGGTCAAGGACCGTGGGCTTTGGAGTAGGAGTCAACTGCGACTCCGAACCAAGTAAAAAATGACTTGTGTTCTTGTGTATTTTGTCATTTTCCGCTGCGCATTTACTCTTCTACTCCGAAAAATTTTAGAACGATATTCACCCCCCTCTATCGTTTTCTTCGATCCAACACACTTAACTTGATTGCTATTCAATTTGTATTTATGGTCTCAATTACTGTAGATGCACTGACTTGAAGCATCTTGAATCAAGGCATAGACCTAAGCATCTCAACCCAGTCTAGGTTATCAATCAAAGTACCCTAAGGTGCTTTTGAGATGCTGGCTTCTAGATTTATAGGTGCATGCAATTCTAGGGTTAGGGCCTAAGCTAAGTCCATTTTGCGCAAAAACCCTAGTTTTGAAGGGGGTAAGTTTTTGAAAAAAAAAACTAAGTCGGAAAATCTTTTTAAATTTCAAGAACTTGATAAATGAAATAATTTTAAAAAAATATTAAAATCTAATTTTCAAAAAAAAGAAGAGAAAATAGAAAAGATTTTTGAAAAACAATATAGACCAATTCTATTCTACTAAGCACAACCCTAATTGCCTTCTTAGTAAGCTAAACTCAGATTTTGGTAAGGGTTTTGTAAATATGTCAACTAAATTGGATTTTGAGTCCACATGCATAAGGACTATTTCGCCCCTGGCTACATGATCCCTTACAAAATGATGTTTAACTTCAATATGTTTTGTTCGAGAGTGCTGAATTGGATTCTTAGTCAAATTGATTGAGCTAATGTTATCAATAAAAACTTTGGTTTGGGTGTAGTCAAGCTGGAAGTCCTTAAGAGTGTGCATCATCCATAAAAGTTGTGTCACACTCTCCTAGGGCAACATATTCTGCTTCAGTCGTGGACAAGGCTACGTAGTGTTGCTTTCTACTACACCAGCTGACTAGACTATTTCCTAACAACTGACAACTTCCACTTGTACTCTTTCTATCTAATTTATAACTTTCATAGTCAGAGTCAGAATATCCTGACAATTCAAAAGTGGAAGTCCTAGGATACCAAATATCTACATTTAGGGTGCCCTTAATGTATCTTAGAACTCTTTTTAGGGCTGCTAAGTGTGATTCCTTAGCACATGTTTGGTATCTAGCACACATTCCTACAGAAAATAAGATATCAGGTCTACTAGTAATTAAGTACAGTAAGCTACCAATTATACTTCGGTATAACTTTAAGTCAACTAGTTTACCCTCAGGGTTATTATCAATTTTGACATTAATAGCTCTAGGGGTACTTAAGCTTTTAGAATTGTCCATTTTGAATTTCTTTATTAATTTTTTAGCATATTTGGATTGGTGAACATAATTACCATCCCTAATTTGTTTAATTTGTAGACCTAAGAAAAAGTTAAGCTCACCTACCAAGCTCATTTCGAATTCGCTCTCCATGATTTTAACAAATTCTTTTAGAAAATTAGAGTTAGTAGATCAAAATATTATATCACCAACATATATTTGTGCAATATAAATATCTTTCTCTAAGGTTTTAACAAAAAGTGTAGAGTCAATTTGACCTTGGTTAATTCCTTAGAAATTAAATAGGTTGATAATCGTTCATACCATGCCCTAGGTGCTTGTTTCAACCCATAAAGTGTTTTTCTAAGCTTAAATACATATTCAGATTTTTCTAAGTCCTCAAATCCTGGGGGCTGCCCTACATAAACTTCTTCTTTAATAAACCCATTAAGAAAGGCAGACTTGACATCCATTTGGTATAGTTTAAACCCTCTATGGGCTGCAAAAGCTTACAACATTCTAATTGACTCAAGTCTGGCTACTAGGGCATAGGTTTCATCATTGTCTAACCCTTCGACTTGATGAAACCCTTTAGCTACTAAGCGGGCTTTATTTCTAACAATTTCCCCTTGATCATTCAATTTGTTTCTAAAACCCCACTTAATATCTATAACTGATTTTCCCTCAGGTTTAGGTACTAATTCCTAGACTTGGTTTCTTTCAAATTGGGCTAACTCCTCTTGCATAGCTATAATCTAATCTAGGTTAGGTAGGGCTTCTTCTATAGTCTTAGGTTCAATTTTTGAAATCAGTGCGATCTGACTAAGATTTTTAAAAGAAGATCTAGTTCTGACTCCTAAGGTTGGATCACCCATAATTTGATCAGAAGGATGATTCAGTCTGGGTTTCTTTGTTCTTCTAGAACTAGGTTCAGCCTCAGGTCCGGCTAGACGGTTTGGTTCAGTGTTTGGTTCAACTACTTGGGTTGGTTCAGTTGTTGGTTCAGTTAATACCTCAGTAGTTGGTTCAATTGATAGTTCAGTTAATGGTTTAATCAGTGGTTCAATTGATGGTTCACTTAACGGTTCACTTTCTTTATCAAGATTTGATTGGTTTTGATTATCAAATTTTGGTTCAACCTCTTCGTCAAATATTAAATTGGTAGTTTCTTCAATTTTATGGGTTTGTTTATTATAAACCCTATAAGCTCTACTAGTTGTTGAGTATCCTAGGAAGGTCCCTGGGGTTGACTTTCATTAGAACTTGCCTAGGTAGTCCTTAGTGTTCAAGATGTGGACTTTGCACCCAAAGACTCTTAAATAGTGTAAATTTGCGATCTATGATAATAGAGTTCATAGGGTGTCTTATTGTGTCTTCTATTAATTAGGACCCTATTTTGGATATAACATGTTGTATTTACCGCTTCTGCCCAAAATTGGTTCGCTAGGTTATATTCATTGAGCATGGTCCTAGCGGCTTCCAGAGGGTTCTATTCTTTCTCTCAACTATCCCATTTTGTTGCAGTGTTCTAGGACAGGAAAACTCATGAATATACCCATTAATTTTACAAAACTCAAATTTTTGATTTTCAAACTCTCCCCCATGATCACTCCTATGTCATTTAATTTTAGTATCATTTTGATTTTCAATCATTTTGCATAAGTCATTAAATAAATTAAATGTTTCATCCTTAGTTTTCAAAAACCTAACCCAGGTAAACCTAGAATAGTCGTCGATGATTACTAAGCAGTACCAATTCCCGCTTAGTGACTTGGCTCTATGTGAATCAAATAGGTCAAGGTGTAGGAGCTCAAGTGTAGTTTGAGTTAAGTCAGATTGGGTTGGTTTATGGGTTGACTTAGTTTGTTTGCCTTGTTTACATGAGTTACAAATTGTATTTTTAAAATTCTTGATTTTTGGTACACCTTTAATTAACCCAAGTTGAGTAATTTTTGAAATTAGTTTGATATGAGTGTGACCTAATCTCCTATGTCAAAGGTTAGATTCTTCTAATTAAGTCAAAAAGCATTTGGGTACTATAGGTAAATTAATAGTGTAAACGTTGTTTTTCCTAGTACCCTTAAGTGTTATCTCTGAGTCTTAGAGGTTTCTAATAAGGCAGTCATAGTTGTGAAGGTAACTATGTAACCAGTATCACAGAGTTGGCTAATGCTAAGCAAATTGAATTTGAAATCTTCAACCAATAGCACTTTCTTAATAATGAAATCAGAATTAAATTCAATGTTACCTGACCCAATTACTTTGAGTGTAGCATTGTTTCTAAATGCTACTGAGCCTTGGTTCTTGAACTTGATTTTAGTGAATTTCAATTTATCCCCAGTCATGTGTCTGGAGCATCCACTATCCAACATCCATTGGTCCAAATCTTTGTGTTCCTACACATAAAGTATGTATTGATTAGGATCCATTAGAGGTAGGGATGACTTAAATTGAATTTCACTACCTAGTCTGTCTCACCCACATCTAATGTTATTAAACATGTTAACCTTATGGGCTTTGTGAGACAGGTTTAAAGAAAATGTTTAAAATTTTTAAACACAATTAATTTTGAAAAAGTTGAATTAAATTTAAAAAATTGTTGAGTTAGGATTATTGATTTTGAAAATATGTTTAATCTAGGATTAATTGAAATTTGTGTTAGATTCAAATTTATCAAATAGTAAATTGAATTTGAATTTCGAAAATTGGCTTCTAGGTTTTGGCGAGGCACAGAGGTCTTCTTTGGCCGTAGCCTTATTTGAGCAACAACTCTTTCCTTGACAAAGCTTTTTATCGAAATTTCATTTTCAAATTACTTCTTGAAAAATTTTAGTCTAACTAGTTTAGGTTTTGGATCGGTAGCTTCGGCTAGTTCCACCAGACTAAACAGACCGAGTAGGGTACGCCTTACCCTACATGACCTTATTAGAAAAGCTTCCCTAACGTACTATCATCTCATCTCCACCTAATACTATATTGTTCAAATTTCAAATAAACCGTTTGTCCTTAAACTATTCCTAAGTCTAAGCATAATAATAACTTTGCAAAAAAAAAAAAAACAAGCAAGCAAGCAATTAAATAAAAAATCATCTAATTATGGATATGGTTTTTATATTGGCTCCCCCTGGACTGAAGCCTCAATAAGGGTTAGGCAAGATGTGAATCTTGTCCTTGAGGATCCAATACTGGTTTGGTCCAGCTTGTTTTTGTTGATGCAGTCTGGCCCTGATTGTTGTTTTGGTGTTGACAATGATTTTAGTTTAGGAGGATGATTATGATGATTATGATTAAGTCCTGATCGAGGATTAGGCATGATATGGAAAGTCCTAACCTAGGAGGTTATGTGTGATGATTGTGATGATTATGATAATTATGATTAAGTCCTAATCGAGGATTAAGCATGATGTTGAGAGGTTAGTGTGGAAAATCCTAACCTGGGAGGTTAGGTGTGGAAAATCCTAGCTTGGAGGGCTAGGTGTTGGAAAATCCTAACCTGGGAGGTTAGGTGTTGGAAAAGTCCTAATTCGGAAGGGTTGGGTGAAAAGTCCTAGCTTGGAGGGCTAGGTGAAAAGTCATAACTTGGAGGGTTAGGTGCAAATTCCCATCCTGGAGAATTAGGTGAAAAAGTCCTGGCTTGGAGGGTCAGGTGCCTAGCTTGGAGGGCTAGGTTGGATGATGTTCTAACTCGGAAGAGTTGGGTGAAAAGTCCTAGCTTGGAGGGCTAGGTGAAAAGTCCTAGCTTGGAGAGCTAGGTGAAAAGTCCTAACTTGGAGGGTTAGGTGTAAATTCCCAACTTGGAGAGTTAGATGGAAAAATCCTTAGCTTGGAGGGCTAAGGTGGATGAATCCCTAGCTTGGAGGGCTGGGTAGAGTCACTGGATCGGTCTGGTGACCGATCAGGGACTTTTGGCACGCTGCTCCTTAGTGGATCGGTCTGGTGACCAATCCAGCTATGTCTGATCGGACTGGTGACCGATCAGGGAGCGCACAGTGAGATTGGGAATCTACTGTGTGGCTCCTGATCGATCCGGAGACCGATCAGGGAGTAGGCTGCTTCCTTGCTGTCTTGCTCCTGATCGGTCTGGCGACCGATCAGGGAGCAAACGGTGAGTGAGTTCCCTTGCAAATCAGAGTCTTGGATCGGTCTGGTGACCGATCAAGAATCTTGAGTTTGATTAAAAAGTAACTGTTCATCTGCTCTGATCGGTCTGGATGACCGATCAGGATCCAATCTGATCGGTCTGGTGACCGATTAGGATTCACCCTGATCGGTCCGGTGACCGATCAGGCGTGTATTGCTGCGAGAGCTGGGAATCCTAGCAAAGCAGTGGATCGGTCTGGTGATCGATCCACACACCCTGGATTGGTCCGGTGACCGATCACTTTAATTCAAATCTCACTGTCAGACGTCGTCAGAGCGTCTGATCGTATCCGATTTGCTGATGTATGTTCCTGAGATTTGATATACTGCTTGATCTTCTGCTCTAATGCTCTGATTGAGTTTCAGGTGACAGGGGAGGATTCAAACACTCAAGGAGAAGTCAAAGCGTGCTTTCCTTGGAGCAGGTTTGTCCCTTTTCCCATCTCAGGTTGCAACGGCGAGCTGCAGACTGGAGCGGAGACTGGAGCTCGACTGAGGAGCTCAGTGAGTCCAGAGATAGCTCAGTAGAGGCTGGCGTTGGCAGATGAGTAGCTGGGAGCTACAGAGATGGTGTCACCTGTCGCTTGGCGGAGAAACAAAAAGGAACGCATGAGTTACAGTTCACAGGACGGGAACGACTTGAAGTTCTTGAAGTTTTTGGAGTTCTTGCTGTGCTCGCGTGCTAGTGCTACAAGCTTGCTGTTCTTGAGTTCTCCAACGATTCTAAGCAAGCTATTGAGAATCAATCATCATACTTGAGCGCTTGAAGGAGAAAACAAGAAGCTTGGAGTCCGACAGTGGGAAGACACGAAGCAGACAGGGGTCTGCGTGAGATTGCCACTGGGTGGAGCTCAGGGAAGCTTGCTGTGTTTTATCCTTGCTAAGTGTTTGAGTAAGATCTTTCTTGTTGTTGTTTCATTGTGCTCATTATATATTATTGTCTGAAACACGCTGTGGAGAGGTTTCTCCACCGAGAAGGAGGTTGCTTCATATCCGGTGTTAACCGGGGCTTGATCTGCCGACGATCAAGGGATCGCCTGTTGGGCTAGAGAGGGGGGTGTGAATAGCCAAGACAAGAGATTTTGGCTCTTTTTGATCTTTCTCTGCAGTTAGGGTTAGGCAGCGGAAACAAATACAGAAACCAAATAACTGCAGAACAGAAACAGAAACCAAACCAGTCGCTAACACCTCGATGTACAAGGTTCGGGGATAACTTGCCCCTACTCCTTGGCGTGCTCGTAAGGTGAGCGATCCCTTGATCGTCGGCAGATCAAGCCCCGGTGTCCCGGATAGAACAGAGTCTCCTTCTCGGTGGAGAAACCTCTCCACAAGCTTCTCAGAATGATACAAGGTTAAGCACAGGAGAATACGAGAGGGACTCACTCAAAGATGTACAGGAACACTCAAGAGTAAGCTCTAAGAGATCTCACAGCAACAAAAAACACAGCAACACTTGCTTCTTT
>JAGFNQ010002566.1:314348-343175 GCA_024364735.1 Boesenbergia rotunda | reverse complement strand
ACATGCGTGTGAACCCGCAAATATGCCAACCCACTTTGACATATGATACTACTAATTATTGCAGTTTGGGTAAGATTTTATTTAATTTGAGTGTAAGTTATTTAAGAATTAATTAAATTAATTAAGAATTAATTTAAATTTGAATTAATTAAGAATTAATTTGAATTTGAATTAATTAAGATTTAATTGAATTAATTTGAATTAATTAAGATTTAATTGAATTAATTTGAATTAATTAAGATTTAATTGAATTAATTAAGGTTGAAATGATTAACTAATAGTTGTGGGTTTAAGTTCATAATTTTCATTATCTCAAAAATTTGTAACTCATCCACTACTTCTTCCTTTCTTATCTTTTCAAGTTTTTTCAATAATTCAGGTTTATTTGAATCTTTGTGATTTTTATTTACTATGGCCTTGATCTAAGAAAATTCTAACTCCTCCTCATCCTCAAAATCACATCCTTTAATATCTTCAAAATTGGTGGAGTAATATGGGCCACTAGTTAATGTTTTATAATAGTCTTCAATTCTATCTATAATTAAATTACTATCTGGGAGAATTTCATCTTTATTATCCTTAAGAATATTTTCAACAAAATCATTTTTATCCTCAGAGATAATTTCGATAATTTCAGGATTATCAGAAATATTTTTAAGATTTTCAAATTCAAATTCAGGATTATCCTTAAGGTTTTCGAATTTGAATTCAGAGTTATCCTTAAGGTTTTCGAATTTGAATACAGAGTTATCCTTAAGGTTTTTGAATTTAATTTCTATAATTTTATCAAATCTATTTTCAGAATTAAAATCAGTAATTTTATCATATCTATTTTCAGAATTAAAATTAAGATTAATTTCAGTATTAATTTTAGCATTATTTCTAGGAATTTCAGAATTAATTTTACAGAATAATTTATTGATATTGATAATAAAGAGTTAATTTTTGATAGTTTATTATTGTCTACATTATCTAGTTGATCATGCAAGACATTAATTTGCCTATTTACACAATTTAATTTTTCAAAAAAATTATCTAAATAATTTACATAAGAAAGTGTAGGAAATTTAAAAATTTTCGGAACATAAATTTTACGTACCTTTGCCGGACACTGATTTTTGTAGTGTCCGTATTTCTTGCAATTGAAGCATCTGATGTGGTCCTTGTTCCTCTGGACTCCTGGTGTTGGTGCCTCCTTTACCACCGGTGAAGAACGAGTCTTATGAGTAGGGCACTGATGTTTATAGTGCCATCTCTCCCTGCACTTGAAACATATTGTATGAAATTTAAAATTTGACATTTAAAATTAAAATGTACCTGATTCACCCCTAGGCTCCCCCTCAACTCCTGGCGTCGTTGCTCCGTCGGCAGTTAGTCCGGTGAAGAGCGGTCTGGCTCTGATACCACTTGGAGGACCGGTGCCGTTGATAGAGGGGGGGTGAATATCGACCGAAAACATCTCGCGGAAACTTCATAGAAAAACTTGTCGGTTCATTCTTAAACAGAGCGTTAGTAGTAGCGAAAAAATAATAGAAAGAATAAAAGAAACAACAACACAGTGCACGCGGGATTTACTTGGTTCCCAACCCCCAGGGTCAGTATATCCAAGGCCTAAGCACGGGAACACCTGTCCACCATTGGTCTCCTTTCCAGACTTTCTGAAGGCGGAGAAAACTGTCATACAGTGCAGAGATTACAATCACAACATATGAAAAATAAGTGCAGAATAATTAAAGCAAACCAAAAATGAGCTGGTCGAAGAATCGGCAGATCTGGACCTCCGAAGTGCCGCGCACTTCCTCCTGGAGCCTCCCGGTCGTATAGCCTCATCGTTAGCGCGTTGTCATTGCTTGGAAAGCTCAGAATCGTGTCTGGAAGTTGTATATGAAGCTGAGGGGTCGAAGCCCCTTTTATAGGCATCATACGGGCGCTTGTGATCACCGAGGCGCCCCTATGGGCTTGGTCAAACCTCATCCCTGCGTCGAACTCGCCGCAGCTGATAAAACCTTTGACCAGGGCCCCCTGGACCTCCCAGGCACCTAAATGAAAGCTTATCTCTGTTTCGAACTCGAAACAGCAAATACAGTTTTCAACTTGGGCGCCTGTATCATCCCGTGCACCTAAATGGAAGTATGTTCTGTGTTCCTTCACAAAACTGGTTTTTTGTTCTTTGATCTGGGCGCCCCCATTAATGAGGGCGCCTGACTTCAAGGTTTCCAGCACAGTTTTTTCTTGCTTTGTCTTCTATTCTTGGTACCTGCAAGATACACAAATACAAATCAAATATACACACAATATTAGCCTTAAGGACTTGGTTCTGACTTCGGATTTCCATGAAACCCTAGGTTGAACCGATGCAAGTTCTCACCCCCGAGAACGCGCCTTTCACCTACTCCATTCAGGAGACGATTTCCACCCAATCCTTTGGGTGGGCTTTTGCTTAGCTTCCGATACTCTCGCATCTCGAGACGTCCGAACCCCGACCCATCTCTGCATCTGTCCTTAGTCATCGCTCAGCTAAGTTGCTCAGTCCCTTGGACCAAGACTTCGTGCCCAAACCCTAAGTCTAGGACTTCGGTGCCCAACCCTCGGCCAGGTCTTCTTGCCCAGTCCTTGACCAGGACATCGTGCCCAACTTCTGGTCAGGTCTTCGGTGCCCAGCCCTTTGCCAGGACTTAGTTCTCAATCCATTATCAGGACTTAGTGCTCAATTCTTCGAACCAGGACTTATTGCCTAGGTTTACTAGGACTTTGGTTCATTTTGTTACTCCTCTCTTAACTCCCCTTCCTTTGTTCATTGTATCACTGACTTAAGTATATTGTCAAACATTAAAACACTTAGAGGAGGATATCACTGATGCAACTTGCACCAACATAGAGTATTGATGGGTATGGCTTGGCGGGTTTCCCTAGCGAATACTTGGTCATCCTTGAGAGACCTCTCCATGTCAACAGATTAAAAATTAATCCGAATGGAGACCTGTCTCCCAACGACCATCTCGTCATCGTATCATTTGGTACGAATTACAACTTGGACAATCACAAAGATCGAGTCTTGTAATTCTCCTAACCAAACGACCGCAAAAAAGTCAACGAGTGGATCACCGATTTTTATGTTTATAATTGGGGTCCAATTAATTAATTATTGAACATTAATTAACAATTAATCAAACATAATAATCAATTAATTTTTCACATGAAATGACGAGACGAAATAAGGAGCCAAGGAAGAGAGTTATACCTTCCTTTACCTCGTAGCCTTCTACCATATATCCCTCCCCTTCCGGACGTCATCTGGGCAACGAGCTACAGTGAACCGGGATCACCAAGGCTCTCCAAAGAATCACCTCTTCACGCCAAAGCCAAACCCTAACCCTAGGCTTTGGGAACCGCCGGCCTTCTCCCCTATTCCTTGTGCCACCGACCACCGAGAGCCTCCAGATCACGCTGACCACATGGCAGTCCAAGGGAGGAAGGTAATGAACGAGATGAAGGAGCGAATCAAGCTTCTCTCCGACCAAAACCTGGCCAAAATCCTCCACCACACCAAACATGCGGCGCCGCCGCAAGTCCACCTTACGCCGCCTCCCACCGGCTGCCAACCACCCCTCTCTCACCGCTGAGCACCACAAAAGGAAGAGGAGGTCACTTCCTTGTCTATTCTAGCTTCGTCCAAGAGATGGTGGAGGAAAAAGAAAGAAAAGGGAAGGAGAAGGTCTCCTTCTCTTGCGTCGGGCACAAGCCCTAGGAGAGAGAAAATGAGAGAGGAGAGGAGAGAGGCCTTGGTTGATTAATTGGATCGTTAAACCTTGGTTTCATGATCCTATGGGGTTTATATAGGGCTAAGGTAGGGACCAAGAGGAGGAGTTGGGTTTTGGCCCAATAATGGATGTAAAACCAATCCATTAATGAAGATCCATTCCACTAAAGCTTCTCCATTGAACTTCCTCACCAAATCCCATATTTTCATATGGGCTCCACCTATTATGAGTCAATGACGGGCCCAAATATACTAATTAATTTGTCACGAAATGTATGGGCTCATCAAATTTTTATATTAATGAATGAATAGCTGGAAACCCTTTTACAATCAAAAACTGAAAATGTAATATAGGGGCCACAGGTCGTATTTTTCTCGGGGCTAGTTGTCGTGTTTGATTCGAACTTGTATTTGTGTCGTTTTTGAGTTTTGGGTTTCAAGTTAGTAATTTGGTTTGTAATTGAAAATGAAATGGCAGATGAAGAATAGGAACCTTGATTGAATGAACTTGAGTAAGAAAATTGCCACCAAAAAGCTCAACTAATGAAAACCTAAATAAGCACTAACAAGAATTTTTCATGGAAATCGTTTTCTGATTTTAACACAAGGCAAAATGCTATGCAATGAGGTAAAAACAGCTATGGAGTTTCGAAAACAAACTAGATTAACACAAGGAGACACATGCAAAATTCAGAAATTAAACTAGTAGCAATCAAAAGCTTGCAAGCTGACCGAATGAAATGAAAAGCTAAGAACTTAGCAGAAATGATAAAGAAACAGCTCACTTAGACACCAACAAAAGCAAGGTAAAGAATGCAGAAATAAAAGCCAATGCAGTTTTAAAAACAAACTTTCGAAATATGATGCTAGCTAAGCTAATAACATGGATTGAATTGCAAAAATCAAAACCAAGTTATAGGTTAACAAAGCAAAACACATACTGGACTCGAAGCTGGAATTAATGATGAAACCAAAGACAATTTGGCACACAAACAGCCTAGCAAATTCAGAATTCTGCCGAAATTTCAGATTTAAAATGGCACGCAAGCTTGTATTTGGCACGCAAGAATGGAGTTTATACTCAGAATTTTAAACCAGAAACAAACTGAGATGAAATCTAACTACTTACTAACAATTGACTTAACAAACTACACTGAAACTTTAAAACAACTACAGCAGAAACACCTTGAGAAATTGCTGAAACAAAATGGCACGCAAGCTAAACCAATTGGCACACAAGAATTACATTGCAAACTAACTGAAATTTAATTCAATCTATCACTAAACAACTTCCTATATTACTCTACTTGCAGAATTAATCTAACTTACAGCTAAGAACTGAAAATCTGAAATTAAAGTAGCTGAACAAGAATTCAGAACAGAACAGTGCAGTAATCAAAATTTACAGCTAAACTGAAATTAAACTAAGGAATTCTACTCCTCGATTCCTTCCAGAGCTCAGATACTCCTTGGTTGTCAAGCAAAGGAGAGCCTCGACCCGCAAGCTCAGCAAATCATGGGAAAAACTCATCAGCGATTGAATACAGCTCAAACTGCCCATTCTGAAATTTCCATGCGATTTCTTCATTGCAGCTGTGTCTGCGTGCGTGGTGATGGATGACGATCCAGCTACTCAGGAACCCCTCTGGATAGCTTAGATAGAAGGTGTAGAGCACAGCCGATCCGAAGAGTGTTAAATGGACAAAGCTGTAGAAACCTCTCACAACTCTGTTCTTGGGCAGATTTGATCCGGAAACAAGACCGATTGCCTTCCCAATGATCTAGCACATGAGTTCTGCAAGAAGATCGAGTGGTCGCGCCAACGGATTGAAGAAAACTCAAAGCAAAATGAAGAACTCGACGAACTGGAGAAGACGGTGAAGACGCGACGAAGGCTGAAGCTGGGCAGATTTTTGATTAAATACATAAGCATTGGACGACTGTGATTGATCGGATGAAATCCAACGGCTGATCTTTCTCTGATTTGAGCCAAACTTTTATGATGATGATCTGGGGTCAGGATCTGCCTTGTGGTAGCTCGGATCCTCCAGATTTGCAACGGATGGTCCAGATCAAGCTAATCTTTGAATGGATGATCTAGAGCCCTCCAAGCTTGATCCAACGGTTGATTGAGCTCTGATTGTGATGAAACCTTCAGATCTTGATCAGGGTGCTTGATCAACCCTAGCCCTAGCTCGGATGGCTTCAGATCATCCCGGATGGCTCAGATCTAGCCGCTTTCGAATCGAACGGCCCAGATTTAATCGTAATCTTGATAATCTGATCCGGGTCACTTCCGACTTGAGTTTGACCCAATATGCCCTAGATCCTTGAACCTTGATGCCTACAAAAATAGATCAAGAATTAGTGGCCAAAATAATCCAAAAATTTGCATATTTGCAATTAAGTCCAAAATAAAGGTAAGTTCTAAAACCTAGGGTAATTTCACAATTTTGACAATAAAAACATAGATCAAACATGGATTTTAGCAGCTCAAATAATCAATAAAATGGTGCTTATCAACTCCCCCACACTTAAGCTTGAGCGTCTCGCGAAAACACTAACTAAGTATCCCTTAGGCTTTCTTAAGCATAATTAGAAACAATTGAAAAGAAATTACCTGGGGTTGCCAATTCTCATAAATCTAAGCTCTATGGATTACTATCTTGTCCTTAAATCAACAACTTGGCCTTTTCATCTATCATGAGTCATTGAGATGAATTTAAATCTCTAGCCTTTCAAGGAAAATAGTGGTGGCTCTCTCCTTAAATTCTAAGTTGATGATGGAAGTGGAGCTTACTCAAACACACATGCTTCTTGCACTACCATAGGCTTGCTTATTATCTACTCTCTACCATTTATCATGATTAGGATCAACATCTATAAAAACAAAGAAAAACATAGAAAATGGTAAGGAGTGAAATAAAAGTCAAAGGAAAGGAAAAATTGATAAAGTGGAAGACTTGAGTGCTCAAGGATGTTTTCAATGAACTTTGCCTTCATATCAGTTCCCTAATGAATTCAAAAAGTGTCCTGGAGTAAACTCTTGCCTTGCACTTCAGAAATTCAATACAAAATCCCTCACTAATCCCTTTGTGCCAATCTTTGCTATTTCGTGCCAACTTGTTTCTTCCCTCTTTTCTATTCAGATTTTTTTTCTTCTTTTTCTTTTCTGAATTTGGTCTTAATTGCTTTCTTTACTCAGTCACGATTTGCTCAGTTCCATCTCAGAATCATCTCCAATCCCTTATAGTGCCGTGAGCATCCAAGGAATTGCCACCTCTTGTTTTTGAATCTGCCTTCAACTATGTTTCATGAAATTTTCTACAGCAGTTTCAATTCTGCTCCTAAGAGGTTTTGTTCAATTGAAAACCATTCTGCAAGTTCGGGTTGAAGGCTGCAAGGCATTGCTGATCCATAAAGCATGGATTCAATTTGGAGTTGATACAAAACTGCTTTAATACATTCTCTGATTTCTCTCTGTTATAACTGCCTCCTTGCCCAGATTTCTGCATTTTTTTCTTGGCACAGCAATTTGTATCATTTCGGCAGCTCAGAGTTGAAGTATCTCAGCTTCAATTCAGATTTTATCCAGCTGGAATTCAGATTGACTTCAGCTGGAGATCCAATTCCAGCTCTCGGCAGCAATTTCAAGCTCTCCCTTGCTGCAGTTCAGATTTACTTAACTCTGTTCAGTCTTGATACAAGGTTTACTGATTCCCTAACTGCTCCACTTAATTGGCACTGCATCACTGATTTTACAACATCCAAAACTCGGATTTCCCTGCACAAAAATTTCTGCCCAAAAAGCTTCAATTCAGCCTCCATCTTCAACTTTTCTGTTTGCTTCTTTTCTGCTGCGCATTCAGCCTGTTCCTGCTACACTCCAGATTGTTTCATTTCAGAAACTCAAAGTTGAAGTATCTCAACTGCAATTCATCCTTCCAGCAGTGTTTCCAGATTTTTTTCTTTTCTCTTGATCAGTTCAGAGTTTCTGCTCAAGCTTCACTGAAATTTTTTTTTAGAATCAGATTTCAAGCTGCTTTTGCGTGCCAACTTTAAACTTGTCACAGCTTTTCTTTTCTTTCCTTGATTTCCAATCTGTCCAGCTGCAATTCCAGATTGTAACACCTTGTTTCTGAATTTAATCAAACTTCCTACTCCAAATCACATTGCTTTTCCATTTTAGCTCACAGATTTTTATTTTCATTGCTTCAAACATGAATTTTTTTTAGCCTTCAATTCTTTTGTTTCCCTTCTCTTCTTCACAGCTTTTCTCAGCTTCAACTCAGACTTATATCTCCCATTCAGATTATTTTCAGTTTCTCCAAATTCAAGTCTCGACAGCAACTTGCAGAAATTCACAGCAATGCAGAAATTTCCAACAACTTGCAGAAATTCACAGCAGCTCAATTCAGATTGTTGCAAAGTGTTACTGATTTCATCCTTCATCTGTGCTACAAACTCCATTAATTTCCAGATTTTCTTTCACTGCTGATTTGGGCACAGATTTTTTCTGTTGTTTTCAGATCTGTCCAGCTTGTGTGCAGCTTCTACATCAATTTTTCAGCCTTGTTTAGCTTCAATTCAGCACTTGGCAATTTACAAGCTTTCCCTGGCTGCATTTCAGATTTACTTATTTTCATCTGTTTCCATTCGGATCATGTTTTCAGATGGTATTGCTTCAGCACTCGGCAATTCAGTTTTTCTCTCAGCTTCAAACATGAGTTTTTCAGCCTTCAATTCAGATTGTTTTAACTTGTTTTTAGCTGCAGTTCAGACCATTCCCAGCTGCAATTCAGACCATTCCAGACCAGGACATGCTTCACTTTGAATTTCCTTTTTACTTTGGTGTAGAATCTTCATTCTTCTTGAAATGGCACAGATTTTTTTCCTTTCATTTGGCACAGTTTGTCTTCAATTGGTGCCAACTTCCTCCTAATTCAGATTTTTGGTTCATCTTTTCTTTTCTTTGCTTGCCATTTAAGTCTTCAAAATATGATAAGGAAACTAAATTTCCAATTGCTTCCATCTCTCTAGCTCATTCTTGGTACCAAATATCCCTCACTTGGCACATGAAAAAAAAAATTCGAGTTGAAAAGCATCCTTGATAGAAATTGCTTCCAAATCACTAATCACTCCCCCACACTTAAATCTTTGTCCGTCTCGGGCAAAATAGTATTAAGAAAACATCCCAAGCAAACAAATCCATAGAAGAATTAGGGTTAAGATTAGCAATAAGGAAAGACAACTAGAATAGAATAGGCAAATAGATGTGGAAAGGTAAATAAAATGATTAGTCCCTATAGATGTGATCCAACCATTGAAATATGATTTTGAAAGAACCTAAGCAAGTTCTAGAATACAATAACATATGTGTGTCACAAAATAAGGCTAATCTCACTAGGTAAAAATAATCCATCTCAAATCCTCAATTAAGAATCCAAAGCAAAATCGTACTCAAGCATCCAAGATTTCATCCATGAACTCAAATCCTAAGTTTTGACAACCAAATTTAATTTATTTTCTAAAAGACTCTAAAATGCTATGGAGAAAAACTAAGGGATACATTTATTCCTAATCATGCAAGAAGAAGTGCGAAAACACAAAACATAGTATTTACAATGATTTTATTCATGTCATGTTACTCTACTCACTTATTTATTAACAAGATCTCATTTTAAGAGTGAAAACATGCAATAACGGAAAAGGCGACAAAAATCAAACTCCCTTTTATTTCTGGCGGTCGGAGTCTGTCAAGAAAAAGCCTCCACCGCGGTAGTGGAGGAGTCAGGGTGTGCGAAAGAGCTTCTTCCATTTGTTCCACTTCACTGTGCATCGCTCCCCCACACTTGGATTTAACTGCAACCTGTTCAGGTGGACGAAGATTATTTAAATACAAGACCCATGTAAGAGGTAGAGTGTTTTGAATTAAAGTAAAATCTACTCCCTCTTTATTCTTTGTGGGACTCATTTCAGGAGGTTTCAGTCTGTTCAAATGAAGCTCCCACTCCAGCAGTCTTCTGGACCCTGCAAAACAATGTACTACCCCTCTAGAGCGTGCAGGGTACGAAGGAAATAAAATAATATCAGTTTTTGCATATAATTTATCCAAAAATGAATCACATCCAATAAAATCAAGTTTAGGCATCTCAAAGAATTTTTTACAATGAATATCTACCCAAGATGCATCAAGACACTTATCATAATCAATGAAATCTATTTTGGATGTTCCAATGAAATTTTCCCAATTATTCCCCACGCATGACAAATCAAGAAATGTATCGCAACCAATAAAATCAACTTTTGGTGCCCCTCTTGATGTATCCAAAAAATAAAAGAAATACTTACCTGATCGCGCTGAAAAATACCTGGAGGTTCCACAATGATAGATGTGTCCATAGCTCCCTCCTGGTCAAGTATAGAGTCCGTATCAGGTTCAAGTTCTAGTAGGTGCTCAACTGGTATAAGTGATCCTTGGGGCTCTGTGCAATCCCCTACACTTTGAATCTCAACAGAAATAGGTGATCCTTGGGGCTTTGTGCAATCCCCTACACCTAGAATAGTCTCTCCAGCTGTAAAAGCATCTGAAATGTCTTCTAAAAATTCCTCAGTCTCAGCAGTAAATACTCTCTCAGCCTCCTCTGAATGAATAGCTTCTCTAGAAAAATCCTCTAGAAATCCCTCAGCCTCTATCTCTGTCTGTTCCAGCTTCTCAATAAGATCCATGCTCCTGATGGAGTGATCCTCTCTCGGTTGCTTCATAGCATCGAAAAGACTAAACTGAATAACCGTATCTCCAATCTCCATAGAAAGTGTACCGGCATATACATCAATTTTGTTCTGGCCGTCTTCAGAAACGGTCTGCCTAAATCAGTGGAGAACGGTGTGCCAGATAATCTCCCTCCATATCCAAAATATAGAAATCAGCAGGAAATATCAGCTCCTTTACCTTCACCAAAACATCTTCAATCATACCTGCTGGGCGTGTCTGGCTCCTGTCTGCTAGCTGTATCATCACGCCAGTGGGCTGTAAAGGGCCTATGCCGAGCATCTGAAAGACTGACCTGGGCATCACATTTATAGAAGCTCCTAAGTCTAACATAGCATCGTGAAATATGGTGCTCCCAATCTCACAAGAAACAGTAAACATCCCAGGGTCTTCACATTTCTGAGGTAGGCATGGATAAGCGAAGAAACATTTTTCCCAATGCTGACCAATTCATTTTCCTTAAGCTTCCTTTGTTAATACAAAGATCCTTCAAAAACTTAGCATACTTTGGAATTCTTTTGATCATGGTCAACAAAGGTATATTGATCTCCACTTTGCTGAAAAGCTCCACTAGTTCATTAAATTCCTTAGCCTTCTCCTTCTCCCCTTGTCTTTTGGTTGGAGTTCTCCCCTGTGGAAAAGGCAAAGGAACCCTAAATCATCACTTTGGCCGGAATGGTGGCTGAATTCTGCCCTTCTGTCCCTTGCGTAGTGGCTGCTGTCCCTTGCGTCTCGGCACTGATTTCTTCTCCGTTTGCCACCAAATTTGGAGGGTTGCTCGAGGAAGAGTTGGGAATGGGCTAGGGTTGGAATCAGCTGAATTTGAACTCATTTCAGTGTTGTTTTGGGCTGGAATTGAAGTTGCTGTCCGGTTTCCTGAAAATTCTGCTCTTGGACTCTTTGGAGATGTTGTAACCTTCCCACTCCTCAAATAAATAGCACTCACGTTTCCTTTAGGATTAGGAATAGTTTGGGAAGGTAGTTGACTGGATCCTTGAGCTTGATTCTGATTGATCCCACTAGCCAATTGACCCAATTGCCTCTCAAGGTTGTGAATATGTTGTTGTTGTTGTTGGAACATTTGTCGTATCTCCATCATCTGTTGTTGCTGATCATTTGAACCACTAGAGCTCCCATAGCTTGCATATGACTTGTGTGGGGCTGAAAAGGTGGATGAGGGCTGCTGAAAATTGTGAAAACCTTGCTGGAAATTCTGCATTTGAGGCTGATTTTGCTGATCTTGACTCTGAAATGTCTGAAATGACTGCTGAAAGTTTTGAAAACCCTGCTGTGAATGCTGGAATTGATTTTGGAAAGGTTGAAAACCCTGCTAGAAGTTGTGATTTTGTGCTGGAAATTGCTGTGGAGGTTGATTTGGCGGCTGGTAATTGCTGAAAGGCTGCTGCAATTGTTGCACAGGTTGGTATTGTTGCTGGAATGTGTCCTGAAACTGCTGGGAAGGCTGAAATTGATGCTGGAATGGTTGAGATGACTGCTGAAAATTCTGTGTAGGTTGCTGTGGTTGCTGTGAACTCTGAAATGAGGGATGATTTTGCTGAATTTGATGATTGGAAGGCGGTTGTTGGTAAAAAGAGTTACCATACTTCAAATTTGGGTGGTCCCTCCAACCCGGATTGTAGGTAGATGAGTAGGGGTCATTTCTTCGTTGGAATGGAGCTCTAGCCAAGGCCGCAACCGATTCATCTTGTTGGAGATTTGGACAATGGTCCGAATTATGTTCTTGGCTTGAACAAATGCTACATACTCTTGTAACTTGATTTGGAAATGAAGTTGTTGTTGAATTTGAGGCTTGGTTCACATTGTTCGCTGCCATTTGCTTCACTAAAGATGCCAACTCCGTCAATTGGTTCTCCAACAAGGAACTTTTGCTTTCTTTTTGTTCATTAGGCGACACTTGAGCTTCATGAACCCCTCTTGTAGTGAGTGCTCTACTCCCAAATTGTTGAGTATTCTCCGCCATGTTAGAAATGAGTACTCTAGCTTGCTCCGGAGTTTTATTTACCAAGGCTCCCCCTGCCGCCGCATCAATCATGCTCCTATCCATAGGTAATAAACCTTCATAAAAATATTGCACAAGAAGTTGCTCACTAATTTGGTGTTGAGGGCAGCTAGAGCATAACTTCTTGAACCTCTCCCAATAATCATAAAGGGACTCTCCAACCACTTGTTGAATGCCATAAATACTTTTTCTGATAATGGCGGTCCTTGATGCTGGAAAAAACTTCTCTAAAAATGCTCTCTTCATTTCAATCCAACTAGCAACATGTCCAGTGGGCAAATAATACAACCAATCCTTAGCAGCCCCAGTCAAAGTAAAAGGAAATGCTCTTAACTTAATGTCTTCTTCAGAAACGCCCTGAGGCTTCATAGTAGAGCACACCACATGGAACTCGTGCAAGTGTCTGTTTGGATCCTCCCCAGATAAACCCTGAAACTTTGGCAACAAATTGATGAGTCCCGATTTGAGCTCAAAACTCCCCCCTAGCTCTGGATATGCTATGCTGGAGTACTGAAATGCAGCGTCAGGTGCTGCAAGCTCCTTCATGGTTCTCTGGTGGTCTGCCATGTCAATGCCTGAGTGAGTGCTGATAGTCTGAAGTGGAGGGATATCTGTAGTCTCAGAAAGAATGGCCTGGCTCCTCCTGACTCTGAAAGTCCTCTCAATCTCAGGATCGAAATCTTCTAATTCAGCACCTAGAGACCTGGTCATAAAATCAAACAAATCACAGTAAAAGTGGATAAAAAGATAAAACAAATAAAATCAAATCAAAAGATATGACAATAAGCACAGAAGTAAGTCAAGAATGATATGAAATAAATGCACAAGCAAAAATCAAACACGTCAACAAACAGATTCCCCGGCAACGGCGCCAAAAATTTGACGGACCCAAACTAAGTGTCACGAATGTGGGCCTCAAATTTAGAATTTATAAATGAATGCTGGAAACCCTTTTACAAGCAAAATGTATAAGAATGTAGCAAAGGGGCCACAGGTCGTATTTTTCTCGGGGATAGTTGTCGTGCTTGATTCAAACTTGTAGTTATGTGTCATTTTTGGGTTTCAAAATAAGTGATTGAATTTGGATAGTAATTGTGAATGAAAATTGAAAGGAAAATTAAGGAAAGTGAACAATGGAACTAAGCAAGAGATGGCACTTGATATTTCCACCAATGGAAATCGAGTCAAGCTATAAAATTTAACCGAAGTTTGGAAAGCAAGCTTAAATGCAAATGCACAGTAAATTCTGATGGAAAGAAATCGAAAGTGTTATGGAAGTTATCTGAAGCAAATCAAGCCCAAAGCAATTGCTATTTATGCCTTTCGGAAATTAAACAAGCTACACATGTTTACTCAACTAACTAAAATTTGGGAAGCCAACCACTGCCAACACAATTCAAAAATTAATGACTGCCAACTTATTGATTCCGAATGCAGTCACATGCCACAAAACTAAGTGAAATTCAGATTGCAAAAATTGCAATTCAGTGGCACGCAAAAAGGCAATCTCCTTGTACCAAACTCTAACTCCAACTTACAAAACTAGCATGTTTCGGCTCCACTTTTCAAGCTGTTGGTTCAATTAGGGAACAAAGGTATTAAGGGAAAAACTAAGCAACATTAAGGTAAGGAATCGAAACTCAAAGCAAACCTATAGCAGCACCAATTCGGAATTGGAGTAAACATAAAACAGATTTGATTTTTCAGGCTTTAAAAGGCAAGCAACAATGGAATTGATTGCACAAAACTTAAGGCAAATGCTATTTAAAACCAAACAAACTATCTATCTACTACTAGAGCAGTAATTAACAGCTAAGAAACTCAGAAATTCGAAACAAGTGCAGAAACCAAAGGAAAGAAAAACAAAACTGAATTAAACTTGGCACACAACACTTGAAAATGGCACGCTAGCAAATTAAACTAAAATGAACTGAAATTTGATCTTGTCGATTGCTAAACAAGTCCCTAAATTACTCTACTTGCAGAATTGAAGCTAAATTACAGCTAACAACTCAAGAATCGAAAAATTCAGTAACTAAACAGAAATTCAGAACAGAACAGTGCAAACATTGAAAATTAAGCTACAAAACATGAAATTAAGGGCCTAAACTACTCCTCAACTCCTTCCTCAGCTCAAGAAATTCTTGGTCGTCAATCAAGAACCGGCTTCGAACCCCTAGGCTCAGCAAATCGATGGACAATCGATTCTGAAGTTGTTTCTGAACTTTATCTGTGCTTGATGGAATTTTTCATCCGATTCACTCCATCTCGATTGGAGGAGCTGCGATGATGATGTGGGAAACTTCTGAGCTCACCTGAGAACCCCTACAAGTGGTTCAGAAGCTTTGAAATGGATTGTGGTCGAGAAGAAGATGATCGGACTGAGAACTGCCGGAACCCCCAAGAAATCCTCTGTTCCAGCGCAAATGAGCAGAATTCTTCAATCACCAATTGCCAAAAACTTGATTCTCGATCTGGGAATGAAGATGAGGTGGTCACGCCTTCATGGAAACAAAAATTTTCAAAAACGATGAAGAAACGAGGAAGAACGGCGAAGAACAGTGGAGCTAGGCTGAAGACGCGACAAGGGTAAGCTGCGGTGAAATTTTCCTTAAGTATTAACCAATGGACGGCTGTGATTGATTTGCTTCAATCCAACGGCTGATCTTGGTCTGATTTGAGCCAAACTTTGATGATGAAGATCTGGGGTCAGGATCTGCTCGTGGTAGCTCGGATCCTCCATATTTGCAATGGATGGTCCAGATCTAGCTAATCTTTGAATGGATGATCTAGAGCCCTCCAAGCTTGATCCAACGGTTGATTTAGCTCTGATTGTGATGAAACCTTCAGATCTTGATCAGGGTGCTTGATCAACCCTAGTCCTAGCTCGGATTGCTTCAGATCATCCCGGATGGCTCCGATCTAGCCGCTTTTGAATCGAACGACCCAGATTTAATCGTAATCTTGATAATCTGATCTGGGTCACTTTCGACTCGAGTTTGACCCAATATGCCCTAGGTCTTTGAACCTTGATGCCTACAAAAATAAATCAAGAATTTAGTGGCCAATTAACTCAAATATGTGTAATTTTGCATTTAAGTCCAAAATATGAATAAGTTCTAAAACCTAGGCAATTTCACACTTTTGGCAATAAAAACATAGATCAAACATGGATTTAAGCAGCTCAAATAATCAATAAAATAGTAGTTATCACTTACTATCCGGTGTTCACCGGGTCTTGATCTACCGACGATCAAGGGATCGCCCACCTTAAGGGCATGCCAAGGAGTAGGGGCAAGTTATCCCCGAACCTTGTAAACCCTCCTTGTTAGCGATCTTGTTTGATTGTTCTAGTTTGCTTTTGGTTTCTGCATTTCTGCACTTCTCTACTTTCATTGTTTCCGTTGCGGTGCTACTAACGATTTGAGTGCAGGAATCTGATAAAAGCTCTAAGTCCAAGTGTTTGGCTATATTCACCCCCCCCCCTCTCTAGCCATCCGGGTTCTAACAGTTTGGACTCAATCCGAGGTGATCTGACCGTTGGATGAAGCGAGGATGATCACAGCCGTTCATTTTGAATTGGAATTAATTAAAACAGAAAACTTCTCTGCCCAGCTGAGTCGTCGCGAGTTCATTAGTTTTCATCTTGTTCTTTGTTTTCTTCATCGTTTTCTTCTCCGATCGTGCGCGGCCACATCAAATCCGTTTGTTTTCAAGTTTTCAGATTATCAAGATCGATTTCCAATTAAGTTTGCAACAAAATTCTTCTCTGAAAGGAGCTCAGGTGAGGGTTTCGCCGGGGTTCTGTTTCTGTCAATCGCTTCCGTTTGATCACTGGTTTTCTTCGTCTGGAGCTGTCGAAGCTTTAGAGGAGTTCTCCGAAGTGTTCTGATAGCTTCTGAGTTCGATCACAATCCAGCCAATCAAGAAGGAAGAGATCGGGACAGATTTCAGCTTCTGATCGTTCTCTGTGATCGGACAAACACGCTTCTGATCGGTCCCCAATCCGATCAGAAGAAGTCCTGATCGGTCCCGTGACCGATCAGGAAGATCAATACGCACCAAAGCTATTGCAAACTGATCAGGGGAGTTTCTCTTCGTTGGTTTTCAAGCTAGAGGGTTTCTAGCTAGACTTTTGTGTGACGGCAAGGGGAAAACTTGGCAAGGGACTGGTTTGATGTTCAATTTAGGATAATTTTGGTTCTAAACACTTATTTCTTCAAGTTGCTTTAGTTTGTTTTAACTACACTTCGAGTCAAGTTTCTTAAGCATTGTTTTGTTCTAACTTTCACATTTCTACAATTAATTCCCTGCATTCAAGTTTAGTTCTTAAATTTCAATCCATTAGTTTTGAATTTAATTGCTTAGTTGTTAAATAGGGATAAGTGTAGTTTCAACAATTTTGAGTTAATTTCTGCTTTAGCTGAGTTCATTCTGTTTCATACTGTTATTTCATTCATATTCGCAAAAACCCCCATCTTACTTGAAAACCCAAAACATTAAATGACAAAAATTCAAGCTTGAACTAAGCATTCTTAACTAGTCCTTGGAAAAATACGACTTGAGGCTCTTATACTACACTTAATTTTGTAAGCTAAAGGGTTTTCAATTTATAAATTCAAATTTGAGGCTCATCGTGACACTTGATTGTGGGCATTCATCACCGCCACGCGTCCGACTGAGAGCCGATCCGAGGGTCGTGGGAGCAGGCCCACTTATAACTCGCGAGGGCGAGAGTCTGGCTTCTCGGTCGGGGACATCTCAGGGAGCATGGGCTACCACACGTCCGACTGAGAGCCTATCCGAGGGTCGTGGGAGCAAACCCACTTATAACTCGCAAGAGCGAGAGTTTGGCTTCTCGGTCGGGGACATCTCAGGGAGCTTGGGCCGCCACGCGTTCGACTGAGAGTCGATTCGAGGGTCATGGGACCAGGCCCACTTATAACTCGCGAGGGCGAGAGTCTGGCTTCTCGATCGGGGACATCTCAAGGACTGTGGGCCGCCACACGTCCGACTGAGAGCCGATCCGAGGGTCATGGGAGCAGGCACACATATAACTCGTGAGGGCGAGAGTCTGGCTTCTCGGTCGGGGACATCTCAGGGATCGTGGGCCGCCACACGTCCGACTGAGAGCTGATCCGAGGGTCGTGGGAGCAGGCCCACTTATAACTCGCGAGGGCCAGAGTCTGGCTTCTCAGTCGGGGACAACTCAGGGAGCGTGGGCCGCCACGCGTTCGACTGAGAGCTGATCTGAGGGTCGTGGGAGCAGACCCACTTATAACTCGCGAGGGCGTGAGTTTGGCTTCTCGGTTGGGGACATCTCAGGGTGTGTGGGAAGCCACACATCCGACTGAGAGCCGATCCGAGGGTCGTGGGAGCAGACCCACTTATAATTCGCGAGGGCGAGAGTCTGGGACACTTGGCCATTTATACGAGAAGGCGGATCTTCCACTATTCCCATGAGTTTACAGAGTACAACTTTCTCTGCCAGCCTGCCGGGCGGGATCTTCTTTGTGCTAGCCCGCCGGAAATCATGAGCACCCCTCCCTAGATGACATTTTTCTGGTTGGCCTGTTGCTCCTCCATCTCGACATGTTCCTGGAACATGTCGCGAGCGAGCGGAGGCCCCCGTTCGAGTCTTTCGTCGGCCAAGGGGAGGTTTCGCCCATCTCGACCCGGGTCCTGCCTGGGGGAGGCTTGCCTTCTTCGTTTGGGTGTAGCTGTTGGGGGTGCTTGACCTAGTCCGAACTGACGACACTCTTCCGTGTCATGTGTGCGGCCGTGATGGAATGTGCAGTAGGGCCTCTAGTGGGTCGGCAAGCACCCCTGAGCCACTTGCTGCACTTGCCGATGCTCTGCTCTGGTTCGGTCGATCGGTTAGCCTGCACGGGAGTTGGGAATGATGCGCTGGCCGCTCCTTCTTCCGAGCGGCCTGTGCTTCTTCCACATTGATGTATTTGACGACCCTTCCCAATAGGCTGTCAAAGTCCTTGGGGGGCTTTCGGATGAGCGAGCGATAGAAATCTCCCTCTTGCAGTCCTCGGGAGAAAGCGCTAATCAAAACTTCGGGGGCGGCCGTTGGCACGTCCAGTGCCACCCCATTGAATCTCTTAATGTAGGCCCGGAGCGATTCCTTCGGGCCCTGCTTCATGACAAACAGGTTGACGCTTGTCTTGTGATGCCTTCGGCTGCTAGCGAAATGCTGGAGGAATGCCCCCCTAAGCTCTTCGAAGTTGGAGATCAACCCGTTGGGCATCTGGCTGAACCATCGCTGAGCGGATCCAAAGAGCGTTGTCAAGAAGGCTCGACACTTCACACCCTCAGGGTACTGGTGCAGCAGGGCGGCACTCCCAAACTTCATGAGGTGCTCTTCTGGGTCGGTGGCCCCTGCGTATTCAGACATGGTAAAGAATTTGAGATGCCTGGGGACCGGATCCTCCAAGATCCACGAAGCAAGAGGGTTGTGCGCTCGAGCGGCCGGCAGCGCGCCGGCTAGGACTTTTCCCTTATCACAGCGTGGTAAGCGCGTTCGGTTGGACGCAGATGCTTCACCCGGCGCGGGCTCCCCCTTGTCAGCCCGGCTGTGATGCGTAGGTGGGAGGGAGGGAGCCGAGCCTCCTCCTGGCGGAGCGGCCTTTCCCCTACCTCCCGAGGGATTAAGTGTCGCGGGCTCCTGGGGTCGCGTCGCTGGGCGCTCCGCACGTGGCAGCCCTAGCGTGGTTCCTCGAGCCCGGACGGCTGAGAGGAGCTCGTACTCCTCAGGGGTAACGGTCATCACGACCCGGTTGGACGCTTCCATCATACGCCTCCGATCAGGCTGAATGCCCCTCCTTCTAGCGCCAAATTTGATCCTGTTGTGAGGCGAGGTGGAGGTCCCCAGGGCGGGATGGTCCCCCGAGCGATACGAGCGGCTGAGGTGGCGCCGACTTGGCTCCGATCTGGCGACTGCCTGCAAAACAGTGACCGTTAGCAAACCCGCCGAGGAGTTTTCCCGACAAGACACTCCGACGGTCAAGTCAGTATCCGCAGGAAAATATAGTAGAAGCAAATGAACATGCGGTAGTAGAGAGAGCTCGCGCGAATACCTGCGGAATAAGGAGTGGAGAACTTATATAGCCGGGGGAGCTGACAACCCCTGTCCATGTTGACGAGACAAGGGTGTGGCAACTGTCAGCTCGTATGAGAGCACCTGAAGGTACCGCGGCATGACGCGGAGTGCTGAGGCAGTACGAAGGTACTGAATTGGCGGGATAACCGCGAGAGGTGCTATAAATGGGCAAGGCGCGCAGTACCCCTGTCCATGTTGACGAGACAAGGGTGTGGCAACTGTCAGCTCGTATGAGAGCACCTGAAGGTACCGCGGCATGACGCGGGGTGCTGAGGCAGTACGAAGGTACTGAATTGGCGGGATAACCGCGAGAGGTGCTATAAATGGGCGAGGCGCGCAGTACCCCGACGTCAAGGTCGTACCCTAGATGTGATGACATAGGGCGGCGTAGGGACGATCTAGTCCGTAGCCCGAGCACCGACCGGCGGGTCCGAGTGTCGAGGACTGGGTTGGGTAATGGCCAGGGAGCGTGGGCTGCCACACGTCCGACTGGGAGAGTTGAGGCGTGGGGTACGCCCTGAGTCGGGGGTTTGCTGTGCTGTGTCTGTCTGGTTTTGTCTTGGTTCTGTGAGTTGTTGGATCCGTGGGATGCTGAGGGAGTGTGGGTCACCACGTGTCCGACTGAATGGCCTGACCCCGATTCGGCTTGGGGTGCGGATTTAGGTGACTGAGTTAGGAGACGTCCGGGGTCTACCCGACCGACTCCGCCAGGATTCCCCTGATGAGGCCATCGTCGGCCCTTCTACTGGGCTCTCATGGTGCTAGGCTGGCTGGCTGAGCGGGCCGAGTCACCCGTAAGCAAGGGCAGGATTATTGTACACCAAATATGAACCGTAGTTACAATAATCATTTTAGGCTAATTAGTTTATGTGGATGCTATAATAATATTAATATGAGTAATGTTTGATGAGTTAAAAAATATTTTAATACAATAATATTTTATATGTAATAATTTAATTAAAAAGTAAATTTATTTTATATTATAATAGTGTTGTTGCTATGCGATTTTAAGATTATGAGTTTGAATCGTAAAAATATTTTTTTTATAAAATATAAAATAAAATTACTCATAAATAACTTTATTCTTCCTAGAGAGAGTTTGTACTAATGAGGGTTTTATGCACTAAAGTGTACTAAAATTATTTTTTTATGATAATAATTATGATCATAGCACAACAATAATATACTAAATGTTAAAATAAAAATAAATTTGTAGGCAGTTCTTTTTTTAATATTTTTTTTAAAATGGCACAAGTTTTTGACAATAAGTAAAATAAAGGACGTTTTAAGAAAAAAAGGTTTAAAATCATGTTGGAATAATTTAAAATTTACGTTTTTTTCCCGTTTACCTCTTCGGCATGGAGGATATGACGATCGTTCTAGTAAAAACGATGATAACTCTTATTCTAGGATTTCTTTAAAATCGTCTAAGAAGTAATTACAGGAGCTATTCAGCCAGCCGATCACCGTCCTAGGTGAGAGGGTCTAGTACGAGATGAAACTCATGATTCAAATCTAAGATTTATTATGACAATTTTTTATATGAGCATTAAATTTGCAACGTCCTCGGTTCGATACCCAATTACTATATATTTACAGGAATTTTTTCTCTAAATGTGGCGCGAACCCTGAGACGCTGGGCTTCTAGACCATCCACTGTGAGCGCTTCTCGATTTACTCTGACGACATATGGAAATTTTTATGAGGTCGGATCGATCGTTCGAAGTAAAAAAAATCTTGTTAATCAATTTTTTTTAAATCGGCAACGTCCATGGTACCACATGATTCAAATCTAAGATTTATTATGACAATTTATTATCTGTGCATCAATTTGGCAACGTCCATAGTACCAAATTGGCTACGCCCGTAGGGGCTGAGGACATGGCAACATGTGGATTCATGACGACGTCGGGAGATGATCATTTGGAAATAATTTATATATTTTATAACTTAAATTATATTAATGAGTTTCCGTGGATTGTCGTCTATTTGTTTGCTCTATGTAAACAAAAGGTACATGAAGTTTCTAGGAGAGTACTGTGGTTAGATCCTTCAATGATAGATTAGGTATTTAGAGTTTGAGACTCAACAATAACGTATTATTTAGGGATGGCAATTTCATCCGAATCCGACGGAGAATCCGACATCCGACCCGAATGGAGGAGGATATGGAGGTACTATCAATACCCGATATCCGACCCGAATACCCGATTAAATAAAAAATACATATATATATTAAAGATTTTTTTCCCAAAACTTACTAATAATTTGTATTAATGTTAGAAATAGATTATATATATGTTTAATCTATTTTTAAATTATAGATTATATTTTTTTAACTTTAATGTTAATTATAATGTACTTTTGTTCAATGATATAGTTGAATAGAAAGAAAAAAAATTATTAATATATAAGATATCCGATCCTTTAATGGGTATGGGTATACCCGATGGATATCCGATATCCGATGGGTATGGATACGGAGGATATAGAATCCGACCCGAATCCGACCCATTGCCATCCCTAGTATTATTAAGGATTTTTTTCTGTAACAGATAATAGACTCAGAACGTTAATCGTCAAGAAAGACTTTCATACGTAATTATTCGATTTATCTCGGTGGCATGAATTACCACCAAACAAAAAAAAAGACATAATAAAAATCCTTGATATTTCCTACCACCATGCTAGAGAAAAACTAAAACAATAAGGATGATATTATAATTATGGTGATTGTTGGCCCATCATTTGTTTTGTTTTAAGTTTGAGAACTTTGAAATTGATGGTGACAAAAAGATATTATATAATTTAATGATATTTAAATATTATTTTTTTAAAAAAAATTAGATGTCTAAGATGGAAGGCATGACCCTTCTTATTGGAGGATACAGATTGGGGATATCCTCAATTGAATGCAACATCAATGGCATATAAGCAAAACAGTCTTTCTATACTAAGTTGGATGACGAATTATGTATAGCTTGACGAAGATGGACAAGACTTTATAGAAATGTTAGACGAGAAATATAAAACAGAGTATATCAAATGGAAGAAATTCTTAGTCAAAAAGTTCTTTGTATGCCCGCCAACTGAAGAAGAGTAAATCAAATAGAGTATCTAACAATATATTAGTCAATTTGGTGGATACCCCGGAAGAGTGTTTATTCGCACTGGAGCCACTTAACAAATTTGCAAAGATAAGGAAAAGTTCTTGTATACATTGAACTTGGTACAATGAGATCTTGATGGGAAGGAAACTCTTCCACATCCAATATCATAAGCATTGATAGAGATGATTGAAGATGGCCTTGAACGAAAATGCTAATGCTCATTGATATTCAAAATAACCAGTATCTAGATTATTGCTAGTCAAGAGCTATACCCATAAACAAGGTTATTTAAAGATGTAGGCCATGTTACAGTAAAAGACTAATTTGAGCAATGAAGTTTAAACTCTTTATTTAATTGAGTTATTTGAATTATAACATGACCAAGTAAGACATACAATCTATATAAATTAGCAAAATTAAGATAATGACCAAGTGTTGAGTTACAAATGCAAGACTCGTATCGAAGTTGCACTAGCCAAGTTGCCCCTTCAATGAAAAGGAAAGAGTAAAAACAACTCTTCAGCATCTCCTAGAACCTTCATGAATTGTGATCGTTGCTTTCTTCCTACCTCATTGTTTATAATCTTGTCGAAATGGATGATTTTGATTGGTTTTCTTTCAATATATATTACTTAGGCACATTTACTAAAGACATCTCCTTGAATGGAAGAACAAATTAACATGCAACATTCTCATTTCAGAAACAGATTGACAAGAAACACATAACAATTGCACCTTGACCCATTAACTAAAATGAGCTCCAGAAAAAGTAACGACTCAAGAACATGCAACAATTCCTTACAAAAAGATGACATGAAACACCACGAACTTGGACAAACTAACTGACGACTGTTCCAGATAAGGGAACTTTTTAACATGCAAGTATGCAACACTTCTAAAAGAAACTATCAAGCACCTGTTGTATCATGCGACACTTATTCTCACAAAAAACACATGCATCACCACAAATCCCAAACAGACAACGGTATATAATGCTCAAAGTCGAAGGGCAAGATCAAGATCATGATCAGGAAAATCTTGTTGACCTATGACAACATGATTAGTTTGACCAATGTTGGAGATGAAATCTCTAGTAACTGGTCTGCCAGCACTGCAACTATTACCTCCTTCATTAACATTCAATCTCTCTGTTTTTGATCCACCTTGTGGTTCCAGCGGCACCAGAACAAAGCATTTAGATGGTTCTGGTTTCCAATTCGGTGCTGCCTTTGCCTGTTGCTTCTCAGTCTTGTGTGTATTCTGGTGCCCACCAAGCCCTTGAGGTGTGCTCAGCATCTTGTTGCAGTACTTGCAGGAATAGAGTTTGCAAGGATGCTGCCAAGGATCCATCACAAGCATTGCTGCGGCTTGGACTTGAGGATCCATCACAAGCCGTACCCTAGGTTGATCTCGACGATCCATCACTGCTAGAGCAGTAGAATGTATTAATAGCACACAAGATATAACAACGATGTGAGCGATATATATAGGAAAAAAGTTTGCACTAAATCTTCCGAGATGTAGTTTTCGATGTACCTTTTGGTGCCTTAGATATGCTTTCATATTTGGTGGTTTTATTTTGTATCTAGCGAGGGATTTAAATTGATATGGAAATTAATGAGATATACGACACTGAATGCAATAGTGAATCCAAAAGCAAATCTAACTAGATTGGCAAGGGGTGATGAAAGTGGTTTTATATGCGGTTTCCGAGTGTTGCATCACACCTTTACCTTATTATCAGTATCTAGCATGAGATTTCCTTAAAGCGGAGAAAATACTCTTAATCTTCCATCTGATTTACTCCATGCCTCCTATTTGATTTGGTTTGATTTCTTTTAGATATATCTCCGATTATTCCGCAATCAACCATAGATATGGTTATCACTAATATAGAGAGGTACCATATATTATCATTATAAACATATCAAATGCAATATTATTACCCAACACAAATTTGACATCAAAAAGGGAAGGGGATGGGAATGGGAATGGGAATGCACCATATTTACTACCTCTTGCACTTACCATACTTAATCAGTTTTCGCTGTTCATCAGACGTACTTGCCATCCTTCAAATCATCAGACAGCTTGCCATCCTCCAAATCATTAATTTCATTTGTCATTCTCACCATGCACGGCCTACTATTCTTTATTACTCATTGTTGATATCAAGCCTCCCTTCCTTAACTGTCACAGTTCACTCTCACTCTCACCATGTTTCTCTTCCTCAACCTGTAGCATCAGTTGAAATTAATCACATGCATCATCTAGACTGGTTGGAATCAATCACACATATTATTGGTTGATTCCATTAGTAGTTATCACGTCATTTTATAATACACACAAATCATTTGTGGCCATAATAGTCATGTAATTTAACATTATGTGAAAATAGAAAATCCATAGACTAGAATCTCAAAGTTTATGTAAAGCACTTATCTCATCCCATCTCTTACTGGATGCAAATTTAAGACACTATAAGCAGCTCCATTCAGGCTTGAACAATAGAGGAAACTAACTTAATTGAATTACAAGGGGTAATGAAGGCATTTTGGTATCTTGTCCTTGAGTAAGGCTGCATATAATAGACCCTCCTAGCTTCATACAAGATTGCCCTTTTTAATCCCCATATAGTTGCGTCCAACCTTGGTCATCACACAAAATTCAAAATTATCCATACTAATCCACAAGCCTCTTTTTTAGGAAGGCTCAACACTGTGCTAGTAGGGAGGTCATATTTAGGCAACCACACAACATAGTAAGTACACATTAACCTTAAGAATCACATGTTCGATCAAGCCTAACGTACACTTATGCTTACCTAGAACACATCTATTGATTGTTGCTTATCCAAAGTCACCTCTCTCCCCTCCAATTAATTTGCAATCTCTAAATTCTACCTTTTCTTGCCATTTCATATACTTCATTAATTTCTTAGTCTTTGGTTGCGACTAACATAGCAATTAGACATGACTCCTTAAACCCCATCCATGATGTCAATTCTATGCAAATCCCCAAAAGGAGCAATCGTCCTTGACAATGTCTAGGAATAATGATTGGTGTTTTCCCAATAATTACCTAAAATATAACACCATCATGTTGATGTTAGGGGAATGACCTTGCAAACATGGAACTTACATCTCATCACAACAAAAGTAAAGAAACAAATGTGTCGATAACCCAACTAATTAAATTAAGATGAAGTCCCTTATCAGTCTTTATCCCATTCCAGCCAATGGGGACTACAAAAATTTTCTCTATTGAATCATCCCAATGATCCTTACTAAAGTCACCAATGAGGACTACCAACCTCAGCTTCCATGGTACTTGGGTTTTGTTTACATGACAAGAGACATAGAATATTATATTCGCTTACCATCTCTTGTTAAGTGTAGACATATTGCACAAGGATACTGCAAGAGCGTCCTAGACCTAGGATAGAAGGAATGCATGAAAGAGGTTGGCATGGTACTTAGGCATAGATATTGCATGTTCTCTTGGACGTTGGTGTCAGCCCCATTTCTCCCTCATCTCATTGTTGCTTTGTCTCACTATCTCGCTTAGTATTGTGTCCCTCTTCCTTTCATCTTCGCTTGCCACCCCTCTGCTGGTCATCTGAGTGAAGAAACATTTGTTCGTCTGAAGCAATAGTCGCTGCCAATTGTATGCCCCATGAAACAATCACCATCATTCGTCCAAGTGAAAAAAAACATTGCCACTGTTGTAGGGATCTCTATGCGAAAAACAAAAAAAAAATACGTAGCGGAAAAAGGATCCTTCCAATGATCCATGTGAAAAATTCGTACAAAATTCTAACTAAGAGCTATACCATCAATGTGTGCCTTTAGCGTATCCCGTTAGGCTTTGGTTCGCCGGATCTCTACACGATCAGAATGTTTCTGATCGTGCCTCTAATAGTATCCACACGAACACGATCTTGATCTCGGAGATGAACCACCTTAGTTATGTTAGCAACTTGGGATGATTCACAAGACAAGAGGACCAAAAACACACCTTGTGTGTTTCGGCCAAGAAGGAGAGGAGGACGAAGGATGATCACTTAGTGCAATTTCGAAAATTGCAAGAAGAGCTTATGTATTCATCCAATGAATACAAAGGGTCTTTGTCCCTTGAACTTCCCCTCCTCTTAATGACCATAACTCACAATGAATACTAAAGGCTCTTGGTATTCTTTTGGCTCTTCATCTTCTATTCATCTAATGAATAGAATGTCTCCTGGTCTTCCTCTCTAATAATGTTTCATTAAACCTTTTAATAAACATTATCCGTTATTAAGTAGTTGAGTCTAATTTAAATGAGTCTAACTCGGATTAGACTCAATCCCATAATCCAATTGGATTCATTTGAGTCTAACTCAATTAATTCAATTTCGGATCACATTTTAGTCAAACTAAAATCAATTTATCTCAAAAATATCGTGTTCTTTATGTGTGACCCAATAGGTTTTCGTAATGTTGGTAATATATCTAAACTGCTTTAGACACATAAACAATGAGCGACATTTAGCAATGCATCATTGTTATCCAAGTGAGATCCGACCTAACTTCCGTGTCTATTATAATGTATGACTTTGACCTTCTATCCTTGATATCTAGATTGATCAATGAGGCATAAACCATGTCATCCTCTTATCAATCTATGTGTTTCTTGATCTCCAAGTAGACTTACTCAACCAAATGAGCTCAATATCTCAAATTGACTCATGTGAGCACGGTCATGCATTTTAGTAGTTCTACTCGATCAAGGGGCTCACATATATCACTCCCATCATATGGAAAGGGATAAATCTCATCTATCTCACTCACATTCCTCCGCATAATTCGTTGCATACCTAGTGATCGACTTTATAGTCTACCCTGTTACGGATGACGTTTGATGATATCAAAGTATACAACTCCTTATGTAGGAAACCGTAATGACTTCAGGTCTAACGACTATTCATACCAATAGTTACTATGAGAAAGTTTATGACACTCATATAACAATCCATGAAACTTTTTCATGGCAGGTCAATTCAGTATATATTCTCTAATATATACCCATGTGTCAATTTGATATCTCATATCCATGACTTGTGAGATCAAGTCATCAATTGACATACATGCTAGTCTCAACATATTTCTCTATATCATCTTACTATCAATTCAATTAATTGATATAATATAGATTAGAACATACTACCCAAAGACATTATTATACTTATTCGTTTGGCACAAACATGAAGTAAATATAAACTTTGTCTTTATTAATAAGATATGATACAAAAAGTTTCCTAGTCAATCATCTCATAATTGGTTTTAGGACTAACACTAACAACTGTTCCTTCATGTGAAGAAACTATCACGGTATCACCGCCATTCATTCGCGCAAAGAAATAGTCATTGAAGTTCATCCACATGAAGAAAGACTCACCCTCCCCCACCAACATTAGTCATAAAAAATTATCCATGAGAACAAGACATCTGTTAAATCTGGCTATATAAAACCCGGACGAGAAAGTTTTGGAAAAATTTATCAGAGATTTTTTTGAGATATTCGGACCTTGGGATGAGTTTTGAGGGGCTAATGTGTTCAACACCAAGTTTTGGAGGGTTTTAATGGTATGAAACCAAATTGGAGGGGTAAAATGTTAAAAACCCCCTAAATAAGGGGCTTTGTTTGGATTAGCCAAGTTTAGAGAGTTCAATTATTTAAAAACCGAAACCTAAGGGTAAGAGTTGGATAGCCCAAACGCAGAGGGGGCTTTTTGCAAATTTATTTTAACTTAAATCATTACCTCCTCTTCTCCGCCGACCCACTCATCGCACGACTGAAGAAATCGCAGCCCTCGCGATTTCCTTCTCCCCATACCGCTCGACGCCCAACACCAAGCACAAAGCCGGCGATCCTTCCTCAGCGTCGATCGGTGCCCTTCCCCGTTAGAGCCGAACTCTTCTTTCAGATCGTCGATCTCCTCCTCCACAGCTACGTGTCGGATTTCGTTTTTTCCCCTCTAGATCGTCTTGAGCATAAGGAAGCAGCGCCCCTTTTTAC
>JAGFNQ010002566.1:229813-314315 GCA_024364735.1 Boesenbergia rotunda | reverse complement strand
AATTATTCTGAAACCCTTCAGCAGCTCTAATGAATCGTGCCCCATTCCCTTCACCATCTTATACCCACTTGGTTCAGGACACGGTCTATTTGTGTCAGTCCCTACTAGGCTGACTACGTCACACCTAGCCCAAGTAGTGTCTTTCTCGTCCTTTGGATTTCTAATTACTCTCATGTATTTAAGAGACTCACACTCTAAACATGATATACTCTGGCCAGAGGTTTTGAGTAACAATCTGACGATAGGCCTGGTATACATCTCCTCGCAAGGAGTGGTGAATCCTTTGTAGGCTGTTCAAGCATCTTCGGGCACTTCAGCTTATACCCAATCATCCTGGGTCCACACCTCCTTGGAGATGCTTGCTTAAGATGTTAAAGTATAAGTCTCCATGACCAAGATGACTTGAACACCGCAAGTCAAAGGAACATCGCACTTAAGCCGCAGTAAGAATTTCATTGACATATCTATATAGATTACCATATGAAGTCTTACAGCTAGTCACTCCAATGAACTAGTTCCCATAACTAGCATCCATGTTTATCTCCAGACATTCCAATGTCACCAGCCAGTGAGAATCAGCTGATTAGAGAATAACCCATGCTAGTCTCAACAGAATTGATAGTGTCCGTGTTTATCAATTCATCGACTAGGGATATTTTCAATACTTCACATTTGCACATTTAGAGATAATCACTAGTTGTGATCCCATCATAAATTCTCTTATGCTGTGAGTTGTATTGCGGACATTCAGTAGATGAGTTTAAGATCCCAATCAAATACACAAGCATGTATACTCAAATAGTGAATTATCATTTATTAAAATAAATGTTTTACAATCATAAGGCGATTGCCTTAGGACACTTCTCTCATATCACTAACAGTTTGTAGGCAAGTTTTAGGGGGCGTTTGGTTTGCGTTTTTCAACGTATTTTTCATTTTCATTTTCTGTAGAAAATGCGATATTTTGGAAAACATGTTTGGTTTGCATTTTTCAGCTTTGTTTTCTAGAAAAAAACATAGCGTTTTCTGGAAAACTAGAGAATGAAATAAAGTCATTTTTCAAAAAACGAGAAAATCAAATGGAAAATACGCTCGACCACTCAGGGATAATGGTAGCTAGAGTTGTATGCAGGCAGTTGACACCCTCAGGTGCTAGGGGTCCCCAGAAGTGCTTTTGGGGTTTTATAGCCACAGGTGTTAGGCTTCCTGCATCTTGTCCACCCAACCACCCACTATAGCGGTAGCGGGAGTGTGTATAAATTAACTCATTGCATCATGTGCATATGATGCATCGTGTATTTTGCTTGTGTTTGTTGTATTTGTTTGAGCTATGATTGTTGCATTTGATTTATATGCATATACGACTTATTTCTTGTATTTATTATATGATCTGGATCTGTTTAGTAGTACGAGTATACTTATGGATTGTATCGCGAGGTTTTCTGATCATGCTCCTGCATATTAGACTGATTTTGAGTATGTACATTCACTTAGTATTTTTGTTTTGATTTTACTCTATTTCGGAAATTGTATGTTTATTGTTTCTTTCCTGCTTGTTGTACCATATTTAATACTGTGCATTTATCTATTTGCTATATCCGTAGAGTCCACCTGGACTCACCAACCCTTGATTTTATTTTATTTTCAGATAGTTGATAGTTGCGACTCATATTGTCAGGAAAGGATCCATTTGCCAGTGCCAGACATCAAGTATGGTTAGTTGCTTTGTATTTTCCTTAGTGGATTTGTCTTGGTTTCCGATTTTAGTGGACTTGTATTTATTTTTGTGGAGTCTGAGTTGCGTATATGTACTTGTGGATTTGTTATGTGTTGTTCGATGGAATTTGTGATTTTTATTTGGAGTATGCACTATTGGTAAGTTAAGGTAAGCTTTACGGAGGTTATGGGTTGTTTTTCTTTATTATTAACTATGTAGTTATGGTGTTTCTTTATTTATGATTGTATTACCAACCGTGTTGACTGAGTATGTTGTGTGATCGTTGTAGGGTTTGTAGGCAAGTTTTAGGGGGCGTTTGGTTTGCATTTTTCAGCGTGTTTTTCATTTTCATTTTCTGTAGAAAATGCGATTTTTTGGAAAACATGTTTGGTTTGCATTTTCCAGCTTTGTTTTCTAGAAAAAAACATAGCGTTTTCTGAAAAACTAGATAATGAAATAAAGTCATTTTTCAAAAATTGAGAAAATACGATTTTCTGGAAAATGAAAATGGAAAATAGAACAAACCAAACGCCCCCTTAGATTGTCCGCCGTGCAAGGGAGATGTTATTCAATTTTCTATTGGGCATACGACTCCTCAAGGCGTGACAACATCAACGCTAGTCACCTTCGACTTCGAGTCATTTTATTGAGGCACAGCACCATCACATGCATCAATAAATCAGAATGTCAGACATCCGTGGTTTGATCCCCAGCTACAACGTATTTGCAAAAATTTTTCCTCAAATAGCGACGCGAGTCCTGGGACGCTGGGCTTCTAGACCGCCCATCGTGAACGCTTTCCGATTTATCCTGGTGGCCGGTGAAAAGTTTTTATGGGATCAGACCGGTCGCTCGAGGTTGGAAAAATTCTGTTAATTTTGAATCAATCAGAATGTGAACAAAGAGTAGAATTTTGATCGCAAAGTTAGTGTTATTTTTTTGTTTTTGTTTGCCTCCTGTTGATTTCAGTGGAAAGGAGTGATTCGAATTTTTATATAATATTTTCCTTTTAGAGATATAAAGAAAAATAGTCATATTTTCCTCATCCTCCAATTCCATTCTCTCTCTCTCTCTCAGTTTAAGGAAACAAACCCTAATTCTTTCGATTCATTTTTTTTTCCATTCCTATTTACATCAACCTTAGATAATTTGCAGACAGCTTAGATGAAGACTCACATTCAAAACCCTAAGCCTAAACTGCAAGTGTTGAAATCTTGCATGACGACTCGCAGCCAAACTCCCAGTAGCACAGTCCGTTGACTCCTGCATTTCATCAATCTTTTGTTTCCTTTATGGTTAAATCTTACTGTCGTGGCATTATCTTGGCCGGATTTTGTAAAAAACTAAAATTTTAAATTTCAAGGAGCAAAATATATATATATATATATATAAAATATTATTCAATCCTATCTTTCGGTCCAGTTTGATTTGTCTAGTCCGACCCTTATGAAATCCTCAAACCTTAAATTTCTCAAATCATTCCTGGCCTCATCTACTAGATGGTAAAAAGCGATTCGTTTACCCCCAACGCTCCCGTCAACACGTTTCAGAGCCAACACAAAGGAGGTAACCATAGGGCTACTAGCCCGGATGGTGTGACTAGTAGCCCCGTGATTTATCTGCACCGCAAGAAAGAGAAAATGCAACCATTTTGCTCGATTTTCGCTTGGAGTAGCACCTCTTATTGCTTTTCACGCTCAAAAGTATGAAAATTAATGCTCAAATTCTTGCAGCATCAATTATAATCTCAATTAGGTTAATGATGGCAGATGGAAGAGACTCCACTCTGCCAAAGGCAAGAGAGGTGGAAGAACTGTCGCCGAGGGGAGGAAGAAGCGGTGGTGACGATGGCGGAGGGGGAGCAGTTAGAGGGGCTAGTGGCTGCTGCTGTAACGCTAGCCTTATCCACTTCCTTGCTCACTTCTGCTCCAAGTTAGAGCCAGTTTAATTATCGTTTGTCTTACCGATAAAAGAAAGCATAAAAGCTACATTTCTACAGAACATTTTACGGTTATATAATTTCTGATAACTGTGGATCCTTGGAAAGCAAGTTTTGATGATCGAACTGGAATTAGAATTATAGAACATATAAGGCTTGCAATTTATGGTTGAGTTGGTTAAACATATAATCATTTATATTTACAAGTACCAACTATTTATATAAATTTAATGAAACTAAGATAAAATAGTAAAATAACATTGAACCTAAAACCTAGAAGTTCAATAAAAATTATACGTGTTCCTCATAATTTTGGTTTACTATTGGAGTTTTTGTCACTTAGGAAAATCTAAGAGAGAACAGATAAGGTTAGCAGTTTAATGATTGAATTTGTTCAACGATAATGTTCAATAAAATGAGAGACATTGAATAAAATTCATGTATATTGGACACAATAGAACTATTAAATTTATAGGAAAAAATACATAATTATGAAATATTTAGTTGTCTTATTTTAGACTAATTACATAAATGTAAAATCAATATAATTAATTCTTACTATATTTATAATATTCTAACATAAATGTAGAATAACCTAATTAATCCTTACTATATTTATAATATTCTAGCACTCTCCCTCAAGCGGGAGTATATAGGTTATATGCACCAAGTTTGTTATAGATGTAGTTAATTCGAAGACCTCTTAGTGACTTAGTGAATATATTTGTTAGTTGATCATGAGAATTGACAAAACTAGTAGATATTTTTCCAGATATAATTTTTTCTCTGACAAAGTGACAATCAACTTTGATATGCTTTGCCTTTTTATGAAAAATTAGATTTGAGATAATATGCATGACGACCTGGTTATCACATATAAGTGGCATTTATGTAACCTCTCCAAAATTTTTAGTTCCTAAAGCAATTGTTTGAGCCATATAAGCTTCTAACTGGTTATGGTCATAGCTTGATAATCCGCCTTTGCACTGAATCTGGCCACAACATTCTGCTTCTTGTTTTTCCAAGAGACAAGATTATCTTCGACAAATATATAAAATCCAGAAGTAGATCTTCTATCAGTAGGAGATCCTGCCCAATCTGTATCAGAATATCTTATAACGAGTGCGTCCTTTGTCTTCATACAAAAGACCCTTTTCTGGAGCGCCTTTGATGTATTGAACAATGCGAGTCACAACGTTCCAATGTTACTGCCATGGAGTTTAGGAACTGACTTGCTATACTCACTACAAATGAGATATTCAGACGAGTAACAATGAGGTAGTTTCCTTACTAATCGTCTGTACTGTTCAGGATCTGGAAGAGGCTTCCCCTGATTTGGCAGGAGCTTGACATTGGGATCCATGGGGTTGTCGACTGCCTTCGAATTTAACATTCCTGTTTCATCCAAAATATCCATTACATATTTCCTTTGGGATCTAATGATCCAATCTTTGGACTGTGCTACTTCTGTCCCCAAGAAATATTTGAGTTTGCCGAGATGCTTCGTCTGGAAATGTTTGAAGAGATGCTGTTTCACCTGTGAAATGCCTAGGTGATCACTACCTGTGATGATAATGTCATCAACATAAACAACTAGGTAGATGCAACCAGTAAGTGAGTGACGATAGAAGACAGAATGGTCAGGCTCGCTATGATCATACCAAACTGTTGAACCACGATACTAAATCTACCGAACCATGCTCTGGGTGACTGCTTGAGGCCATATAAAGATTTCTGTAAGTGATATACAAGACCAAAAGACTCCCCTGGGTGACTGCTTGAGGTCATGTATACTTCTTCGAGCAGATTGTTGATGCAGTCTAACCTTGATTGTTGTTTTGGTGTTGACACCGATTTACGTTTTGATTTAAGTCTGGTTAAACGCATGGGGATTAAGTCCTAGTCGCGGACTGGGCATGAAAAGTCCTAGCTTGGAGGGCTAGGTGAAAAGTCCTAACTTGGAGGGTTGGGTGAAAAGTCCTAGCTTGGAGGGCTAGGTGAAAAGTCCTAACTTGGAGGGTTGGGTGAAAAGTCCTAGCTTGGAGGGCTAGGTGAAAAGTCCTAACTTGGAGGGTTAGGTGAAAAGTCCTAACTTGGAGGGTTGGGTGAAAAGTCTTAGCTTGGAAGGCTAGGTGATGAAATCCTGGTGAGTGAAGCCAGGTCCTAGCTTGGGAAGGTAGGTTGAAGTCCCAGTGAGTGAAACTGAACACGGAGTCTTGGTCCGGGGGACTGAGCATGAGACAGAGAGGGTTAGGAAGCTCGTTCTCTTGACTTTGGGTTGAATTGGAAGGCCCTGGATCGGTCTGGTGACCGATCCAGAGTGCCAGAACGGTCTGGTGACCGATCAGGGAGAGAACAGAAACCTTGGTTGGATTCTGTTCAGCCCAGATCGGTCTGGTGACCGATCCAGAGTGCCAGATCGGTCTGGTGACCGATCCAGAGTGCCAGAACGGTCTGGTGACCGATCAGGGAGAGAACAGAAACCTTGGTTGGATTTTGTTTAGCCCCAGATCGGTCTGGTGACCGATCCAGAATGCCAGGACGGTCCGGTGACCGATCCACGACCTAGGATCAGATGTCCGCGATTAAGGTTTTCTCACAGTGGCCCGATCAGGCTTGAGCCTGATCGGTCAGTGCCTATCCTGATCGGTCTGGTGACCGATCAGGCCTCACTCTGATCGGTCCGGTGACCGATCAGGCCTCACTCTGATCGGTCCGGTGACCGATCAGTAGCTGTAACTTTAATTCGAAATCACTGTCAGACGCTTTGATCGCGTCTGTTTTCTCTGCCGATTCTCTGATACACTGCTGATATGTTTTGATATGCATTGCTAAGCGTCTGTTGGAGTGTGCAGGTGATTCAAGAGGATTCAAATACTCAAGGATGGTCAATGGAGGACTTTTCATGGAGCAGGTTTGGATCTATTGTGTTTTCAGGTCTCAACGGCGTCTGACGCAACTAGCAACTGACGAAGGCGCGGCTGGCAACTGACGGAGGCTCAGCTGGAGGAGTGTCCAGTGGACTGAGTGCTCAGAGAGGTCAGTGGATCAGGGTGTGAGTCAGTGGTGCTGATGGAGCTGGCGACGTTGAGCATGAGCTTGAGACGAAGCTGGAAGCAGAGGAGCTGAGGTGAACGAGACAGAAACTTAGGAAGTTTGGCTGGGCTGTGTTCGAGCTCTCTGTTGCTTTGTGCTTAAGCGTTCTACTACATCCTTGTGAGATCTGAGTGAGCATTCCTTCTTGTGTGATCTCCTATACTCAAGTTCCATCATCCGTGAGATCTGTGGAGAGGTTTCTCCACCGAGAAGGAGACTCTATCTTATCCGGGTTCACCGGGGCTTGATCTGCCGACGATCAAGGGATCGCCCACCTTACGGGCACGCCAAGGAATAGGGGCAAGTTATCCCCGAACCTTGTACATCGCTATGTCGTTTGGTTTGCTGTCTTTGTTTTGATTTCTGTTCTTCAATTCTGTTTATGCATTCTGTGTGTTTCCGTTGCCTAATCTCTGAGTGCAGAAATCTGTTATGATCAAAAGATTTGTGTGTCTGGCTACATTCACCCCCTTCTATAGTCATCTATGTTTCAACAAGTGGTATCAGAGTTTGGGGCTCTGTTTATGCGGATTAACAACCGAGAGCTTACAATAAGATGGCTGTAGGAGGAGAAGGCTACAACATAAATCGACCTCCATTCTTTGACGACACAGATTTTCCATGTTGGAGGTCAAGGATGGAGTTCTATCTCAAGACCAATATCAGTTTGTGATTTGCCGTGAAGGAGGGCTTCATCCTTCCAAGAGATGGTGAAGGAAAAGAGCTAGACTTCTCCATGTGGTCAGCTGAGCAAATCAAAAAGGGAGAAGCGGATGCTAAGGTTGTAGTCACCTTGCAATGTGGGATGACCAAGGACCAACTCATCAAAGTTGGTCCCTTTACAAGTGCAAAGGACCTATGGAACAAAATCTTTGAGCTCCATGAGGGAACTCAAGACACCCGGAGAGCCAAGAAGGATTTGCTTCACAACCAACTCCAAAACCTCACCATGGAAGAAAATGAAAAGGTAAGTGAACTCCATGAACGGTTTAAAGAAGTGTTGAATGGTCTCCACTCCATAAATGAAAAGGTAGAAAATAGAGACCTAGTGAGGTATGTACTCAAAGCCATCCCTAGGAATACTTTGTGATCATCCATGGTGGATGCCTACAAGGTTTCCAAGGATCTATCTTTTGTAAAATTAAAAGATTTATTTTGTGAGATGGAACTACATGAGATTTCTATCACAAGCCCAAAGGAGAAAGGGGTTGCTTTTGTGACAGAAACAAAAGGAAGAAGGACAAGGAGGAGAAAAACCACTGTCATGTGGCTCTCGTGGCTTTAGAAGGATCAAATGAAGGGAGTGATAACGAATCGACAAGCTCCTCAACCGCACCTTTGTCATCTTCGGATGATGAAGAGGTAATCTCTCCGGCGTTAGACAAATGCTATAGAACAATAGCGTGCTTGACAAAAATGCTTAAGAAATCTAAGGCCAAAGTCAAAGCATTAAGGTTGGAAGTAAAAGAATTGAAATCCTCTAAGGTTGAGGACATTGATGATTTACATGATAAATCCCTTAAGGATGAAAATAAGAACTTGAAGAGCGAAGTTGAAAACCTCAAGAATGTTCTTGAGAAGTTTTCAACAAGCTCTAAAACATTAGATATGATACTCAACTCACAAAGGGCGATGTACAACAAGGTTGGTTTGGATTACCAACTTAAAGAACTTAGTGTCATATCTTTAATGTCAAGAACCCATTTTAGATTATCAAATGATTCTAAGGTTAAAAAAGTCAAAAAGAAATTGACTAAGGCATGGGTGCCAAAGTCATTCATTGTAGATTCCTTAGGTCCCAAAATTTGGATACCTAAAACCCCAATATTTAGAATTGTATAAGTATAAATTGAGGGGGAGCATCTATCAACATAAGTTGTTGATAAGTGGTGCTCCAAACCCAAGGCTAAGGTTATACTAGTTTCAAAATGAGTCAACAAGCCTTGGAAATTATTTTTATACATTGCATGAAGGGTTTAGATTCACACATAATTTGCTCTTGTCATGAATTGCTTAGATTAATTGGGTTTCTTGTAGCAATTTATGTTTTACTATAATTTATATTTTATGAAATTTCACTTGAGTAGTAAGGAAATTTTCATACAATGAATGATAGTATATTCATGCTTCAAAATAAACCAACTAGTTTTGAAAAGGAAAAATATATTGCACGAATGATTTAGGTTGAATCATGATAATGAATTGCTATAGTTCACGGTAAATCTAGAAGTTAGCCAAAATATCAAAATCACAGTTTTTTTTGGAATAACTGATGATATATCTTAGGCTTAAGTTCTTCCTTAATGTGTTGGATGTGAACATGATCAAGTATGCCATGATTTACTCTATGTGCTATTAGCATTAGTCTATGGCATGAAAATTTTGGTTAAGAACAGTATGCTCACATAGTTATGATGTTTCAAAATTCAACACTCAAGTTTCATGATTTGCTATAAAGTCTGATTATCAAGGTAGATTGGATTATCAAAATTGTTTGGAATAAACATGATCATAATTGGAATATTTTGATACACACATGATCATACCTTGATACTCATGTTGTATAAGTATGTTTGGAAAATCGATTATATTTTGATATTATCTTGATACAAACATGCTGGATAGAGTTGGGGATTATGAAATTGATAAATATTTTGAACAAACTTGATCATCCATTGACTTTGATACAAATTTAATATTGATTTGATACAAATCTATTTTGAAGTATCCAACTTAGATTTTGGGAACCTGATCATGCTTTGATACAAACATGTTTTGATATTCAACTTCATACTTAGAAAATATTGATCATGCTCTGACACAAATCATGTTGATCATTTTGGAAAATGGATTTTAGTTAAAAGAAACCCTTTAGGATCAATGTGATTGAATCTAATTGAATTAGGATTTCTGAAATCTCGTTTCTGAAACTGTACAATGAAACAAATCTGATTTCAGAGTTTCTGAAACTCAGTTTATGAAATCTGGTTCAGAAAACCTCTCTGTATCAAACCAGATCGGTCCACGGACTGATCAGGACTCACCATGATCGGTCCACCGACCGATCCAGGAAAGTCTGATCGGTCTGGTGACCGATCAGATTAATACTGATTCTCAGATCATTCCAAATTGTATCAGACCACTCCTCAGACCAATCCCCCTTTATCAATTTTGATAAAGTATCAATAGAACTGAGTAGTAAGATGATGATCAAGATACTTGGAATAAAATCTAATACTGATTTGATACAAACCTATGTTGGAATGTTTAAATTCATAAGAAAGGGTTTGTTAAGTCATGACTCTTGGTCTTAATGTCGTGTTTCAGAAATTTTTCTGAAATGATGAATATTAATGGAGTCTACACCTTTGTTTTGGAATGCAAATTGTTAATGCAGTCTGATCAGGAATGTATCAGAGTTTCAGAAATGTGTCTGAAATCTGATCGCTCCCCAGACTAATCAGACATTTTTCCTGTATCAAGTAATCAATGAATCTGATCGGTCACGGAGACCAATCAGAATTATGTGTCAGATACAGCTGCATTCCTTGCTTGTTATATGAAACATATACATGTTTGACCATGATATATTTCTGTATATGTTTTCATGTGAAATTCACACTTTTTGGCATATGACGCATATACATTGTTGCCATGATACATTTATGGTATATGCCCTTCATATGCAATTCAAAAATTATCCTTTGATTATTTTGGGTTTAGGGAGAGACCCGTGTTTGAGGGGGAGATATATTCAAACTTAATAACCATACCCTTTTCGATATTTGACAAGGGGGAGAAAATGGTTGATTAAGTTTAGGGTTATTGTAGGGGGAGGATTTTGATTCCTTTACGATAATTGAACTGCCTTCAATTGATCATCAATGCCTAAACTTAAATCGGGGTGTCATACAACAAAAAGGGGGAGATTGTTGATGCAGTCTAATCCTGATTGTTGTTTTGGTGTTGACACCGATTTAAGTTTTGATTTAAGTCTGGTTAAACGAATGAGGATTAAGTCCTAGTCACGGACTGAGCATGAAAAGTCCTAGCTTGGAGGGTTAGGTGAAAAGTCCTAGCTTGGAGAGCTAGGTGAAAAGTCCTAACTTGGAAGGTTGGGTGAAAAGTCCTAGCTTGGAGGGCTAGGTGAAAAGTCCTAACTTGGAAGGTTAGGTGAAAAGTCCCAACTTGGAGGGTTAGGTGAAAAGTCCTAGCTTGGAGGGCTAGGTGAAAAGTCCTAACTTGAAGGGTTAGGTGAAAAGTCCCAACTTGGAGGGTTAGGTGAAAAGTCCTAGCTTGGAGGGCTAGGTGAAAAGTCCTAGCTTGGAGGGCTAGGTGAAAAGTCCTAACTTGAAGGGCTAGGTGAAAAGTCCTAACTTGGAGGGTTGGGTGAAAAGTCCTAGCTTGGAGGGCTAGGTGAAAAGTCCTAACTTGGAGGGTTAGGTGAAAAGTCCTAACTTGGAGGGTTGGGTGAAAAGTCTTAGCTTGGAAGGCTAGGTGATGAAATCCTGGTGAGTGAAGCCAGGTCCTAGCTTGGGAAGGTAGGTTGAAGTCCCAGTGAGTGAAACCGAACACGGAGTCTTGGTCCGGGGGACTGAGCATGAGACAGAGAGGGTTAGGAAGCTCGTTCTCTTGACTTTGGGTTGAATTGGAAGGCCCTGGATCGGTCTGGTGACCGATCCAGAGTGCCAGAACGATCTGGTGACCGATCAGGGAGAGAACAGAAACCTTGGTTGGATTCTGTTCAGCCCCAGATCGGTCTGGTGACCGATCCAGAGTGCCAGATCGGTCTGGTGACCGATCCAGAGTGCCAGAACGGTCTGGTGACCGATCAGGGAGAGAACAGAAACCTTGGTTGGATTTTGTTTAGCCCCAGATCGGTCTGGTGACCGATCAGGGAGAGAACAGAAACCTTGGTTGGATTTTGTTCAGCCCCAGATCGGTCTGGTGACCGATCCAGAGTGCCAGATTGGTCTGGTGACCGATCCAGAGTGCCAGAACGGTCTGGTGACCGATTAGGGAGAGAACAGAAACCTTGGTTGGATTTTGTTTAGCCCCAGATCGGTCTGGTGACCGATCCAGAATGCCAGAACGGTCCGGTGACCGATCCACGACCTAGGATCAGATGTCCGCGATTACGATTTTCTCACAGTGGACCGATCAGGCTTGAGCCTGATAGGTCAGTGCCTATCCTGATCGGTCTGGTGACCGATCAGGCCTCACTCTGATCGGTCCGGTGACCGATCAGTAGCTGTAACTTTAATTCAAAATCACTGTCAGACGCTCTGATCACGTCTGTTTTCTCTGCCGATTCTCTGATACACTGCTGATATGTTTTGATATGCATTGCTAAGCGTCTGTTGGAGTGTGCAGGTGATTCAAGAGGATTCAAATACTCAAGGATGGTCAATGGAGGACTTTTCATGGAGCAGGTTTGGATCTATTGTGTTTTCAGGTCTCAACGGCGTCTGACGCAACTAGCAACTGACGAAGGCGCGGCTGGCAACTGACGGAGGCTCAGCTGGAGGAGTGTCCAGTGGACTGAGTGCTCAGAGAGGTCAGTGGATCAGGGTGTGAGTCAGTGGTGCTGATGGAGCTGGCGACGTTGAGCATGAGCTTGAGACGAAGCTGGAAGCAGAGGAGCTGAGGTGAATGAGACAGAAACTTAGGAAGTTTGGCTGGGCTGTGTTCGAGCTCTTTGTTGCTTTGTGCTTAAGCGTTCTACTACATCCTTGTGAGATCTGAGTGAGTATTCCTTCTTGTGTGATCTCCTGTACTCAAGTTCCATCATCCGTGAGATCTGTGGAGAGGTTTCTCTACCGAGAAGGAGACTCTATCTTATCCGGGTTCATCGGGGCTTGATCTGCCGACGATCAAGGGATCGCCCACTTTACGGGCCCGCCAAGGAGTAGGGGCAATTTATCCCCGAACCTTGTACATCGCTGTGTCGTTTGGTTTGCTGTCTTTGTTTTGATTTCTATTCTTCAATTTTGTTTATGCATTCTGTGTGTTTCCGCTGCCTAATCTCTGAGTGCAGAAATCTGTTAAGATCAAAAGATTTGTGTGTCTGGCTACATTCACCCCCCTCTATAGCCATCCAAGTTCCAACACAGATTACCATGTAAAAAGATATTTTTGATGTCCAACTGATAGAGAGGCCAATAACAAATGACAGCAATGGACAGGAATAGGCGCACAGAAGTCATTTTGGAAACGAGAAAAAAACTGTCCCCATAATCCAATCCGAAGATCTGAGTATATCCTTTAGTGACGAGATAAGCTTTAAGCTGGTCAACCATGTCGTTTGGACCAACCTTCAGCATATACATCCATCGACAACTAACAACCGACTTTCCTGATGGTAGAGGAACGAGGTATTAAGTCCCACTGCTCTGTAAAGCACACATTTCGTTGAGCATAGCTTGTTTTCATCCTGGATGGGCAAAGATATCACTTACAGTATTCGGAAGAGAAACAGACGACAAGGAAGAAAGAGAAGAATAATAGGAAGGAGAACGACAATGATAACTCAAAAAAACATAATGAGGAGAAGGGTTACGAACAGAATGCATACATTTTTGAAGTGTAGTGGGAATATCAGAAGGTGGGATCGGAGGATGAGACGGAGGAATGGGCTCCAATGGTGAGTCCATGGCGTGGTTAGTGTCAGGCGACGACAATACAAGACGAGTACGGCGTTGATAAATCTGTAATGGCGGAGGAGATGGTGATGTTGAACCAACAAGGGAAGGCTGGTTAAGCTGATATAGGCCATTGGACTCACATCCGAAGTCAATCATCCTCCTCGTACTTTGGTCCTGTAAGGAAACAGAATTATTAGTAAAAAATATGACACAATCAAGAGATCAAGTAAGCTGACTTATTGACAACAAATTAAAGGGAGTCCCAGGGACATAAAGGACATTATGAATGGAAAGAGACGGGAGAGGATGAACAATACCAACACCCCGGGATTGAGTTTGAGAACCGTTCGTTATGGTGACAGAAGGTAAATAACCGAAGCAGAAAGAGAAGAAAAAAAGGATTTATTACCAGTGATATGATTGGTGACCCCAGAATCAAGAACCCATGGACCCGAAGAGTGAGAGATGCCAACAAAAGAATTACCAACGTGTGCAACAACAACAATATAACCAAAGGCCTGACAATTTCCATACCATTTCAGAAAGTCATCATAGGAAGGTGATGGGGTGGGATTTGGTGGCAACGACAAAGCGGAAGCTGAAGAAGCGATAGAATTCTGGACAATCTGAGTAGCACGAGGAGGTCGATCATATAGACTCCAACACTTATCAATTGTGTGTCCTGGTCTGTGACAGCGATCACATCAAGGACGTCCTTTGCCACCCTTATGAGGTAAAGGTCTGTTGTTGTTTCGAGAGACCAAAGTCAACGAGTCAACATGAATAGAAGAAGTCAAAGCCACAGACAAGATCTTGGCAAGAACATGAAGGATGAGTCGCCCAGGTACTGTCCATGGTAGCTTTTGTGGGGCTATCTAGGATCTGATCACGAATATGAGAATAATATGTGGGAAGACCATATAGAGCTAGAGACATGAAAAATTTCTTGCGATTTTCAAACTCCACAACGGGAGTGGTCGCGGGTGGAAGCAATTCATTGAAATTACAAAGAAGGCTAAAGATTGAGCCCAGATAAGTCGACATAGAATCCTTAATCTGATGGGCACTGAGGATGGTCATGAGATCTTCACAAACTTGATAGAGCCGCCCAGAAGTGTTCGTAAAAAGTTGTTGAGCTTGTGTTTAAACTGCTTTGTAGGTTTTGTGAGTACGGAAGACATCGCGAAGAGATGAATGAATGAAGGTTCAAATGATACAACATAATTGAGCGTCAACCTTTTTTCACAGAGGACGATCGACAATTTGGACATCTTCTTCAGTTTGGGTGAGATGTATCTCCTAATCTTGTCCAACAAGCCAAAGCTCAATGTGAGAGAACCAAAAGAAGTAGTTCTTAACATCCAACAACTCGGAAGAGAGCGGTGCAGTGATGTGGTTGGTATAGATTGTGGTATCAGGCTTCAGAGCATTGGGGGTAGCCATTGATCAGCGAGGAATGAGAGGCGAGCAAAGCTCAGTCGACGACGTCAGGAACAATCACCGGGTGCGCCGTTATGCGCTGTAGAGGAGGGTGGTGCGCGATGGAGGGGGCAACACGCGGCGGAGGAGAGGAGCGTGTGTGCCACGAATTAGGTCTCGCTCTACACTGTTGAGAGAAAAATGAGAGACATTGGATAAAATCCGTGTGTATTGGACACAACGGAGCTATTAAATTTATAGTGAAGAGTACATAATTATATAATATTCAGTTGCCTTATTTTAGACTAATTACATAAATGTAGAATTAACCTAGTTAATCCTTACTACATTTACAATACTCTAACATAAATATAGAATTAACCTAATTAATCTTTACTATATTTATAATATTCTAACAAATTATAAATGTTTCTCATAATTTTGGTTTACTAATGGAGTTTTTGTCAAATAGGAAAACCGAAGCGGTTGAATTTGTTCAATGATAATGCTCCATAAAAATAAGATAAACTAGTAAAATATTTGAACCTAAGACCAAGCAATTCAATAAAAAAAAATGTCCCAACCACTAGACCTGCTTCTACTGTATTTGATTTACTATATGAAGTTTACGTCAAATTGGATTGTTCTGGGATTCCAAGTTGGACCAGTTGATCAACCCAGTAAACACTTGAAAAATTCAGTGTTCAGCTTATTTGTTGCAGTAGCCTATAGCCAGTCTATGTCAAATGGAGCAGCTTTGTTTCAGAAAGCCTGTATTGGCTGCCATGGTATGGGAGGCAATATTTTGCAGCCTGTAAGTCCATGAATTCGACCTTTTTCATCAGATCAGTTTATATCTAGTGATTTCATCAAATACCTCATTTCCAGGGTGCGACTCTCTTCTTGAAAGATCTACAAAGGTAGTGTCTGAGCCAACAAACATCGTGCAAATCTAACGAGGATTAACTCAATCTGTGTTTTCTTGGCAGGAATGGTTTTGACAAGGAGGAATCAATATACAACATAGCATACTATGGAAAGGGAAGAATGCCAGTGAGTAGCCATACCTTTGTGTCATTGGCAGCTTCAAAATGTTGAGACGCATAGATGATTACATTTCTTTCAGGGATTTGGAGAGAGGTGCATGCCGAGAGGCAATGCACATTTGGACCAAGGTTGCAGGAGGATGAGATTAAACTCTTGGCGGAGTTTGTCAAGTTGCAGGCCGAAAGTTGGAGATCTATGGAGATTGAATTCCTCATGGAATATGTTCAGATTGGCATCTCTTGTCGAAATACATGCTGTAGAAGAGCTTTCGTCAGTGTTGAATTGTAATGATGGTGCAATTCAGAATAACAGCAAAAGACTAGATCAGCGAACTTCCTGTTTCGAGATACTCCCAAATGAAGGATGAAAAGATAAAGTTCAACATCTATTTAGACTTTGAATGAGAGAGGTGCAAAAAGAACTATAATCAGATATTTCAATACGTGATGATGATGACAGCAAGTTTAATACATCAGAACCAGAACTTTTGTGGGATTTAAATCAAATCAATAATCAAAATAAAATGGCAAGAATCCTCATATCAGGAAATTCATGTCATTAGATCTATCTAGGGAGATCCATGTGATGCAAAACCAGCAAGAGAAACGATCTAATAGGAACTATACATACTACAATGGAAGAAGCAGATGTAGTTTCAGACCAAATCTAACAGAAGCGTCCATTTTTTCCTTGCCAATATCATCAGCAATGGTCCCAATCAGGTATCATCAATACTAAAAGTATATAACCTTTCATAGTAATAACACGCTGAATGCTAGTAATTGTATCCAAAAGAGGTATTGATAAAAACTTAAACTACAGGAAATTGCTATGATTTCATACAAACAAGCCCCTTTAGAGGAGAAACTTCAGACTAATGAATGAATCTATAGCTTAGAAATGGTATGGGCTACAGCATTATTCTGGCATACCAACAGAAATGCCAATGTTTTACAATGTGGCCAATGAAATTCCATCCAACCTATAAAACCATCATTTTTACTTCTTTTTTTTTTAAAAAACAAAATTATATCCTCGATCTTTTATTATCTCGGGAATAGGCCATAGCACTTTGTTATCGACAACATTAAAGAGTCACTTATCTCTACATCCTGTATAAAGTTTGTCTCTTAAATGGATGACTTTATTTCTTGCAACAGCAGCCAAGCGAAGTAAATTGATTCACAAAGATGATGCCACTCAGAAGGTACCAATTTCACCTAAAGCAGCTGCTTTTTTATTCTGATATGTCCCCTTGAATTTTGTTTTCAGCACCCTGATCATGCACGTTAGCACATTTTAGAGACACCAAAGGTGGCATGTAGTTTTGAAGGTTGGGTTGTCCCAGTGAAATCACAACAGACCGTGACAATGAAGGGAAAATTGATTGAGAAGCCGTTCCACAAGACTGTTAGGCTTAGGAGCCAGTGCAAATGTTAAGCCATTCCAGAAATGGAATGTGGTTGATTCATTCAAAATCTTGTTCAAAAGAGCATCTTCTTCAACTCTTTCAAATTCACCAGAAGGCTCTGCAAAATACCTGTATAATATCCAATTGGATTGTCAAGTGAATCTTCCATGATGATGGAACCTTAATTGAAAATGATGACAGAACAATCATAAATGGCGTGTCCAGCAGTATAACAGAAATTCACTAATAATGGTCCTTGCTAAACAAAGAAGAAACTTAGACCATAAGACAAATTAGGCAATCTGCCCATGTTGTGTATAACAAGCAAAAACTACAAAAAAAAAAGGTCACTTCAAATGCAAATTAAGAATTAAATGATAGTTTAATTAGGAAAGCAAATTCCAAAGACTTGCATGAAAGTAAATTATAAATTTTGGACAGAAAATATCTTGCTTGATCTTCAGTTTTGACACAATTATTGACTTAACAATAGCCAAGCTGATTGTTGTCTGATTTAAATGAAGCTAGTGGATGAATAGTTTGTGATCTGACTGAAATAGTTCTTGTCAATTAGAAACATAAAAATCAATCTTAAAAAAAAATTGAGCACCTTGTGATATTTGTGGAACTGATAGGATGAAAGATAAATTGAGGTTCCATCTGCATATCAAACTTATCAGTCTTGTCAGAGACACTGTTTATTACTCGTGTCATAAGCTCAGCCCCATTCCACCTTAAAAAGTTGTCATGATATGTTGCAACTAGTTCTTTAAGGCACTCCAGCATCAATGAACTGCAGAGATATATGCAGGTGTGTGTGAGAAATAATCCTATAAATGAGCAAATGTAAAGCAAACAACATAAAATAAAACAAAACCGTTTGCAAATCCTGATCATGTCATCTTGTTAATCCTCAATTAAAAAGGTTTGTAATTTCCTAACAAGCCTGATTACCTGTTCTTCTCAAACGCCATGACTGCACCATTGAAGACAACACTGCCAGATGTGTTAGACTCAATTGATACCAGGTTCTTAAGCAGATGTAGAGGCTTTAGAACTACAATATCTGAATCAAGGTATATGCCGCCGTACCTACAATTTTAGAGATACAAACTTATAGTGTGACATAAGGAGCAAATATATAGCATCGGTAGTTATAAAGTTTATGATAATATAGTAGGTAAGTGCCAGTAACTATACTTTCTATATTGTTATAAGGTTTGTTGGTCAATTATTGGAATAAGTTTACTTCTAAATTTATAGATTCTAGTAAACTATTGACACAAGAAATGAGAAATAGTTACTTGGAAATCTTGCAATTGATAAACAATGGGCAAATGATAAACAAGTCTGCTACATGAATCTTATCTCTATTAAATTATGCAAGATTACATGGCAAGAGTTATTGGATCTCTCAAAATAATATGCAACCGATAAACAAATAAAACAAAAAAAAAAGAGAATAAAATAAAAGAGAATTTTGTACATAGTACATTATGGATGTAGTAATTATGCTTACTAATCGTTGCTTATAATATTGTATGCTTATATAAAATAGACAAAAGAAAAAAGTCAATAATAAACAAAAAATATAACTTAAAATTCATGGGTTCAATTTTCAACTTCAACTTGCATTTCTTTTATGCAGAAGAAGGGTGTATGCATAAAAGAACTCTCACACGAGCAATAAGATTAAAAACTTACTTGAATAGAACAGCAAGACGCACTAACTCACTATAATGAACAGAATAATACTTCGTCTTCCTCCAATCAAAGAATGCAGAGGAAAAAACTCGTGCCGCAGTGTCCTTTAGAAGTTCCTCAAGATTTGGCATTGCAACAGCAACTCTATACCTGTGGCAAGTACATGATGTAGTCAATAAAAGGCACTTAGATGCATATTCACATGAAAACAATAAAATCATGAATCAACGAAGGACCTAATATGAAACTGTTATTTTTTATTTTATTTTACTGACCTCTTTTGAAATCAATATTCGACATTCATCGGAAAAAAAATGAAGTCTCCATGATGGCATCTAGCCAGATCAATAGAGATATGAATTATAAATGCACAATGAGGTGTAGATGGAGATCAAATATCACTGTACAAGTTCGAAGAAGCATGTATGGAACAAGATCCAAGAAGCATGTATGGAGAAAAAGTTAGAAGTTTTAGTAAGCTAATCAGCCGAAAGTATCAGAAAGGATGCTCAATTAACTAGTATGCGGTGAAAAAAAATCTGACTTGCGTGAAATCAAGCAGGAACGTTTCTAGGAGGAAGAATGTGAGCATGACATGGAAGCCAGCCACAGCTAGTCGAGCAAAACCTTTAAAGGAAACTGCTTTTTAGATAAGGAATGCAATACCCATCCTTGACTAGGTCCCTGAAGAAGCCCAGTTCCATTGTCTCAGAGAACACAACAACACAAGCGTCCCAATGATGGTGAAGAAGACTCTCAAGACCCTGCCGATGCCGGGGACCATAAGTCCATTGTGGACTGTTCCACACCATGAATACTGTTATGCCGCATTTACCACTGCCCAGAAACTGGTCCATAAACTCCGAAAATGTTAGATGGGGATCCAAACCAGGAAAATAGCCCCATCGCCGATCATGAGTGTGCATTCGACCCTCTTGGGTATGTTTCTGCAGGTGCCCATTTGAGATCTCCTCTTGCTTCTCCATTACTAGTGTTCTTCTCCCCTGTCGGGTATGTTTCTGCAGGTGCCCATTTGAGATCTCCTCTTGCTTCTCCACTACTAGTGTTCCTCTCCCCTCGGACCTTTTAGCATCATCACCCTTGCGCAAAGTTAGTGGCGTTCTCTCCATCTCCCTCAGCAGCGTCCTTTGAATCAACCGATCGCCTTGAGTGAGGGTCGTTAGTCCGGGGCCGTCTGGATCCTGAAGCAAAGGATGGTTCCTGGGGTTCAAGAGTTCGAGGTTAGATCGGAGCATCCGCTCCCGTCGGAGGAAATTCCCCTTCCCCTCCAACCAACGCGCCCACCCCTCCCGCAGAGGTGACTCGCCGGAGCCCGTTTTTAGCAGCAGAGCGTCCTCGACCTTCCGGATGGAGTCGAGCTTGATCCGCATGTCCTCATCCACCGGCTGATCATCCGACGCGAACGAGATCTTGCTCCTAAAGAGGCAGGAACCATAACACGAGGGAAAGCGTTTGCGCTGCCAGTCATGATCCGTCGGGCCAAATCGCCTGCGGGCGACCCCGAGGCCATGGTCCCAGAACAGGCCTGATCTGGGAATAGCCTGGACTGAAGTCTCGTCGGTATCTTGCTCATCGGAGTCCTCCTCCTCCACCTGGGCACTTCCACCCCGTTCCTCTTCCTCCTCGACGACGTCAAGCTCGTCAATCCCGTCCTCTCCTGGGTCGGTCTCATTGAGCGGATCGATGTCGTCGTCTTCGAAGAGGGCAGTGTGAGGATCAGGATATGAGTCAAAAGGGGCGCGGCGGGGAAGGACGGAAGGGAGGCCGAGGCGGAGGGGAAAAGAAGGGGAGGAGGAGAGGCGACTATGGAGGACGGAGAGAGAGAAGAGGATAAGAATGAGTGCTGAAGCGGCAGCGCAGAGCTGGAGGCCGTAGCCTGGCCGCCGCCGCGCGTGGCGGAGCATCACGGTGGTTGCAGCGGCCGTAACTCACGAACACTGGTGGTGTTGGGCCGGGCCTACGCACCAATATGCAAGACTTGTAGTTAGGAAGGTAAATAAATAAGGTGATTTATCTTTAAATTCTTAATAAGAAATATAACTACTGTTTGTTTCGGTTCTCGTGTAAGAGAAAAATCATTCCGACTCCCATACAATCCCTGTATATTTGCTTAAACTCCTTATACGATTTTACCTAACTGCCCTCTCATTACTTTCAAACTTTTTCCCCTTCGAATCTTCTTCCCGGACTTGGAGTTGCGTACGAAAGTAAAAATCAGCGACCGCTAAAATCACTTCCGACGAGCGTTGAAGTCAAAAATATAAGAAGCGACAGTATCTGACTTTCACCTTCAACCAAGTGAAGACCCGTCTTTCACCTTCAACCCAAGAATTATCGACGAACGTCGGGTTTAAAGAAGTAAAAAGGTAGTAATCTCAACAACCACAGGATTACTAATGTGAAGAAGTGATCTGAGTTGTATGTCAAAGGCAGAAACAGAGTTATTCAAGTAGAAGGTCCGTTATGTTTCTGTGCCCTAAATTTTGACGTATTTGTTAATCTTATTTGTAGAATGAAATTAAGGGGTCGCTTGGTAAGCGGGTTTAGAAGGTGGGAATCGGAATGAAACCTATTTCATTCCCATTTATGATGCTTGGTATAGGGAATCAGAACCAAAATATAGATATGATACCCTTGATTTTATAACCTACCCCCCACTAGGTTATCACTAAACTCATAAACCCCTCAATCAAAACCCATTACCATTCCCATTGTCGAATATATACCAAGCGCCCCCTAAGATTATTGTTTATGTATGTTTTTGTAAAATTGTGTGAAAAATTGAAGTTTTAGTTTATGGGTGTTGTTGATTTTATTAGGTTGAATAAAATTAGGTTTTGGTGTTCAAATTATAATTTCTCTGAATGAATTTGTATTACCTCTTCTTCAATTCAAGTAATGAATTGTTAGGACCGGAAGGAGATCTAGAGAGGGGGTGATTAGCTTCGATCTTTGCTCATTGATGATTTATTGCGGCGAAAGATTTGAGCAATGCTAACACCTTGATTTTACTTGGTATCCACCTCCTTTAGGTGACTAATCCAAGGATCTTCTCTTCCTCACTCTCTCATACACTATGAAAGATCTCCTTCTTGAGGTAGAGAAACCTCTTACAAGCTTACAAAAAGATACAACAAGAACTCAAGCAAATACAAAATAAATCTTACAAGATTTCCACACTTAGATCCTTGCTTGTCTTGTTTTCTCCTTCTTCTTGCTTGGAAAATGCCTCTAGAAGTATACCAACACTTGCTAAGAACTGGCGAGGAAGGAGGAGGAGAAGTGCCGAAGAGTTACCAAAAGGATGTCGAGAAGCTCTGCTTCAAATATACATGAAAACCCTATATACCCAATGCCTAGGGTTCCCTAATTGATTGCCTAATTGATTACCACGTCAGACTTAGCCATTCAACGGCTATTTTTTAAAGCTTAATCAATTAGCCAATCGATTAAGAAGTGCTGAATCGATTCAACACCTTTCTGTACTCACGCGCAATACTGCTGTAATCGATTGCTCAATCGATTACCGAACACCTTAATCGATTAAGAGAAGGTTGAATCGATTGCTCAATCGATTCAACCAGCTTCTCGCAACACAACTCTCCCAATCGATTCACACTCTCCTTAATCAATTACCCAATCGATTACGGTCCGCCTTAATCAATTACCCAATTGATTACGATCCTCCTTAATCAATTACCCAATTGATTACGATCCTCCTTAATCAATTACCCAATTGATTAAGATCCTTCTTAATCAATTACCCAATCGATTAAGAACCTTTCTGTTCTCTCGAGACAACCCAATCGATCACCCAATCGATTGACACTCTCCTTAATCAATTGCCCAATCGATTACGGTCCGCCTTAATCAATTACCCAATTGATTACGAACCTCCTTAATCAATTACCCAATTGATTAAGATTCTTCTTAATCAATTGCTCAATCGATTAAGAACCTTTCTGTTCTCGCGATACAACAACCCAATCGATCACCCAATCGATTGCTCAACCCTAACTTGCTTAGCTCAAGTCTAAGGTTCCTTTACCTAACCACGGTTCCTCACCAAGTGTCCGATCAACACTTTGACCAACTTGGACTCTCCCTTACCTAGTTCTCAACTAGAACTTTTTCCTTGCCAGTGTGCAATCTTCCCGATCCATCTAAACTTCACCTAGTCCTACTAGGACTTTTCCTTGCCAACGTACGATCTCCCCGATCCACCTGGACTTCACCTAGTCTCATTAGGTGTGCCTAGTCCCATTAAACTTTCCCTAGCCAGTGTACGATCTTCCTGATCCACCTGGACTTATACACAGTTCTAACATCATTGTCAAACATCGAAACTCAAGCTTACCCGAGCCTAGTCAAACTAGGTCAACCCTGACCTAACGATGATTGCATCAACATGAATGACATATCTGTGTATTTTGTAGTGATTATCAATAAGTTGAGTAATATACCCAATTTAAGCACTTTGATGCTCAAAATTTTAGGATTTGTACTTTAGGGTATGAATGAGTAAATTAGTCTATTTGTTATGGTGTCGATTTTACTAACTCGAATAAAATTAGTTTTGGTATTAGAATTACAACTTTATGATTGTGTTTGTGTTTTATCTTCAATTGATGAATTGAAAGAGATAAGTTACTTTTGTGCATTGATTATTGATAAACTGAATAATATACTAAATTTAAGTGCTAAAATAAACGCCAATTTTTTATGGTTTCTACTGTATGGTAAGAATTATAAATAATTTAGTTTTGACTAAATTATTTCTATTTTTAGTGGTGTCGATATTGGTAGTTTGAATAAATTGGGTTTTAGATTTCTAATTGCTAAATGTGTTTGTGTTTTATCTTCTCTAATTGAATGATTAAATGAGTTATGTGGTGATTATGTAGTTATTATCAATAAACTAAATAATATACTTAATTTAAGTGGTATGATACCCAATTTTGTATGGTTTGTACATGATGGTATGACTGATAACTTACTTTGTTTTTGCTTCACTTACTTTTTATGCAGAAATAAGGAAAAAAGATCTTACAGGGAGCACCATAGAGGTTAAGGGAAAATCGATGATGAAAGATAAGGGTAAGAGAGTAATGGAAGATAAGGGAAAGAGCAAGAGTAGCAAACAATCTTACTCGCGTTGCTCTCTGACATATTTCAAAGATGTACTTGTGAAATGTTACCAATTATGAGTAATAAGCAAAAACAGAGGATTAAAAGCACTCCACTTGCTCCATGGCTCGAGATGTCTATCAGTAGTACCAGAATTGATTTAGTTTTAAAGAGATTTCAACTATTGTCTTCTCGTTCTTTCTTGTTTGGTGACAACATTGTAATTCCATTCACTACGACTGAGTTTAGCATTGTCCTTGGTTTGGCCTATGTGGGGCAACTGGTTGATCTAGATGCGAGCATGCCAAATTTGTTCTTAGGCTATTTGGAGAAAATGTTGGCAACGTAAATAGGACCATGATGTTGGTGCAGAATGCATCTAAGTCAAACCTGTGTTTTGATAATGGCAACATAGGTCAAAAGTTAAGTCCTTCTTGTTTTCTAACAAGTTAATCAAGTGTGCAGGAAAAGCCCTAGCGAAGGACTGCTAGGCTCCAGGCGAAGGACAGTCTGGGACCGAAGCCCTAGCAAAGGACTGCTAGGCAACTGGCGAAGGACTGCCAGTTTACAAAACCTAACAAAGGACCGTCAGGCAAAAGTCCAACCAAAGGAACGGTTGGCATCAGGTAAATTCTCCCGAGAGGAGTAGGTGAGGATGCGTTCCCCGTCGAGGGAATAGTAGGCGTCGGTTCGACCTAGGACTCCATTTTTGGAGACCAAAGTTCGAACCAAGACAGCTAAGGCTGTATAAATCTAATAATTTATTATGTTATTGTGTTTTGGACTAACCCTGGATGCAGGACCGAAGGAACGTGAGTCTGCAGCTCAGAGTGCCTCAAAGGAGTGAGGCAACTGCTGACCAGGGCGCCCGGAGTGTCCCGGGCGCCCCCAAGGTGAACACCAAACACACAATCAAAAAGTGCGCTTCGACAGTACAAGCTGCGGGCGCCCCCGTGCTTCCGGGCGCCCCCGCTGCTCGCGGGCGCCCCCTGCGCTGCGGGCGCCCCCATGCGCATACATCGAACCCGAACCCCTCGAAGCCAAGCAAAGCCAAAGGATAGAGTTTGACCCGGTCAATCCGGGCGCCCCGAGCCCTGCGAGCGCCCCGGTCAAAGCGGATCCCGAGGATAAGGGGATCAGACTGCGACCGAGCTACAACCGGATCAAACGCCACGTGGGGGGGCGCCCCCGACATCCCGGGCGCCCCCAGGCCCTATATAAGGGACCTTCGACCAAGGCTTCAATACATCACTTCTTCCAACGTCTCAAAGTTCTTCTACACTCGCGCCTTGCTCCGGAAACGCTACACCTCGAGCCGACGACGTCCTGCTGCCCCGAAAGAGTCGACCTACTCCGGACGTCGGTAAAAAGAAGAGCGTATTTCTTTAATTAATATTTTATTGTACTTGATTTTGTAAATCATATTGTGTAACTTATTTGCGCCAAATATAGAATTGCCCAAAGTAAACGGTCAACGACCGTGGGCCTTGGAGTAGGAGTCGACACAGGCTCCGAACCAAGTAAATCGATTGCGTCTCTGTGTCTTTTCGTTAATTTCCGCTGCGTACCTATTCTTATACGAATCCGAAAATTTCCCGATATTCACCCACCCCCTCTATCGGGCTTCTCGATCCAACAAGTGGTATCAGAGCGGGGAATTCAAACTTGGTGCAACCACCAGTTTGAAAATTTCTTTTCGGATTTCTTTTTAACTTTATCATTTTATTTTCTTTATCTTACGAATTTTTCGAAGAAAAAATTTCATTCGTTTTCTTTGGCAAGGTTGGTGCAACACCCCTTGTCTTTAATTTATCCAGCACTACTAATCCAAGACCAAGTCTTGGCAAATCTCTTTTAGCTTTTCCTTTTCAGAACAAATGTCTATGCAAGAGGGATTCAGCACCGCTAGACCTCCACTCTTCAGTGGAGAAGACTTTTCCTACTGGAAAAGTCGCATGGAGGTCCACCTGAAAACTCAGGTAGACATGTGGATCATTATCCAGTCCGGTCTGGAGATCCCCCGAAATGCAGAAGGACTTCCACAAAGCTACTCGGAGTGGGACAACACTCTAAAGCGCAAGATAGAAGCCGACGCAAAAGCAACGCAAACCCTACAATGCGGGCTGACAAAAGAAGAGCTGAACCGCATGGGCCCCTTCAATAGTGCAAAGGAGCTATGGACAAAACTGATCGAGCTGCACGAAGGGACCTCAGATACTCGGATCAGCAAGCGGGATCTGCTACTAAACAAATTATACACTATCAAGATGGCGGACAACGAATCAGCAGCCCAACTCTACGCACGGATCCAAGAGGTAATGAACGGTCTTCACTCAATAGGTCACAAGGATGAAAACCGTGACCTAATAAGGTATACTCTAAACGCCTTTCCTAGAAACACCTTGTGGGCATCTATGGTAGATGCATACAAGGTCTCTAGAGATCTTTCTAAAATAAAACTAGATGAATTATTTTCTGAACTAGAACTGCACGAACAGACTAACACCAATATGGTTGAGAAAGGTATTGCTTTTCTTGCAGGCAAGACTGGAAGAACAACAAAGAAGAAGCCTGAATCTGAAACCGAATCTAACTCAGACTCAGATTCAGAAGAAGAAGGAGATCAAACTAAACTGGTCCGGCTCGCTCGAAGCTACTACAAGGAGCTGAAGAACCGAACCAACAAACGAAAAACCGGCCGAAGAAAGGACGAACCAACTGAACCAGCAAACAAGCCCAATGTGACCTGCTACGAGTGCAAGAAAAAGGGTCACTACAAGTCAGAGTGCCCTAACCTAAAGGAGACTAAAAAGCCGAGAAGAAAGAAGGCGCTCCAAGCAACCTGGGACGAGTCTTCCTCAGAAGAAGAAGAAGAGGCACCCCAGTCCAACCTCCTAGCTCTGACCGCCTCAGATAAAGTCGAGACAGAGTCAGAATCAGAACGAGAAGACGGCGAGCTGACCTTCACTGAAGACGGAGAAATTAAGGTAACTGGTTTTAATAGATTACAGTTAACTGAATTGATTTCTTTTCTTTCTCGTGATTTGGCAAAAGCCAAACTCCGGGTCGAAACCCTCCGACAGGAAGTAAAACTCCTGAAAGAGGGAGCTGACTCTAAACCCTTAACCGAGAAGTTTCAGGAAGGAACTCCCACTCAAGTTGAAAAACTTGAAAAGGAGAACTCCTCCCTGAAAACTCAGGTTAAGGATTTTAGAACAGCTTTAGAACAATTTACATCTGGTTCCAAGGGTCTTGACATGATCCTTGGAAAACAAAAATCAGTTCTAAATCGATCTGGACTTGGCTACCGAACCAAATCCCGACAAAGATCGTATTTGGCTGTACTGAATCAGTCCAGAGGCAAAATTCAGGCATGAGTACCTAAACTATGCCTGAACAAACCAACTGGATCAAATCAGTATTGGATCCCCAAGGACAAGATTCACATCTTGCCTAACCATCACCGTGGCTTTAGTCCAGGGGGAGCCAAACTGAAAACCATTTTTATTATTAGATAAACTTGTCATTATTGATTTAAATTGATTGTTTGATTGTTTATTTAATTTCTGCAATATACCATGCTTAGACTTAGGTTAGTTAAGGACTGAACAAACTTAGCTGAAATTTGACAACATAGTATTGGGTAGAGGTGAGATGATAGTACGTTGGGGAAACCAATTCTAATAAGATCAAGTTCACTTGGTTTCTTTAGACTGGCGGAACTGGCCGAAGCTACCGATCCAAAACCCAAACTAGTTAGACCAAAAAATTTTCAGAAATTGATTTTGAAAATGAAATTTCATTAAAAGGCTTTGTCAAGGAAAGGGTGGATGATCCCATAAGGCTTCGGCCAAAGAAGGCCTAGTGCCTCGCCAAGACCTGGAAGCCAATTTTTGAATTTCAAATTCAAATTAATTTTTGTTAAATTCGAATCTAACACAAAACTTCAGTTATTTATAGATTTAAACATAAATTTAATTGTTTTCAAAATTAATCAAACTTTTTCAAAATAACTTCTAATCAAAAACTGTCTCACAAAACCTATAAGGTTAACGTGATTGAAAACCCTAGATTGGGTGAGACAGACTAGGCAGTGAAACTCAATTTAAGCTATTCCTGATTCTAATTGGATCCAAATCAAGAAAACTCTTTATGCGTAGGAACATAAAGATTTGGACCAATGGATGTTGGATAGCGGTTGCTCCAGACACATGACTGGAGATAAATTGAAGTTCACCAAGCTCAAACTCAAAAACCTAGGCTCAGTGGCATTTGGCAATAATGCTACACTCAAGGTAATTGGGTCAGGTAATATTGAGCTTAAATCTGATTTCATTATTAAAAAGGTTCTATTGGTTGAAAACTTTAATTTTAACTTGCTTAGCATAAGTCAGTTATGTGATTCTGGTTATATAGTTACTTTCAATAATTCTAACTGCCTGATTAGAAATGAACAAGACTCAGAAATCATACTTAAGGGCACTAGGAAAAACAATGTATACACTATAAATCTTCCCATTATACCTAAATGTATGTTAACACAATTAGAACAAACAAACCTCTGGCATAGGAGATTAGGTCATACCAATGTAAGAACTATATCAAAAATTACCCAACTTGGCTTAATCAAAGGTATCCCCAAAATCAAAAATAATGAAAACCTAATATGTGAATCATGTAATCAAGGCAAACAAACCAAATCCAATCACAAACTTATTCAATCTAACTTAACTCAAACTACACTTGAGCTCCTGCACCTTGACCTACTTGATTCACATGGAGCCAAGTCACTAAGCGGGAACCGATACTGCTTAGTAATAGTTGATGATTACTCTAGGTTTACCTGGGTTAGGTTCCTAAAAACCAAAGATGAAACCCTAAACCTATTTATTGAATTTTGTAAACTAATTGAAAATCAAAACAACACTAAAATAAAAAGACTTAGGAGTGATCACGGGGGAGAATTTGAGAATCAACGATTCGAAGAATTCTGTAAAATAAATGGATATTTACATGAATTTTCATGTCCTAGAACCCCCCAACAAAATGGGATAGTTGAGCGAAGGAATAGAACCTTACAAGAAGCCGCTAGGGCTATGCTCAACGAATTTTATCTAGAAAACCAATTTTGGGCAGAAGCAATTAGTACAGCCTGTTATATCCAAAATAGGGTTTTAATTAATATTCAACACTCCAGAACCAAACATATAAAAGTCAAACATCATTTTGTAAGAGACCATGTAGCCAGGGGTGAAATAGCACTTAAGCATATTGACTCTAAATCCAACCTAGCTGATATATTCACAAAACCCTTACCTGAATCTGAGTTCAGTTCACTAAGAAGGCAGTTAGGATTATGTTCAGTAGAATAGTTTAACTCAATTGTTTTTACTCTACTTGATTTCAAAAATAAGTTTTCTAAAATTTTCTATTTTTGAAAAACTGTTTTATTTAAATTTCAAAATCAGTTTTCATTTTCAACTTAGCTTTATTTCAAAAAACAATTTTAAAATCCTTTCGACTTAGTTTTATATTAATTTTAAAACTACCCCCTTCAAAACTAGGGCCTTTTTCGAAAATGGACTTAATTAGCCTAGGCTTTAACCCTAGAACTGCATGCATCTATAGACTTAGAAGCCAGCATCTCACAAGCACCTAAGGATACTTTTGATTGATAACCTAGAAAGGGTTGAGATGCTTAGGTCTTTGCCTCAATTCAAGATGCTTTAAGTCAGTGCATCTGCAGAAATTGGGGCACTAAATACAACTTATACAGCAATCAAGTTAAGTGTCAAGATTAGAAAATCTAACTTGAATAGAAACACTTAACTTGACTAACCCTAGCAAAAACTACTGTATATAACAGTTAGTAAGTAGCTAATTGGGTTAGACAGGTCCCTATAGACAAAAATTGATTGATTTAGTAAAAATCAAACTGGTTCAGTACAGCAAACTCTTATTTATTTCCTTTATCCATGCTATTCTTATTTGTTTTGATATATGGCAAAGGGGGAGAGATATGAAAGGAGAAAGTAAAGTAAAATTTTCAAATTTTAAAAATTTTTTTTTTCTATACTCTATCCTTTATTCAAAAAGGTTGCTTTCAAAAAGTTTTACTTATTCAAATTTTTTTGAAAAATACTTAAGCTTTCAAAATTTTGCAAAGTACTCAAGCTTCAAGCCTTCAAATTTTGCTAAAGTACTCTAGCTTCAAAATTTTTTTCAAGCTTTCAAATTTTGCAAGATACTCTAGCCTTTCAAAAGGTTTCTACTTAAGCTATTACTCTAAAGCTAAAGCTTTTCAAAATTGTTAAATACTAAAGTGTCTCAAAAACTACTAAGCTAACATTTTGAGTACTTTAAAAACTTAAGACTTTAAAAAAAATTTTCTGTAAGTACTCAAATTATGCTTTAAAAACTCTACTATGTACTTTTAAGTTACTTATAAGTACCTAAAACTTAAGTTTTCAAAGTACAAGTAAAGTCTATAAAAAACCCCACGAATCTTTGAAAAATCTAGGGGGAGATTCCTTCCAGGGGGAGGGAATAAAACTTTTTCATATGTTGCTTAAACTTAACTTTTTGAACTAGGGTTGCCATAAATCAAAAAGGGGGAGATTGTTGGTGCAGAATGCACCTAAGTCAAACCTGTGTTTTGATAATGGCAACATAGGTCAAAAGTTAAGTCCTTCTTGTTTTCTAACAAGTTAATCAAGTGTGCAGGAAAAGCCCTAGCGAAGGACTGCTAGGCTCCAGGCGAAGGACAGTCTAGGACCGAAGCCCTAGCAAAGGACTGCTAGGCAACTGGCGAAGGACTGCCAGTTTACAAAACCTGACAAAGGACCGTCAGGCAAAAGTCCAACCAAAGGAACGGTTGGCATCAGGTAAATTCTCCCGAGAGGAGTAGGTGAGGACGCGTTCCCCGTCGAGGGAACAGTAGGCGTCGGTTCGACCTAGGACTCCATTTTTGGAGACCAAAGTCAGAACCAAGACAGCTAAGGCTGTATAAATCTAATAATTTATTATGTTATTGTGTTTTGGACTAACCCTGGATGCAGGACCGAAGGAACGTGAGTCTGCAGCTCAGAGTGCCTCAAAGGAGTGAGGCAACTGCTGACCAGGGCGCCCGGAGTGTCCCGGGCGCCCCCAAGGTGAACACCAAACACACAATCAAAAAGTGCGAAAAAGACAGTACAAGCTGTGGGCGCCCCCGTGCTTCCGGGCGCCCCCGCTGCTCGCGGGCGCCCCCTACGCTGTGGGCGCCCCCATGCGCATACATCGAACCCGAACCCCTCGAAGCCAAGCAAAGCCAAAGGATAGAGTTTGACCCGGTCAATCCGGGCGCCCCGAGCGCTGCGGGCGCCCCGGTCAAAGCGGATCCCGAGGATAAGGGGATCAGACGGCGACCGAGCTACAACCGGATCAAACGCCACGTGGGGGGGCGCCCCCGACATCCCGGGCGCCCCCAGGCCCTATATAAGGGACCTTCGACCAAGGCTTCAATACATCACTTCTTCCAATGTCTCAAAGTTCTTCTACGCTCGCGCCTTGCTCCGGAAATGCTACACCTCGAGCCGACGACGTCCTGCTGCCCCGAAAGAGTCGACCTACTCCGGACGTCGGTAAAAAGAAGAGCGTATTTCTTTAATTAATATTTTATTGTACTTGATTTTGTAAATCATATTGTGTAACTTATTTGCGCCAAATATAGAATTGCCCAAAGTAAACGGTCAACGACCGTGGGCCTTGGAGTAGGAGTCGACACAGGCTCCGAACCAAGTAAATCGATTGCGTCTCTGTGTCTTTTCGTTAATTTCTGCTGCGTACCTATTCTTATACGAATCCGAAAATTTCCCGATATTCACCCCCCCCTCTATCGGGCTTCTCGATCCAACACATGATTCATGATAATATGTAATTATTAGTTAGATCTGAGAAAAATCTGAAGTGGATGATTTTGTTAGGCTGTTTATTTGTCTTCTATTTAACTATATTATTTTTTCTGTTAGTAACTATTCCACTCCTTGATTTATTATGTCCTACATTGATAACTTGATGATGTTCTTTGATTATTCATGGGGAGATACAACATATAGATTTTTGTGCCATTAAATTATCTTGCATACCGGTAATGGCAAAGGAAATGGTGGTTGCAAAATGTATTTAGACGGTTGTACTGTTGATTTGATGGTGAGTTTTTAATTTTTGAAGTGCAATTGTGATATGTTTAATATTATTATATTGATCTCTTTATGTATTCAGACATGGTTATATAAAAGAATTCCTTCATTTAGACATGCACGTTCTTTATATTTTTTCCCCCGGTTGTTTCACTGGGAACGGAGTAAGATATCCATTAAATATGATGTTACTGAGAGATTATTTTCAGGGATTGATTTTGGTAGGGTAGGTTGTTATATTTTTAGTATGTTTTTTTGTAGATATAATTGTAGAAGTGACATTTTATTTATAATTATAAAAATATATTAGATATAGTACCATTTCTAGATGAGGAGATACTCTTAAGTGGCAAGTAGATAACTTCTTCTGTAAATATAGAAATAATAAAATTATTATGTTAAATAATGATGATAAGATATTTTTTGACTATATTACTTATATTTTTCAGGTGTCACTTTGTGTGAGATGTTCTTGATTTCTTAATACTTAGAGGATGCTTGAACCAATTGTTACAAATAAGAGCAATGAGGAGGAGGCAGAAAAAGTGAGTGAGGATTTAGATGGAGTGAAAGATATTTTTATTTTAGAAGATAATAAGATTGTTGAAGTTGAAGTTGGTGGTGAAAATGAACTTGTTGGGTTACAGAAGTTGAATGTGGAAATGACAACTGCCAACATTGATGATAATATTGATTTAATGATAAAAGATGTTATTTCTGACTTGGATAAAGAAAACACAAGATTGGTAGGATCTAATTCAGAGAATGCTTCAGCTAATAAGAGGCACAGTGGTGATGGATTTGAAGTAGAAAAAAATTCTGTGTCTAGAGCTGATTCTGGCAATGGTTCAAGAGAAGAGCACGTTTCTGGTAGTGACGTTGCTACTTCAAAAGTAGAGAAGATCAGTCATTTTCAATCTTCTATTGTGGATACTGTGAGGACTAGAGTTGATCGTGTGTTGAAAAGAAAGGAGTCTATATTTGTGACTCCTCCTAGCTCAACACCTAAACGTAAGAGGAAGGGGAAAACATAAGTAGATGGAGTATAAATCCGAGATTCATTATTTTGAAATCTACTAGTTTTTGCATGCTATTGTATATTGTTACTAACTACGTATAGACTTTAGCTTACATTACTAACTATGTTTTCACATAGGTAAATTTTATAGTAGATGTTAAGGATAGCAAGAGTCCCGCTAAGCCTATAATGGATATATATAAAAGGAGAATCGATTTTTGTGGACATGAAGAAACATCTAAAGAAGAGAGAAAGTTGTTGACAGACTTTCTCACTAGGAAAGAATTAGAGTACGTTTATTTTCAATATGTGAATTTTTTCTAAATACTTCTTTATCAATTTTGTAATGCTAATTTTTACTCCCTGCAGTGTTGTCATATGACAAGATGAGTTCCTGAGCTTAACTAAATCTACATTCTATTTTTTTTTGTTTGGTGAGCCTATTGATAGTCAAATCATAAATGTTTATATGAAGATTATGAAAAAACACAATCCAACTTATAGATTTGAGATTTACTGTATGGACACAAATGTGTAGGTTTATAGCAAATCGAGATATTTGGTAGTTGATATTTAATTTTTACTTCTTATTAGATTAAGAAATATGATTATATCTTATTTTAAATGTGTAGAAAGAAGTGTTACACCACTTGGAGAAATATGGGAAATATAGGCAGATACGAAAAATAGATTATGGAGCTTTCCTGCCAAGGTTGACATCCATAACCAGGAGCAAACTACAGGAACTTAATGAAGATTAATTTAGAAAATGTAGATATATCATTTTTCTAATTAATGATAGATGACATTGGTATTTATTAGTTTTTAAAGCATCTGAAAGCAAATAGATTGTGGAATTCAAATCATGATTGATTTGCATTTGGGACGGCTAAAGTTTATATGATTTTGATAATATTTTACTCCAATAAGTCTTAAGATCATAGTATTAAAGCATTCCTTTTTTTATATGCATGTTTTTTGGCTGGTTGCATGCTGCATCTTAGATGATTTGCCATAAGTAGTCAAGAGGTCCTGAAAGAACAGTGTCGTCATTAAGGTGCAATCCTAGATTGTGGTGTCTATATATGCATGTGGGTGGAGTACTTATCTTGTGACATAGAAGATATCTGGAGGTTTTAAAATGATGTGAAGATAAACACTTATCGGACCCGTATTGCATCAACTATATTATCAGATGAGAATGGATTGTTAAAAAATGCATTTGACTAAGATACCTTGTCTTTTGCTTCTTATGGTGAAGCAAATGTATTAGAGTTTAAAATTTGCCATTTTGTGGATCCAAATTCAGATATAAAACAATGTTGGTTTTATTCTATAGTAATAACAGACTTATGGCTTAGTTATCAAGAAATTGATGTAATTTTTTTTTTTGATCTTAATTCTGTTGGTTTTTATTGTGTTGAGTGATGTCAGATAGATGTTGATTGTTATTCATATGCATGTTTCATTATAATTCAATTGGCTTAGTGATTAGCCTTGTACATATATTTTAGAGCATCCCTAGGCAAAATTTAGGTAAAAAAAGTATAAAAGAAAGTATAATACCTTTTAAATTCAGCACTATTTAAACTAAAATTTATATTTTTTTTCTATCCAATTGAGTACTATCTACAATAGGTCTATCAATAATCTGGGCACACTACCTGTGCACAAATTTTTTTAGAGGTTGGTGTAGAGGTCTATCAAGTATGCGTCTGAATAAATTGAGTACACTTGTGCAAAATTTGAGTATTCAGGTACGACAGCCCCTCTTTAGTTCTCAATGACTCAAAAAATCAAGCATAATTAACTCAGATTCAAGTATATATAGCCACAAATGAGGTACTATTGTTAAACTATCAGGTACATTTAGACGTAAGTTATGTACTAATTGGGGATATTGTGGTACACACTACTTCACATGTAGTGTGGCCAGTAGTATCGCTAAGAATGTTTATGTTAGATTGATGTAGCTTGCTAGAGGAGGGGGGGGTGAATAGTAACTTTTCATTTTCTTCTCTACCTACGTTGTTAGTGCACAAGTGGAAATATAATAAAACAAGACTAACAACTAAACAATGCTAACAATACCTATTTACGTGGTTCGGAGATGAAGCTCCTACTCCACGATAGTCCGTAAGGTGGACGATCCCTCGATTCTTCGGTGGATCACTCCTTGGATGCCCTCCGGCTAGCTCGTGTAGCTCCTTGTGGGTGGAGAAAACTCGCCACAACCTTGAACACACTTCTGAGTTTTATAGACTACTAACAAGCCCTAACCATGCTTGTTTCGTCAGAGGTCCTCAACCCAAACCGAGTTCTCTTAAATAAAACTTAAAGCTGAAAAGCACTCTACCAGTCGACTGCTCCCAGGGCAGTCGACTGGTCCCACTGAAAATCGACCGTTGCAGCTCAACGTTCGAATTTTCAGCCTACTTAACCAGCCGCTACCAGTTGACTGCTCCCAGGGTAGTAGACTGGTCCAGGGTCAGAAACCTTCTGTGAGTTTCGAGTCTTGCTGGCAATCGACTGCCTTTTTCTCAGTCGACTGCCCAGCTTATACAATCACTCTTCCTCACTCCAATGATCCTCCTCCACGTGTGCCTTCATGTACACTCCCTTGGCTTGCCCCTTGAAGTTTTCTTCCACCGACTATCGTCCCTCGGATGCGCACACAAGCCTTCCCTTGGCTTGCCTCTATGCCACCCTTCACGTGTGCCCTTTGAAGTCCACTTCCTGGCTTGCCCTTGGAGCCCTCCTCCCTCGGCTCTCGTCCCTTCATGACTCAGCTGACTTTTCACTAACAGCCTTGACTGTTGCCTTTGCGCCCTCTTCATCTTCGGCTCCCATCCCTCGGATGCACACAAGCCTCCAGCTTATCTCCATGCCATCCTTCACGCATGCCTCGAAGTCTATGCCCCTCGGCTCATCATCTCTGTTATCCATGGTCCCTTGGGTGCACACAAGCCTCTAGCTTATCTTCATGCCATCCTTCACCGTATCGAAGCCGTCCAGCTAAGTCCATATGTGTAACCTGCACATCCTGCACACTCACACATATTAGAACACAAGGGAAAACCTAACTTAAACTCTTTGCCCAAACATCAAAACACATGGTCACTCCGGACCATAGATTGCCTCAACAGTTTAGTTTCATCGAGAATACACAATGGAGCATTATGCTTATCAAAAATATATACCACCTAATATGAGAGTTAATAACTTAGAAGTAAAAGAGAAAAATGTATGTATCTATGTTTGACATCACCTAATGTGGTATACACCCATAATCAAATCCTAGAAGAGATTGGTATAGGTGAGTTTTTTTTAAACATATTTTCTTATTTCATTGATAATATAATATTAATTAAGGTTAATAACATTATTTCTTGAATTAGTGTTTTACATAACTGATCAAGGTACATAATCTGCATTATTAGGTACAAAATATCCAAATTCAAGTATGTGTGTAATCAAATTTAGTATACTTGTGCTTAATTTGAGTATTCAGGTATGAGACTTCATCTTTAGTTCTCAATGACTCAAAAAATCAAACACAATTGACTCAGATTCAAGTATATATAATCACGAATGAGGTACTATTTTCAAACTATCAGGTACATTTGCACGTAAGTTATGCACTAATTGGAGAGATTTTGGCACACACTATTTCACATGTAGTGTGGCCAGCAGCATCGCTAAGGATGATTATTTTCGTCGAGACTACACAATGGAGCATTATGATTATCAAAAATATATACCACCTAATATGAAAGTCAATATTATAGAAGTAGAAGAGGAAAATATATGTATCTATGTTTGACATCATTTGATATGGTATACACCTATAACCAAATCCTAGAACAGGTTGGTGTAGGTGAGTTTTTTTGGGATATATTTTCTTATTTCATTGATAATATAATATTGATTAACATTAATGACACTATTGCTCGAATTAGTGCTTTACATAATTGATCAGAGTACATAATCCGCATTATTAGGTATGAAATATCCAAATTCAAATATGTGTGTGATCAAATTGAGTATACTTGTGCAAAATTTGACTATTTAAGTACGAGACTCTCTCTTTAGTTCTCAATGACTTAAAAAATCAAGCACAATTGATTCAGATTCAAGTATATATAGCCATGAATGAGGTACTATTTTTAAACTATCAGGTACATTTGGACGTAGGTTATGCACTAATTAGTATGGGTGAGTTTTTTGGGGATATATTTTCTTATTTCATTGATAATATAATATTTATTAAGGTTAATGATACTATTGCTCGAATTAGTACTTTACATAATTGATCAGGGTACATAATCTGCATTGTTAGGTATGAAATATTCAAATTCAAGTATATGTATGATCAAATTGTATATACTTGTGCAAAATTTGAGTATTCAGGTACGAGATGTGGGATCATTTAGAATCGATAGAGGGGGGGGGTGAATATCGATAAAACTTTTCGGATATAAAAAGAGTAATACACGCGGAAATTTCAAACAATGCTACACACTTTTCTTTTACTTGGTTTGGAGTCTAGATCGGCTCCTACTCCAAGGCCCATGGTCCTTGACCGTTTACATTGGGCAATTCTATATTTCGCAAAAGGGTTACAAAATTGGAGCACGAATATAGAATTGAAAAAGTAAGCAATTAAATTAAACAAATACCGACGACCGGAAAATGACTCAAAGATCGGAGCAGTGGGTCGTCGTTGGCGCTTGAGACTTGAGCACGGAGAGATTAGAGCAGAGCGCTTGAGTATTTGCGTTGGAAGAAGTGTTGTCTGGAAGCAAGGGGGTGAACCCCTTTATATATAGTCGTCTGGGGCGCCTGTGTTGAATGGGGCTCCTGACACGTGTGCCCTTCTGCGCGAATCCTCATCCGCAGACTTGGCCAGCACTTATCCCTTCAACCAGGGTGCTTGGGACGACTGGGCCGCCTGTATCCATACAGGCGCCTGTATCCATACAAGCGCCTATATGATCAGGCGCTTGGGAAGCAGCGAACTCCATCCTTTGTTCCTGCAACCAGGGTTAGTTCCAAAACACAAATAATAGATAAGTTAAGTACAACTTATAGTCTGCGTCTGGGTTCTGACTTTGGGCTCCAAAATGGAACCCTAGTCGAACCGACGCCTAATGTTCCCTCCTACGGGGAATGTGTCCTCGCCTACTCCTCTCAGGAGAATTTACCTTTTGCCAACCGCTCCTCCGGTTGGACTTTTGCCCGATCTTCCGGATCATGACTTCGTGACCAGTCCACGACTATGACTTATTGCCCAACCCTCGGTCAGGTCTTCGGTGCCCAACCCTCGGCCAGGACTTATTGCCCAATTCCTCGAATCAGGACTTCGTGCCCAGTCCAGACCATGACTTATTGCCCAATTCTATGAACCAGGACTTCGTGCCTAGCTTACCTAGGACTTTTCCTGCGCACTTAAACAGATTCATTAGATCACAATGTAACCTTAACTTATGAACCCTTTGCCATTATCAAAACCTAGGTTCGATCTTGGTACTTCCGGCACCAATAATCTCCCCCTTTTTGATTTATGACAACATAGTTCAAAAGTTAAGTTAAAACATATAAAGCAGGTATTTCAACAAAAATCATGTTTATTTTCCTCTCTTTTAAGAAAACCAAGTTTTGAAAAACATGTACTAAGATCCCCTGAATTAGAGATTCTTCCCTGAAGCTTTCAAAGATATGCAGATTTTTAAAAAAGTTTAAGTGTACCCTTTTTGAGGAAAAACAAGTTAAAGTCTTTTTGCGAAATCAAGATCACCAAATTTTGACCAAGTATATTTTGCAAGACTTTTGAAGTTTGAAAATTTTAAGACACCTTTTTGGAAAGATTAACAAATTTTTCTGACAAATAGAGTTTTAACTTTACCACAAAAAGTTGTACTTTAAAAGACTTTACACCTTTTGTACTAAAACATTTGCACACTTACAAAGATTTTGCCCTTAAAATTAGTGTGCTTAAAAACATTTTGCACTTAGACAAAATATTTTGCACTTAGAAAAATATTTTAGCATAATATTTTGCAAAAATATTTTTCACAAAAAATATTAGTATTTTGAAAAGTACTTGAAAAATCTTTTGCACTTGAGAGTATTTTGTTCTTAAAAGAATATTGTGCACTTTAAAAATATTTTAAAAGTACTTTAAGACTTTTGCAAAAAAAAAATTGCACTTGAAAATTTAACTTTACTTTTTTAAAAAAAAATTCACTCTTTTTTTTTCTCTCCCCATTTGTCATATATTAAAAAACATATTGATCGAAAAATAATTGCGAATAAGAGCCAGTTTATTTTGTAAAAATTTAAACATATATTGAACCAATTCTAGTGAGTCCAAGCAACAAAAAGGATCAAACCAACTAAATTAAACTCGTTCGGGTCCTGTTTAACCCAGTTAGCTACTTACTAACTGTTATATAACAGCTTTCATTAGGGTTAGTCATGTTAAGTGATCTGATCAAGTTAGATTTTCTAAGCTTGAACACTTAGCTTGATTGATGTTCAAATGTATTTATTGCCCCAACTACTCTAGATGCGCTGACTTAAAGCATCTTGAGTCAAGGCATAGACCTAAGCATCTCAACTCAGTCTAGGTTATCAATCAAAGTGTCCTAATGTACTTGTGAGATGCATGCTTCTAGATCTATAGGAGCATACAATTCTAGGGTTAAAGCCTAGGTTAAGTCCATTGCGTAGAAAACCCTAGTTTTAAAGGGGTAATTTTTTAAAAAATCTAAGTCGGAAAAGAATTTTTGAAATTGAAACAAAATGATTTTTTGAAAGATATTGAATACGAGTTTTGAAAACATTTTGAAAACATACATGATAATAGTTCTATTCTACTAAGCATAATCCTGACTGCCTTCGTAGTAAGCTAAACTCAGACTCAGGTAAGGGTTTGGTAAAGATGTCGGCTAGATTAGATTTCGAGTCCACATGCATAAGTACGATTTCGCCCCTGGCTACGTGATCCCTAACAAAATGATGTTTTACATCAATGTGTTTGGTTCGAGAGTGATGAATGGGGTTTTTCGTAAGATTGATCGAGCTTATGTTATCAATGAACACTTTGGTTTGATCATAGTCTAGCTGGAAGTCCTTAAGAGTGTGCATCATCCATAAAAGTTGTGCTACACACTCTCCTAGGGCAACATATTCTGCTTCAGTTGTGGATAAGGCAACACAATGTTGCTTTCTACTGCACCAATTTGTTGGATCGAGAGAACCGATAGAGGGGGGTGAATATCGGAAAGCGTTCAGATTTAAGATAGAGAAATTGCACAGCGGAAGATAAAAACAAAACACGCGAACACAGTAATTTTTTACTTGGTTCGGAGCCTAGGTCGACTCCTACTCCAAGGCCCATGATCGTTGATCGTTTACTTTGGGCAATTCTATATGAGGCGCAAAAGCAGTTTACAAAGATTGATTACATAAATAAGTGCAGTAAATTAAAAATCACTCTTCTTTACCGACGTCCGGAGTAGATTGACTTTTTCCGGGGTAGCAGGACGTCGTTGGCTTGAGTTGGGAGGTTTCCGGAGCAAGGCGCGAGAGCAGAAGAGCGTTGAAGCGCTGAATCAAGTGATGCCTTGAAGCCTGGGGTCGAGGGCCCTTTATATAGGGCCTGGGGGCGCCCGGATCGTCGGGGGTGCCCCCCCACGTGTCGGTTGATCCGGCAACTGCTCGGTCATCTTCTGATCCCTTTACCTTCGGGATCAGTTTTGACCGGGGCGCCCAGAGCGCTCGGGGCGCCCGGATTGACCGGGTCAAAGTTTCATCTGCTGGCTTCGAAGGGAGCTGCTTCGGCAGTTGGTGCTGGGGGCGCCCGGAGCATGCGGGGCGCCCGGAACACCCGGGGCCCCCTGACAGATAACTGTCGAAGTGCGTTTTTGCTCTGCTGATTTGTGTTCACCTTGGGGGCGCCCGGAACATCCGGGGTGCCCTGCTCAGCTTCTGCCTCACTCCTTTGAGGCTCTCTGAGCTGCAGACACTCAGTCCTTCGGTCCTGCATCCAGGGTTAGTCCAAAAAGCAGAAATATATTAATATTTTATACAGCCTTAGCTGTCTTGGTTCTGACTTTGGGTCTCCAAAATGGAACCCTAGGTCGAACCGACGCCTACTGTTCCCTCGACGGGGAACGCGTCCTCACCTACTCCTCTCGGGAGAATGTACCTGATGCCAACCGCTCCTTTGGTTGGACTTTTGCCTAGCAGTCCTTTGCCAGGTCTTGGATACCGAGTTGTCCTTCGCCCGATGCCTAGCAGTCCTTCGCTAGGGCTTCAATCCCAAGTTGTCCTTCGCCTGGTGCCTAGCAGTCCTTCGCTAGGGCTTCAGTACCCTGGCATTCCTTCGCCAGTGCCTAGCAGTCCTTCGCTAGGGCTTTGTATCCTGGCAGTCCTTCGCCAGGTGCCTAGCAGTCCTTCGCTAGGGCTTTGTTTCCTGGCAGCCCTTCGCCAGGTGCCTAGCAGCCCTTCGCTAGGACTTTGTTTCCTGGCAGCCCTTCGCCAGGTGCCTAGCAGCCCTTCGCTAGGACTTTGTTTCCTGGCAGCCCTTCGCCAGGTGCCTAGCAGCCCTTCGCTAGGACTTTGTTTCCCGGCTGCCCTTCGCCAGGTGCCTAGCAGCCCTTCGCTAGGACTTTTCCTGCACACTTGAGTAACATTGTTAGATCACCAATAAACTTAACTTTGAATCCTTTGTCAATATCAAAACAAGGTTCGATATGGTGCTTCCTGCACCAACACAGTTGACTAGACCGTGTCCTAATAATTGACAACTTTCACTTGTACTCTTTTTATCTAGCTTGCATCTAGCATAGTCTGAGTCAGAGTATCCTGATAATTCAAAATTGGAGGTTCTAGGATACCAAATACCTACATTTAGGGTACCCTTAATGTACCTAAGGATTCTTTTTAGGGCCGCTAAGTGAGACTCCTTAGCACAGGTTTGGTATCTAGCGCACATTCCTACTACGAACAGAATGTCAGGTCTACTAGCAGTTAAGTATAATAAACTGTTGATGCAAGATGCATCAGTGGTGTCCTCCTCTAAGTGTTTCAATGTTTGACAATATGCTTAAGTCAGTGATACATTGAACAAGGGAAGGGTAGTCAAGAAAACTGAACCAAAGTGAACCAAAGTCCTAGTTAACCGAGGCATGAAGTCCTGGTTCGAAGAATTGGGCACTAAGTCCTGATCATGGATTGGGCAATAAGTCCTGGCCGAGGGCTGGGCACCTAAGACCTGACCGAGGGTTGGGCACGAAGTCCTGGTTCATGGAATTGGGCAATAAGTCCTGGCCGAGGGTTGGGCACCGAAGACCTGGTTCGAGGAATTGGGCACTAAGTCCTGCCGAGGGTTGGGCACCGAAGTCCTGGACCTAGGGTTTGGGCATGAAGTCGTGGTCCGAGGGATTGAGCAACTTAGCTGAGCGATGACTAAGGACATAAGTAGAGACGGGTCGAGGTTCAGATGTCTCGAGATCCGAGAGTATCGAAGGCTAAGTAAAAGTCCACCCAAATGGACTGGGTGGCAACCGTCTCCTGAGAGGAGTAGGTTGAAGGCGCGTTCCCGGGATGTGGGAACTTAGACGTCAGTTTGACCTAGGGTTTCATGGAAATCCGAAGTCAGAACCATTTCGTTAAGGCTAAGATTGTATATGTGTTTGCCTTGTATTTATGTATCTTGCAGGTACTTAAAAGTGAAGACAAAGCAGGCAAACAAGGCTGGAAAAAGGGCTCCTAGGCGCCCCCATCAACCAGGGCGCCCTAATGGAGCCAGGCGCCTCATTGAAGGAGGCGCCTGTGTTCAATGAGGCGCCCTGTATGTCTAGGTCGCCCTGGTCAAGAGCCTTATCGGCTGCTTTGAGTTCGGCGGGGAGATAAGCTTTGACCAAGCTGTATGAGGCCCCCCTTCAACACAGGCGGCCCAATGAAGGCTATAAAAGGGGCTTCAACCCCTCAACTCAGCACACAACTTCCAAGATTCATTCTAAGCTTTCTGACTGACGACAAAGCACTAATGACGAGGCTCTGCGACCAAGGAAGCTCCGGGAGGAAGTGCGCAACACTTCGGAGTTCCAGATCGGCCGAGTTTTCGACTCTTGTTGGTTTGAATTTATTTTCTGCAATTATTTTTATCTATATTTGTGATTATAATTGTACACTGTAAGACGGGTTTCTCCGCCTCCGGAAAGTTCGGAAAGGAGACTATTAGTGGACGGGCGTTCCCGTGCTTAGGCCTTGGATGTACTGCCCTAGGGGGTTGGGAACCAAGTAAATCTCGTGTGCATTTTATGTTGTCTTTATTTTCTTTCTTTCTATTTTCCGCTGCACTAACTCTGAGTCTAGAACGAAAGTCTATGAAAGGCGAATTTTCGCGAGAAGTTTTTACGGTCGATATTCACCCCCCCTCTATCGACGGCACCGGTCCAATATAAACTACCTATCATGCTTCTATAAAATTGTAAGTCCACTGATTTACCTTCAGGGTCATTGCCTATTTTCACATTTGTGGTCATGGGAGTACCTAAACTTTTAGAATTTTCCATTTTGAATTTCTTGATTAATTCTTTTATATATTTGGATTGATGAATGTAGTTATCATCCCTGGTTTGTTTTATTTGGAGACCTAAGAAAAAGTTTAGCTCACCTACTAAACTCATTTCAAACTCACTCTCCATAATCTTGACAAAGTCTTTTAAAAAGTTAGAATTTGTTGACCCAAATATTATGTCATCTACATAGATTTAGGCTATAAAAATATCTTTTTCTAAGGTTTTAACAAATAAGGTTGAGTCAATTTGGCCTTGGTTAAATGCCTTAGAAATCAAGTAGCTTGATAGTCTTTCGTACCAGACCCTAGGTGCTTGTTTTAACCCATAAAGGGCTTTTCTAAGTTTGAACACATACTTAGGATTGTCTAAGTCCTCAAATCCTAGGGGTTGTCCTACATATAGTTCCTCTTTTATGAACCCATTAAGAAAGTCAGACTTGACATCCATTTCGTATAGTTTGAAACCTCTATGTGCTGTAAAAGCTAGTAACATCCTAATTGATTCAAGTCTGGCTATGGGGGCATAAGTTTCATCATAATCCAGCCCTTTGACTTGACTAAACCCTTTAGCTACTATGCGGGCTTTGTTTCTCACAATTTCCTCTTGATCATTTAGCTTGTTTCTAAATACCCACTTAGTGTCTATAACTGACTTACCTTCAGGTTTAGGTACTAAGTCCCAAACTTGGTTTCTCTCAAATTGGGCTAGTTCTTCTTGCATTACAATGATCCAATCTGGATCAGGTGGGGCTTCTTCTATAGTCTTAGGTTCTATTTTTGAAATTAGGGCAATTTGACTAAGATTTCTGTAAGAAGACCTTGTTTTGACCCCTAAGGTTGGATCACCCAAGATTTGGTCAGATGGATGATTGAGTCTGGGTTTCTTCGTTCTCCTAGAACTAGGTTTAGCCTCAGGTCCGGCTGGTAGGTTTGGTTCAGCAGTTGGTTCAACTACTTGGGTTGGTTTAGCTATTGGTTCAGTTGATGCCTCAGTAATTAGTTCAATTGATAGTTCAGTTAATGGTTCAAAATCTTCTTGATCAAGATTTGAATTGTTTAGGTTTTGTTTTACAGTAAGTTTAGTTTCAAGTTCTTCATCAAATATTAAGTTGGTGGTTTCTTCAATTTTAAGGGTTTGTTTATTGTAGACCCTATATGCTCTACTTGTTGTTGAATATCCTAAAAAGGTCCCTGGGATTGATTTTGATTGAAACTTACCTAGGTAGTCCTTAGTGTTCAAAATATGTACTTTACACCCAAAAACCCTTAAGTAATGTGAATTTGGTAGTCTGTGATAGTAAATTTCATAAGGGGTCTTGTTGTGCCTTTTATTTATTAAGACCCTATTCTGAATATAACAGGCTGTATTTACCGCTTCTGTCCAAAATTGATTAGTTATGTTGTATTCGTTGAGCATAGTCCTAGCGGCTTCCTGAAGAGTTCTATTCTTTTTCTCATCTATTCCATTTTGTTGGGGAATTCTAGGACATGAAAATTCATGGACGTACCCATTAATTTTACAAAATTCCTCGAATCTCTGATTTTCAAATTCTTCCCCGTGGTCACTCCTAAGTCTTTTAATTTTTGTGTCATTTTGATTTTGTATCATTTTGCACAAGTTATTAAATGAGTTAAATGTTTCATCTTTGGTTTTTAAGAATCTAACCCAGGTAAACCTAGAGTAATCGTCAATAATTACTAAGTAGTACCGATTCCCGCTTAGTGACTTGGCTCCATGTGAATCAAATAGGTCTAGGTGTAGGAGCTCAAGTGTGACTTGGGTTAAGTCTGACTGGGTTGGTTTGTGGGTTGACTTGGTTTGTTTACCTTTTTGACATGAATTACAAATGGTATTTTCAAAGTTTTTAATTTTATGTATACCTTTAACCAGTCCAAGTTAAGTTAGTTTTGAAATTAATTTAGTATGGGTGTGGCCTAGTCTTTTATGCCATAGATTGGTTTCTTCTAGTTGAGTTAGAAAGCATTTAGGTATTACGGGTAGATTGATTGTGTAAACATTGTTCTTCCTACTACCCTTAAGTGTAACTTCTGAGTCTTGTAGATTCCTAATCAGGCAGTCAGAATTGGTGAAGGTAACAATATAACCAGTATCACACAGTTGGCTAATGCTAAGTAAATTAAACATAAAGTTTTCAACCAATAACACCTTTTTAATAATAAAATCTGAGTTTAGTTCAATATTACCTGACCCAATTACTTTAAGTGTGACATTGTTGCCAAATGCCACTGAGCTTAGATTTTTTAACTTGATTTTGGTGAACTTCAATTTATCCCTAGTCATGTGTCTGGAGTATCTACTATCCAGCATTCACTGGTTCAAATCTTTATGTTCCTACACATAAAGTATATTCGATTTAGATCCATTTATGTAGAGGCAAGGATAGATTGAATTGAATCTCAGTGCCTAATCTGTCTCACCTATATCTAAGGTTATCAAGCACGTTAACCTTATGAGTTTCCTTATGTGAGACAGGTTTTCAGTATTAAAAAAAACTGAGTTTGAATTAATTTTAAATTGACTTTGAAAAATTTAAGTGTAGAATTAATTTTGAAAGTGTCGAGTTAGAATTAATTTTGAAAGTGTAGAATTAATTTTGAAAATGTAGAAATAGAATTAATGTTGAAATTGTAGAATTAATTTTGAAAATATAGAATTAGAATTAATTTTGATATTGTAGAGTTAATTTTGAAAGTGTAGAATTAATTTTGATATTGTAGAGTTAATTTTGAAAGTGTAGAATTAATTTTGAAAGTGTAGAGTTAGAATTAATTTTGAAAGTGTAGAATTAGAATTAATTTTGAAAGTGTAGAGTTAGAATTAATTTTGAAATTGTAGAATTAATTTTGATTAGTTGGGTTGGACTACATTATTTGGTTCTAAACATCTCACCTAATTCTAAGTGACAAAACATGTTACCTTATCTGTTTTGTGAGATGTATAAATTTTTATCATTGATTTAATGTTAAATCTAAGATTTAATTAAAACTTGTGTTAGATTTGAGTTTATCAAATAGTAATTTAAAAGTGAATTTCGATAATTGGCTTTCAGGTCTTGGCGAGGCACAGAGACCTTCTTTGGTCGTAGCCTTATTAGATTAACAACCCTTTTCTTGACAAAGCCTTTTAAAGAAAGATCATTTTCAAATTACTCTTTAAGAAACTCTGGTCTAACTAGCTTACGATTTGGAGATGTAGCTTCGGCTAATTTCACTGGACTAAACAGACCAAATAGGGTACGCCTTACCCTACTTGACTCCTTAGACAGGTTTCGCTAACGTACTATCATCTCACCTCCTTCTAATACTATGTTGTTCAAGTTTCATGTAAGTCTTGTCCTTAACTAACCATTCCTACATCTAAGCAGAATAATATTGCAAAAAAAAATAAACAAACATCAATAAAAAGTATCTAAGTATAAAAATAGTTTTTATATTGGCTCCCCTTGGACTGAAGCCTCGAGATGGGTTAGGCAAGATGTGAACCTTGTCCTTGGGGATCCAATATTGTTTGGTCCAGCTTGTTTGTTCAAACATAGCTTTGGGGCCCATGCTTGGACTCGGGTTTTAGGTTGTTTCAATACGGAATAGTAAGATCGTTGTCGCGAGTTGGTTCGATAGCCCAGTCCGGATCGATTTAGAACTGACTTCTGTTTTCTAAGAATCATGTCTAGATTCTTGGAACCTGAAGTGAATCGTTCTAATGTGACTCTGAGTTTCTTGACTTGAGTTTTCAAAGAGGAATTCTCTTCCTCAAGCTTTTGAACTTGAGTCGAGGTTCCTTCTTGAACTAACTCGGTCGAGGAACTCGAGTTGGCTTCCTCTTTTAGGAGTTTGACTTCCTGTCGGAGGGTTTCAACCCGAACGTTGTCTTTTGCCAACTTGCGAGACAGATACGAGATAAGATCGTAAAGCTCTGATTCAGGATAACCTCTTACCGTAATCCGTCCATCCTCCGAGATCGAAAGCTTTCCGGTGCCGACGTCTTCATCAGGTTCTGATTTCATTCCGGAGTCGATGTCTTCCGAGGCGGTCAACGCGAGGAGGTTGGAGTGCGGAGCCTCTTCTTCTTCTTCCATGGATGATTCATCCCATGTGGCTTACAGTGCCTTCTTCTTCCGAGCTTTCTTGTTTTCCTTTAGGTTAGGGTACTCTGATATGAAGTGTCCCTTCTTGTTGCACTCGTAACATGTTACGTTGCTTTTATTCTTCTGGCTTGTTGAGGGTTCAGACAGATCATCCTTTTTATGAGTCGTCTTCTTTTTGCTCGTTTGATTCTTCAACACCTTGTAGTAGTCACGAGCCAACCGGACCAGTTTTGGACGATCTACTCCATCGTCGTCAGACTCTGACTCTGAGCCGGACTCAGATATTGGTTGCTGCTTCTTCTTCTGTGATTTTTTTTGGAGTTTTCCCTGCAACAAAAGCTATACTTTTTTCGACCATTGTAGTATTAGTTTGCTCATGTAATTCTAATTCTGAGAATAATTCATCGAGCTTAATTTTAGAAAGGTTCCTTGAAACCTTGTAGGCATCTACTATAGATGCCCACAGTGAGTTCCTTGGGAACGAGTTCAGAGTATACCTTATTAGGTCACGATTTTCCACCTTATGACCTATTGTATGTAGCCCGTTTATCAGCTCCTAGATTCTTGCGTAGAGCTGTGCTGCTGTTTCCCCATGGTGCATCTTGATGGTGTAGAGCTTGTTGAGTAGCAGATCTCTTTTACTGATCTGCATATCTGACGTACCTTCATGCAGTTCGATTAATTTGTCCCATAGCTCCTTTACGCTGCTGAAGGGTCCGACGCGGTTCATCTCTTCCTTGGTTAAGCCACATTGCAATTTTTGTGTGGCCTTTGCGTCTGCTTCGATTTTCTTCTTGAGTGGTCCGTCCCACTCTGTGTAGCCTTGCACCTCGCCTTATGCATTCTTGGGAATCTCCAGTCCGGACTGGATGATTATCCACATGTCCACCTGAGTTTTCAGGTGGACCTTCATCCTACTCTTCCAATAGGAGAAGTCTTCTCCTGAGAAGAGTGGTGGTCTGGCGGTGCTGTAGCCTTCTTGCATGGCCATGGATATTAATCTGAAAATTTACAAAAAACTTTGTTCCAAGACTAAGTCTTGGATTAGTAGTGCGGTAGTAAAAATAATAATAAAAGAAATCGAGTGGTGTTGCACCAAACTCGATAAATAGAAAAAAATTACGAACGAAAAATAATTTTTAAAATAATCCGAAAATTGCTCAATCGGTGTTTGCACCAGATTTGAGCCACCTGCTCTGATACCACTTGTGGGATCGTTTAGAATCGATAGAGGGGGGTGAATATCGTTAAAACTTTTCGGATATAAAAAGAGTAATACACAGCGGAAATTTCAAACAATGCAAACACAATTTTGTTTTACTTGGTTCGGACTCTAGATCGGCTCCTACACCAAGGCCCATGATCCTTGACCGTTTACGTTGGGCAATTCTATATTTCGTAAAAGGGTTGCAAAATTGGAGCATGAATACAAAATTGAAAAAGTAAGCAATTAAATTAAACAAATACCGACGACCGGAAAATGACTCGAAGATCGAAGCAGTGAGTCGTCGTTGGCGCTTGAGACTTGAGCACTGAGTGATTAGAGTAGAGCGCTTGAGTATTTGCATTGGAAGAAGTGTTATCTGGAAACAAGGGGGTGAACCCCTTTATATATAGTCGTCTGGGCGCCTGTGTTGAATGGGACGCCTGACACGTGTGCCCTTCTGCGCGAATCCTCATCCGCAGACTTGGCCAGCGCTTATCCCTTCAACCAGGGCGCCTGGGACGAATGGGGTGCATGTATGGTTACGAGCGCCTTCTTTGCTGACATGGAGGCTTAGCTTCACAAACTGGTGGAAAACACCCTTCTGGGGATACAGGCGCCTGTCTCCTTTCAGGCTCCTGGGAAGCAGCGAACTCCATCCTTTGTTCCTACAACCAGGCTTAGTTCCAAAACACAAATAATAGATAAGTTAAGTACAACTTACAACCTGCGTTGTCTTGGTTCTGACTTTGGGCTTCCAAAATGGAACCCTAGGTCGAACCGACACCTAATGTTCCCTCCTACGGGGAATGCGTTTTCGCCTACTCCTCTCAGGAGAATTTACCTTTTGCCAACCGCTCCTCCGGTTGGACTTTTGCCCGATCTTCCGGATCAGGACTTCATGCCCAGTCCACGACCATGACTTATTGCCCAACCCTCGGTCAGGTCTTCGGTGCCCAATCCTCGGCCAGGACTTATTGCCCAATTCCTCGAATCAGGACTTCGTGCCCAGTTCACGATCAGGACTTATTGCCCAATTCTACGAACCAGGACTTCGTGCCTAGCTTACCTAAGACTTTTCCTGCACACTTAAACAGATTCATTAGATCACAATGTAACCTTAACTTATAAACTCTTTGCCATTATCAAAACACAAGTTCGATCTTGGTGCTTCCGGCACCAACACGAGATTCCCTCTTTAGTTCTCAATGGCTCAAAAAATCAAGCACAATTGACTTAGATTCAAGTATATATAGCCATGAATGAGATACTATTTTCAAACTATCAGGTACATTTGGATGTCAGTTATGCACTAATTAGTGCGAGTTAGTTTTTTGAGATATATTTTCTTGTTTCATTGATAATTTAATATTGATTAAGGTTAATGACACTATTGCTCGAATTAGTGCTTTACATAATTGATCAGGGTATATAATCCGCATTATTAGGTACGAAATATCCAAATTCAAGTATGTGTATGATTAAATTGAGTATACTTGTGCAAAATTTGAGTATTCAAGTATGAGACTCCCTCTTTAGTTCTCAATGGCTAAAGAAAATCAAGCATAATTGACTCAGATTCAAGTATATATAGCCATGAATGAGGTACTATTTTCAAACTATCAGGTACATTTGGACATAAGTTATGCACTAATTAGTTGGGTGTGTTTTTTGGGGACATATTTCCTTATTTTATTGATAATATAAATATTGATTAAGGTTAATGACACTATTGCTCGAATTAGTGTTTTACATAATTGATCAGGGTACATAATCTGCATTATTAGGTATGAAATATCCAAATTCAAATATGTGTGATCAAATTGAGTATACTTGTGCAAAATTTGACTATTTAGGTACGCGACTCCCTCTTTAGTTCTCAATGACTCAAAAAATCAAGCACAATTGATTCAGATTCAAGTATATATAGCCACGAATGAGGTACTATTTTCAAACTATCAGGTACATTTATACGTAGGTTATGCACTAATTAGTGTGGGTGAGTTTTTTTGGGATATATTTTCTTGTTTCATTGATAATATAATATTGATTAAGGTTAATGACACTATTGCTCGAATTAGTACTTTACATAATTGATCAGGGTACATAATCCGCATTATTAGGTACGAAATATTCAAATTCAATTTTATGTATGATCAAATTGTGTATACTTGTGCAAAATTTCAGTATTCAAGTACGAGACTCCCTCTTTAGTTCTCAATGGCTCAAAAAATCAAGCACAATTGACTTAGATTCAAGTATATATAGCCATGAATGAGGTACTATTTTCAAACTATCAGGTACATTTGAACGTCAGTTATGCACTAATTAGTGCGGGTGAGTTTTTTGAGATATATTTTCTTGTTTCATTAATAATTTAATATTGATTAAGGTTAATGACATTATTGCTCGAATTAGTACTTTATATAATTGATCAGGGTATATAATACGCATTATTAAGTATGAAATATCCAAATTCAAATATGTGTATGATCAAATTGAGTATACTTATGCAAAATTTGAGTATTCAAGTACGAAACTCCCTCTTTAGTTCTCAACGGCTTAAAAAATCAAGCGCAATTAACTCAGATTCAAGTATATATAGCCACGAATGAGGTAAACTATCAGGTACATTTGGACGTAAGTTATGTACTAATTAGTGTGGGTGAGTTTTTTTGGGACATATTTCCTTATTTCATTGATAATATAATATTGATTAAGGTTAATGAAACTATTACTTAAATTAGTGTTTTACATAATTGATCAGGGTACATAATCCATATTATTAGGTACAAAATATCCAAATTTAAGTATGTGTGTGATCAAATTGAGTATACTTGTGCAAAATTTGAGTATTCATGTATGAGACTCCCTCTTTAGTTCTCAATGGTTCAAAAAAATCAAGCACAATTGACTCAGATTCAAGTATATATAACCATGAATGAGGTACTATTTGCAAACTATCAAGTACATTTGGACGAATGAATCACAATCAATTTCAGCCAAACCAATTCTTGTACAACATTTTCAAAAACAAAACCATTAAATATAACATATACCTAATTTATCAAAATTCATACTCAAGTTTCTGGCTGAATTTGTTCATGAAACTCACAAATTCTACCATAGTAAATTGCACATATTGCAAAGTACCTAACATAGTTCATAAACATAATAATAACTGACACACGATACAAAGTCACAAAAACCGTAAATACAACCATAAATTTCCACCACACAACCATAGTATATACTACAACAACTATACATAAACTTAAGACAAACTAATTCTTGCACAATATTTTCAAAAACAGAACCATCAAAGGTGTTGCCACTTAACCAGAACCAATATGTAAATCACCAATGCTGCCACTCAATCATGTCTGCTTTCTCGAACGTTAGATCATGCTTGATTCCCCTTCTAGCAATCTCTTTTTCCTGTGAAAGTGTATATCAAAAAGTATCAGACTATCTATAAAATTTATAGAGTATGATTGCAAAAATAAACCAAGTGTTTACTACAAATCAAACATACACCATTTTAAGAATAACAGCTAGTTTATAGCTTCATTGCAACTGCGTCTGTTGTGATCTTTCTTATGACAATGACTACACTTTGACACACATGTTTCAACTTGTGATGGTATTTTCTTAGTCCACCTACGACCTGGTTGACTGCGAACATCTGGAGCATTGATTATATTTTCTTCATCAAGATTTGACTCGTTAATGTCAAAAGTTGGGATTGGATTAATAATTCCTTTGTATGCTTGGCGATACATTCCAATCTTGAAATACTGATCGCAAAATCATACAACTACAATGACTTCGACTCAATAGCAGCACAAACATGCTTGCATGGAAGCTTATTGATCTGCCAAGCTCTGCACGAACAACTCTTATCAATTAAATCAACAGCAAAGGATTTTTCACCATCAACTACCTCAAACCTCTAATTACATGACCGATGCACTCTCAAATTTTTGAGATTCAAGATAAACACTAGCAATAGCCTTCTCCATTTTGGGACTTAATTCCTTAACCATTGCCATTGTTGATTCACATCGCCGATGCATTATATGTTAGTGCAGGAAGCACCATATCGAACCTTGTTTTGATATTGGCAAAGGATTCAAAGTTAAGTATTATTGTTGCTCTAACGATGTTACTCAAGTGTGCAGGAAAAGTCCTAGGAACACTAGGCACGAAGTCCTGGTTCTAAGAATTGGGCAATAAGTCATGGCCGCGGGCTGGGCAACTAAGTCCTGACATAAGGTTGGGCAATAAGTCCTGGTCATGGACTGGGTACTAAGTCCTGGCCGAGGGCTGGGCACCGAAGACCTGGTTTGAGGAATTGGGCACTAAGACCTGGCCGAGGGCTGGGCACCGAAGACCTGGTTCAAGGAATTGGGCACTAAGTCCTGGTCGTGGACTGGCCACGAAGACCTGGTGAGTAAAGCTGGGCAAAAGTCCAACCGGAGGAGCCGGTTGGCAAAAAGGTAAATTCTCCTGAGAGGAGTAGGTGAGGACGCGTTCCCCGTCGAGGGAATAGTAGGCGTCGGTTCGACCTAGGGTTCCATTTGGGAGACCCGAAGTCAGAACCAAGACAGCTACGGCTGTAAATATTGACTAACTTTCTTGCTTTGTTTGGTTTGGAACTAACCTTGGTTGCAGGGACCGAAGGAGTGAGTTTCTACAGCTCAGAACGCCCCAAAGGAAGGGGGTAGGAAACTGGGTTAGGCGCCCAGGAGGTCCCGGGCGCCCAAGGTCAAAGCCAAACAAGCAAAGAAGCAAGAACACTTCGAAATCACACTGGGCTAGGCGCCCGGGAGGTCTCGGGCACCCAAGGTCAAAGACAAAGAGTAATTGAAGCAAAATCAGCCACGAAGCCAGCGGACCAAGTCAAGTTAGGCACCCAGGAGGTCCCGGGCGCCCCAGTCAGCTCCAGAGGCCGATTCGAAGGGGATAAGCGTTGACCAAGTTGCGGATGAAGGTTCTCCAATTTGAAGGCACGTGTCAGGCGGCCCCCAGCAAATCAGGCGCCCCTAGGAGCACTATAAAAGGGGCTCGACCCCAAGGCTTCAAACACACAACTTTCTAACGCCTCCAAGCTTTTCGTTCAAGCGCTCTGCTCCGGCAAACTCCGATCTCGAGATTCCAGCGCCGACAACAACCCTCTGCTCCGAAGTACGATCCACATCGGGCGTCAGTAACGAAAAGTGTAACTCTTTTATTTACTACAATATTCTTGTACCAAAATCTGTAAACCTTTGCGTGATTATAGAATTGCCCGCAGTAAACGGTCAAGGACCGTGGGCCTTGGAGTAGGAGCCGACCGCGACTCCGAACCAAGTAAAAGACTTGTGTTCTTTGTGTGATTGTTTTATTTTCCACTGCATTTACTCTTTCCTTATTCTTATCCAAAGAAAAAGTTTTAATGATATTCACCCCCCCTATCGTTTCTCTCGATCCAACATTATATTCATGATTTATATGCGTATGTAGTCCACCATAGCTACAATAGAGAGATAATAAGTTGGTTTAACCTAATTATTCCAACACTCGACTATGTTATTATTCATAACACCCCATCTATCACCAAGAAATAAAGCATTTACTCAACTTTGTGGCTAGAAATGTACAATAAATCCTATGGCAAGTGACATGGAGTCTATGATATTTTTTATATGTTGTTCATGCTCCTACAAAGATGAAGCATATGCAGCTTTCTTGAATACTGAAGACCAGTGTTTTTTGTTATGTTTGGATAACTTTGCAATACTTATAATGATAAAAAAAATTATTTTTGATTTTAAACATGTATTAATATAAAATTAAAATTAAAATTTAAAACAAAAATAGGTAATTAATTATTTACCTGCTTCACAAAATTATCCACTAAATGCCTCAAACAATATACATGATGACTACCCACAAATAGTTGCTCAACTGCCTTCATAATTCCAGGGTGTCTATCGGAGAAAAATGTGAACTTATTGAATGGAATACTTTGATATGAAAGTAAGACACTTCTCAAAAGATAACAAAATCATTCCCAATTATCATTATATTCTGCATCCACTACCGAATAAACAATTATGAAAAGATCATCGTTGACATCCTTCGACACAACAACTAGGATACTACCTTTATATTTATTCTTTATATGAGTCTCATCTAAAAAAATCAATGACCTACAACCAGTAACAAAACCAACTGCACATGCATGAAAACAAATAAATAACCGTTTAAATTTATTAGTTACGGGATCAATCTCGCACTCAGCAATACTGTCAGGATTTGTTTCTCGAATAGCATGACAATACCATCTTAACCTATCGTAGCATCCCCTCTCTATACCATAAATATCATGCATCGCTAATTCCCTGCCTTTCCAAACTTTGCGATAGTCTAACTCTACTCCATAATCTCTTTGCAAGTCTTTCTGAATTGTACAAGGGTGATAAGAGGGTTCTTCTCTCAATTTATCTTTCACTATATTGTTGGTGCCGGAAGCACCAAAGTCGAACCTATGTTTTGATAATGGCAAAGGGGTTCAGAAGTTAAGATTTGGTTGTGATCTAACAAGCGTATTAAGTGTGCAGGAAAAGTCCTAGGTACACTAGGCACTAAGTCCTGGTTCTATGAATTGGGCACTAAGTCCTGGTCGCTAAGCTGGGCAACTAAGTCCTGACGTAAGGTTGGGCACGAAGACCTGGTGAGTGAAGCTGGGCACGAAGACCTGGTGAGTGAAGCTAGGCACTAAGACCTGGTCGAGGACTGGGCACCGAAGACCTGGTGAGTGAAGCTGGGCACGAAGACCTAGTGAGTGAAGCTGGGCAAAAGTCCAACTGGAGGAGCCGATTGGCAAAAAGATAAATTCTCCCGAGAGGAATAGGTGACGACGCGTTCCCCGTAGGAGGGAACATTAGGCGTTGGTTCGACCTAGGGTTCCATTTGGGAGACCCAAAGTCAGAACCAAGACAACTCAGGCTATAAATAATGTTCTAATCTTATCACTTGTATGCTTTGTATGACTTTGAAACTAACCCGGGTTGCAGGAACTAATGGAAGGAGTTTTCTACACTCAGGTGCCTCAATGGAGTGAGGCACCCTAGCTGGGCTAGGCGCCTGTATTGAGACAGGCACCCCAATGAAGGGTTAAACAAAGCATTCGAAGCAAACTACCACACAAGCCTCTGGACCAAGTCAAACTAGGCGCCTGTGTTAACACAGGCGCCCCAGTCAGCTCAGGCACCCCAGTTGAAGGGATAAGCGCTGGCCGAGTCTGCGGATTAAAATTCTCGCAGGATGAGCCACGTGTCAGGTGCCCCCTTCAACACAGGCGCCCCACTGACTGGTATAAATAGGGGTTCACCCCCAAGGCTTCAGAACAACTTGAAAATCTCACTCTCAATACTTTCGTTCAAGCGCTACACTCTGACAAACTCTGAACTCGCGATTTAAGCGCCGACAACGACCTGCTGCTCCGAACTTCCATTCTGTTAAAATACGAAAATTCAGAGGGCTAAAAAGTAAATTTCCTAAAAGTTAGGGGGCTTCTTTAATAAGTTCCAAACGTAGGGTCTAAATGCAAATAGCCAAACGTTATTTATTCTTTTGGGTGTGGTCGATTGTGAGCCGACTTCCCTCTTCAGCCGACTCTTCTTCTTCTTCACCGAGCGCACGCAAGGAAACTGCCGACGCCGCAGCGACCACGGGTGGTTTCCCTCCTCGCCCTCGATTCACCGTCGGACGACAACTCCACGCGATCAAGGTCAGTCCAGAGCTCACTGATCTGCTCTTCCCCTACGGCGATCTGATTTTTCTTTGGAAGTGGATCTAGGGCACGACGCTTTGGGTGTTTTCTTTTCTATTGGGCGAGGGAGAGGAAGCAGAAGGGAACGACGGTCAAGGATCCGGGAAAAACGGGCTTGAATCGGCGGTTTTCCATCGCGCGCTGGCGTCATGGTCTTGCTGCTCACCGATTGAAGAGGAGGGGTTCCTGGCTAGGGTTAATCCGTTCTTCAGGAAGATTCCCAGGTGAGTTTTGATCTGTTGTGTGTAAGCTTGGATTCCGATCTCTGCGCGTGTATTGATTTTGATCCGGGGCGTATCGATCTGAAGATGGAGTGCTCTTTTCCACAAGGGCGTGATCTCAATTGGTGAGTTCCCTAAATATTGGTAGGTCTGGTTGGATTCAGTTTCCTGTTTGACATTGTTCTTCTATCGGTTAAGATTAATCTGTGGGTTGAGAAGTTATCTTCGATCGTTCTACTGATCGAATTGTTCTTCGCTGTGTGCTCCTGTTGTATGGGTGAGTTGTAGCATTCTGAATTTTGTGTTGTTGTGATGGAATCGACTTTGGTTCAGCTCATGGGCATTAGATGAAATTGCTTTGCTCCGCTAGGAGATCATGCTTTAAGCTGCGGAATGGAGAGATTCTTCATTGGTGTTTTGGGTTGATTGGTTTCTGTGATGAATGCCTCCATCAGTGCTGGCCGTGGGTGTGATAGGTTGAAATGGTGTTGAGCTATTGTTGTGACCGCTTTGGTTCCTGGGATGAGGCTGCTGTGAGTATGGTTTTGATAGTTTGGAGGTTATTTTGATTTCTATTGGATTTGTGTTCATGCTTGTGATGTTGGCCTTCGGGTTGATATGGAGTTCTTAGTTGAGTGTTAGGAATTGGGTATATAGGTAGGATTAATTTGTTAGAATTAATCCTAATTAATTACATGATACATTTAGCTAAACATCGTATGAGATTAAAGCTAAATAGTTATGTGGTTGATGCAAATCCTTGATTCGGATACTCAGTTGCGGATATTATTTTTGGGCGGGAGGTTCTCGTCGCTCCGACTTCTCCATATCAAGGCGGGTACCTCTGACTTATCTTTTAGATTAGTCCTAGCTGATATGCTTGATATGCTATGTTTAGCGGTAGGGTAATGTATTATTTTATACCTGCTCTACCTTTGCTGATACTGTTTATGATATACCTGACAAGTTATACCTATACCTTTAGGACCTAGGCTATGGTGCATTATCCATGATCCTTGCATATCATGTTGATATAGGTGGACTAGATAGTGGGTGCTGTTTGACCAGAGTCATGCATCATTGTGCACTGTGCATCACTGTCGATCAGGGGTCCCCTTATGGGTGAGTCAGGTCGACAGTCATACTGACCTATCCATATGACCACTCATGGGTTAGTGGTTGACGGAGTATGGGTAGTGTGCTCTGTGCTGCTCCGCTCATGCACTCATGGGTTAGTGAATCGGAGCGTGGTAGCAGGCAGATGTCCCTCCTTGAGTAGTCCATATACCAGGAGATGAGAGAGAGAAGTCTCTCCCCTATTTATATACATGGGGTAGGTGTTAACACTCAGATAGTGATATCCTCCAGAGATGGCCTGGGGCGGTTAGTGATATAGCCAGGATAGGTGATGGCCTAGGGCTGATAGAGATATCGCCAGGATAGGTCTTAGCCTGGGGCTATTAGTGATATAGCCAGGATAGGTGATGACCTGGGGCTGATAGAGATATCGCCAGGATAGGTCTTAGCCTGGGGGCTATTAGTGATATAGCCAGGATAGGTGATGACCTGGGGCTGATAGAGATATCGCCAGGATAGGTCTTAGCCTGGGGCTATTAGTGATATAGCAGGATAGGTGATGACCTGGGGCTGATAGAGATATTGCCAGGATAGGTCTTAGCCTGGGGTTATTAGTGATATCGCCAGGATAGGTCATGGAGTAGGGGTGTTACACCGACAGCATATACCGTCTACTCGGTTGCTCAGGATTAGCAGCGGCCAGAGTACGGACGGCAGTCACAGCTCTACGCAGGAGGGTGGCCTTCCGCCTCAGCTTCCTCCCCTACGTAGCTGACGATGTCCGACCGGCGACAGAGGTGACCATGTCATTGCACCATGTGCATACGAATCTTTTGCACTTGCCCGTGTTTGTTATACTTGGATGCTGCATATGATTGACATGTACATACAGGAGACCCTTATGTCAGTTTCGACGACTCAGCTAGATTGGTATGGTATTTCTATTCCTATTCCAGTTATGTCTACCACTGTATGTACCTGTGTTAATTCGATAGCCTGTTACTCTATTGCTAGCTAGACTATCTTGTATATCTGATGAGATATTCGCTGAGTATTGTTACTCACCCCGTTAGCTCCCTGTTTTTATTTCAGGATGATTGTCTGGAGTGCTCGGCAGCCTGTCCCAGTTCGCGTATTTCTTCGAGATGACTCCGGGATGTTTCTTTTACTTTGTAGTGGTACTTGTTGGTACCCATTCTCTGTTCTTTTACTTTATTTTTCCGCTGCTGTATTCGTGTTTGGTCGTGTCCTTTTATACGACGGTATAGTTGTACTTTTGTGAGCCATGGAGGCCTTGTGCTTTGTGTTTGTCGTAAGTCGTACCGGTACGCAGCTTTCATCGCCGTCTCGCTTTTGTTGATTGCAGATAGTTGTTCCAGCCCTATAGGCTGTGGTACAATTATCTGAGGTGGTCGTAGAGGTTAGGTTTCTGAATTGTCCGTCGGACGAGGGAGTGGCAGTCCGGTCGGTATCGGACGGGCAGCTCCTCGGGGCGTTGACANAGGGATGCTAGGCACCTGGCGAAGGACTGCCAGGAAACAAAGTCCTAGCAAAGGGCTGCTAGGCACCTGGCAAAGGACTGCCAGGAATTGAAGACTTGGCGAAGGGCGTCTGGGCACCTAGCGAAGGGTTGCTAGGAGTCTAAGACCTGGCGAGGGACTGCTGGGCACCGGGTGAAGGACTGCTTGGTAACGAAGCCCTGGCGAAGAATTGCTAGGCATCAGGCGAAGGATTGCTTGGTATTGAAGACCTGGCGAAGGACTGCTAGGCACCTGGCGAAGGATTGCTGGGCAAAAGTCCAACTGAAGGAGCCAGTTGGAAACAGGTAAAATTCTCCTGAGAGGAGTAGGAGAGGACGCGTTCCCCGTCGAGGGAACAGTAGGCGTCGGTTCGACCTAGGGTTCCATTTAGGAGACCCAAAGTCAGAACCAAGACAGCTATGGTTGTAAAATTCACTAACATGCTTGCTTTATTATGTTTGGTACTAACCCTGGATGCAGGACCAAAGGGACGAGTTTATCCAGCTCAGAACGCCCCAAAAGAGAGGGACAGCAGCTGGGTTGGGCGCCCGGGAGGTCTCGGGCACCCTAAGTCAAAGCCAAACAAAAGTTAGCAAGAAAACGCTTCGGAAGCTCACTGGGGCGGGCGCCCCCTTGCTCCTGGGTACCCTCGTGCTCCCGGGCGCCCCGGATGCCTCGGGCGCCCTGGGTCCAAGCCAGTCAAAGCAAACGAAGCAAATTCAGCCGAGAAGCCTGGTGATCAAGTCAAGCAGGGTGCCCCCTGCGTCCCGGGCGCCCCGGTCAAACCTCGAGCCCGAACCTGGAGGGATAAGGGCTGACTGAGAGATTTGAGGATCAAGTGACACATGGAGGGCACCCCCAGCGTCCCGGGCTCCCCCAGGTGCACTATAAAAGGGGCTCGACCCCCAATGCTTCAGAACAGAACTTTCCAAACGCCTCTACGCTCTTCGACTCAAGCGCTCTGCTCCGAAAACCTCAGATCTCGAGATTCTAAGCGCCGAAGATGACCCTCCACACCAAAGTACGATCCATACCGGGCGTCGATCACGAAGAGTAACTCTGTTTTCTTTTACTGTAAAATTTCTGTACAATTCTTTGTAAAACACTTTGCGCATTATAGAATTGCCCGCAATAAACGGTCAAGGACCGTGGGCCTTGGAGTAGGAGCCGACCGCGACTCCGAACCAAGTAAATCCTTATGTTCGTGTTTTTCGTTGTGTTTTTAATTTCCGTTGCTTATTCTCTTAAAGTTTTTATCGAAAAAGGTTTAACGATATTCACCCCCCCCCCTCTATTATATTCTTTCGATCCAACACCCTATACACCGAGAAATTCGCATGCCACGATGGTGTGGACGTATACGAATTCCTACATTCGTAAGAGGAGGTTTTACCCATCGATCTTACTATCTTGTCAACCTAACTTTTTGACAAGTAAGATCAATAGTTGGTATCTTTCGGCTCTGCAAAATAATAGCAGTGACTTCGATGGGGAGGATACTATTATTCGCATCTAAGTGTGCACCATTACACTACACTAAGAAAATTACTTCCGATTATGTGTCTTCCGATGCGGAAGTACACACGCTCTTTGATAATTTTCTATAGTCTTTTTCGACCCAGTGATCCGCAGAACAAGTCCATCCAATAGGGAGGAAGACACTCAAAGCCGACGCGCAGACTTGTTCGCATCACTTATCGAATTGTAATGGAAGCCATGGGACCCTTAGGGTCCCTCTCCCATTTAGTAATTTATCTCGAGGAATTTTCTAGCACTACCACACAACCAAGCACATAATCAATAACATGAAAATAAAATAATGAAAAATCCTATATTTTCCAACTTTCATAGCCCCTTGGTCTCTCATGTGCCTCCAGTTGTGTTGTCACTTCGTCCACTCCTCCCTTCCTTCTGCGCGTGCTACCTTGAGGGATCTCCGAGCCGAAATGAAGAGCTAATTATTTACATCATTGATCCTATACTCCACGAAGGAGTGTACATGAAATCTAGATCAACTGTAAATAAAAAACTCGGCTAAACATGTGTCGTATTTAATTACAAAAATTAAATAACTAGCCTCGTCAACCTCGAGGATTAATTAATTACAAAAATTGCAAAACAATCACACAAACAATATTTTGGCCATGAAGTTGGAAACCTGTGCCTGCAACACAAAGTTAGCCTACACACATCCACGCATCATCAAAATAAAAATGTATGAAAAATTGCAAAATTAACCAATCCTAAACACACAAAGCCGGAAACCTCAGCTCTGATACCAATTGTTGGGTATGGCTTGACGGGTTTCCATAGCAAATACCTGTCGATCCGAGAGATCTCTCCACATCTACGGATTAAAAATTAATCTGAGTGGAGACCCGTCTCCCATCGACCATCTCGTGCCGTATCGAACGATCCAAATTGCAACTTAGCCAATTACCAAAATTGGCCTTGCAATGCTCGACCATTCGATCGCAAAAAAGGCGACAAGTTGATCGCTGATTTTTGTGTTTATGGTCGGGGTTCCAGTTAAGAATTTATTAAACATATTTTTCAATCAAAACAATAAATTCTTAAACATAAAATGACAAGACATATAAACATGACACATAAAAGACATAAGGAAATACAAAGGAGCGTATGGAAAGCTATACCTTTCCGATCACCTCGCGGTCTTCTACCTTATGTCCCTCCCTTCGCGTATGTCGTGTGGGCGACGATCTACCGCGATCCGAGATCACCAATAGCTCCAAAATCCTCACTTCCTTGCCCTATCCGCAAACCCTAGCCTCTAGGGTTTACGCCGCCGCCTCCTCCCTCTTTCCTGCGTGCGCCGCCGGCCAGCCAAGCCCGTCGACCACCTGCACCGAGTCCAACAAAGGCCGAGGAGTTTAAGGAAGACTAAGAGGAAGGAAGAAGAAGAGTTTTCCTCTTCCCAAACCCGCTGTCAATCGCTCTAAGCCTCTCCCTCACCACCGGCGACCTTGCGCCTCTTCTCCACGCCGCCGGCACCTTTCTCCTCTCTATCCCGCATGCTCCGGCCACCAACCGAGAGGGAGATCGTCTCCCTTCCTCAGCAGCCCACGCCAAGAGAGAAGAAGCCAAGAAGAAGAAGAGAAGAAGCCTTCTCTTCTTCGGTTTGCGCCGGCGCCCTAGGGGAGAAGTCCAGAGGGAGAAAAGAGAGAGAGGGGCCAAGGGTTTTTCCAATTGGATTGATTGATTAGCTCTTGGTTTCTTGATCTTATAGGGTATTTATAGGGCTAAGGCAGGGACCAAGAGGAGGAGTTGGTTCTTGGCCCACTAATGGATCTAAACCCGATCCATTAATTAAGATTCCTTCCATTAAAGGATTTTAATTGAACTTCCTCATCAACCCTCATATTTTCATATGGGCTCCACATATACGAGTCGTCCATCCCCCCGTATTTAAGATCTCGCATGCCCATTAATTAATTAAATTACTGACAATTTAAATTAATTAACTTCTGGATCCTTGATTAGTACCACTCAACCTTATCAACGTGCCGGATCAAATCCACCTGCAGGGTTTAGCACGATGAACCTTTTGAGCTCATCAAGGGGGCATCATCATCCTGACTCACTAGGACACAGATTCCATCAATAATCATTGGCACATCATATTATTAATATTATTTCTCAACTTACCGGGTCTGTCGATCTAACAGAATAGATCTCGCCCATTGATAAATCAAAGAAACAATAATTAATAATATATGCCCGATATTATTTCGGGATTAAGGGATCGTCCTCCATAATATCAACTGAGGTCATATCCAATTATCTAGTCAGTACAAATCGGATAACCTCGGGTTTTGGTCCTACCCAATGTACTCAAAGCACACTAGTATAATTCTATGGTCAAGACCAATCACACCTAATTACACTACAACCATCCCGATCGGTTGTCCAATTCCATCTCGGTTGTGGGCCTCTATTTTATACTAAGCAAGGAACTGATAACATGATCTTCTGTGTGACACCACACACCATGTTATCTACAATGCAAAGCAATGGGACTTCGTGTATGTACTATTATAAACAAACACCTAGTGTAGTCGTGATTCTCTTTTCATAATAAAGATGTTCATATAATAAAAGTCATGTCTTTCAGTATACACATCTTACATAACGATCAACCCAACTCCCAAAGCTAAGTTCCCTCAATTTCACACTCCTCTCAGTTAGATCAACTCATCCAACTCTTCCCGTCAATTCATTCGACTCCAATGGCTCAACTCCCTAACCCTGCTCCGCTTTGCTCAATTTCGCTTACCCTACTAAACCCCTCTTAGTGGGTTGGGCCTATAAGGTCCAACGGGTTTGATATTTTGTAGGTCAGTGCCATAAGTGGTGTGGACAACATGTGGGTTGTTGGAACACGTAAGGCAATATAATTATACAGGTACAGATATGAGTGATGTAACTGTTTAATACGATGGAGATACAATGATATGACGTTTTCCTTATTGTGATATGACATTCATTTAATGAAGAGAGAATGTCACTTCAGAAGTATTATAAAAGGATTCCGCTCTCACGAGCACAGGTACACTAACATATACTCACACACAAATACTCTATGGGATTCCGCTCCCACTGGCTCACCCGTCAACGATCTTAAGCAGGAATAAATTTGGCTCCATCTATGGGAATATAAAATCCTAAACTGAGACGTTAAGATGAATGACACTAGAAGATCCGTTATCATCATCATGATACAAGAAGACTTCAATCAACTTGTAGCGACCAAAGTAAATGAAACATTGCAGGAAGTTACTCATAGTATCAGTTGAGGGACCTCAAGTGCCCGACAGGAGGTCGAAGCCACTATAGCCTAATGAATTCTCTTGGGCTCTGATTCGAACTTCCGCGAAAACATCCAAAGGACATGAGCAGTCTTTGGAATATTCCTTTGCAGGAGAAACACTTCTTCGAGATCCTCTTCGGGGCAACGGCCCAACTACTAGCAGCTCAAAGGATTCCCCGGATACTCCTTTCTTTCGGAATATATATCCTTGAAGGCAAATTACCCTGTCATTTCCAACCACTATAGATCAAGGAATACACAGGAGCAGCCGACCACGAGAATCACTTGTGTTGATTCGAGAATGTGACCTTGCTACACCAATATTCTTACAACATAAAGTGTCGTGTCTTTCTGACTACGCTCGTTGGCTCGACTCGACAATGGTTTAGCCGACTCTCGGCTTCCTCCATTCTTTCTTTTGAAGACTTCAAGACAGTCTTCCTATATCATTTCGTTAATAGCAAGAGATATCATAAGACCTCACTTAACTTGTTTGTCGTTAAGTAGAAGTTGAAGGAAATATTGAAAAGAGTACATTCAATGGTTTAAATCCCCAGGAGGGAAACAGAAGAAGTGTCCTTCATGTTCTAAGCAGGTGGTAGCTAGAGCTCCATCTCCAACACTATTTATTGATGAATACCATTTAGGGTATGCTACTTCAACATTTCTTGGAAATATCTGAACATTGATGCAGTACTTACCTCTCTCGCAAAGCAGGTTAACTTACTAACCATGGTTCAGTTTAGATTTTGTCCCAGGCAAAGACTTGCAAGTCTCCTGGCCATTTCTATTGACATGACTTGACAGGTGCACCAAACAAACAAAGTCGAGTCGACGATAATTTTAGAGTGACCTTGAGAGGTCTGAAGTTGACAAAAAAAATTCACTCCTTCAGTGTCTCGGTCAATCTGTTTCGATGTCAATATGGTAGAGATAAATCACAAAAACTAACTTGAATACTGTGACTAATACGTGAAAAAAATGAGTATACTGATTGACGACCCAGACCTTGAGAAGTCTAAGGTACTACCACTTGTTACCACAAAATTAGCTTGAAGGAAACCTTCTATAAAATAACATCAAACTAACATTTCAGGCATGATACTGTTGCTTAGAAGATTTTTAAATAGCAAGACTGAATAGCTAAAAATAAATCAGAAAAAATATAAACGACTATTTATAAAAAAGAAATCATGATAAATTAATTTTTTGAATAAAAAAATTAAGATCTAAAATTATTAAGATAGATCAAATATAATTGAATGCCACGCACCGTCGAACTATTGATTGACTCATTTCCCAAATTTATTTGATGAATGAAATATAAAGTCAGAATATATATCCTAGGATTAGTCAAGTTCTAAAATTTAAATATATGATATAAATAAATATAAACATATAAATAAGTATACATGAATATTAATAAGTGTAGAACCATTTAGGTTGGCAATTAATTGTGAAATCAAAATTATTATTTTTTATTTAAATTGAAAAAATAATTAATTTTTCACAATAATTAATGAATTAATTAACTTCGTGTAGCAGAAATGAAATACATACATATAATAATTGATTAATCAATCAAAACCTAGTTAGGAGCAAAGTCGAAATTAGTACATGATGATAAGAAAATTAATAACTTTCCGGGTTGAACAGATCAAAACCCAAGTAGGCAAAGTCTCAATTTATTCATCAAATTTGAAATTTTTGATGCAACCGTCCCCTTGGGGGTTGTTTATGACAAGCAACCTAATCTTCCAAGTAGGCAAAGTCTCAATTTATTCATCAAATTTGAAATTTTTGATGCAACCGTCCCCTTAGGGGTTGTTTATGACAAGCAACCTAATCTTCAAAATATATATATATATATATATATATATATATATATATATATATATATAGGAATGATATGGTGCACAACCATGGACACTTGCATAGGTGGCAACCTACATATCACCCATAAAAAATGCATGATAGAGATGGATGATCAAGATTTCGCCACCTATGCAGGTACCCATGGTTATGCACCATAAGTGTGCACCATATCATTATGATTATGCATGTGCACCATAAGTTCTTTAAACGGAACCTGTTGGGGTAATCTAACTCCCAATCCTCAAGGTTCTCTGACAGTATTCTTCGATTTCTTAAATACTTGCATACAAGGAATAAGAACAATAGAAATACTAATGTGATGAGGGAAAAGACATGCACAGCCTTAACGATACCATTTCTTGAAGTCGATAGGTTTACCTTTTTCCTCGGAGGAAGTGGCAATTCTGATAGAGTTAAGTTGGGTGCCAATCCATTTGTGCTAAAGTTCCAGCCTAGCACATAATGGTTGCTCGTAGGCCTCCCAGTTGCCGCAGAGAAACCGACATACATGTACTCCTTGAATATTAGCGATAGATTGATCGGCAAAGATATTAGAGGTCGGTGCGGCTTCGGAAGCATAAACGGAGCTATGGTGACGTTCAAAACTTTCGCCGGGCCATCGTAGTCGATCCAGGCCTGAATTGGCTCTCCGCCCAACAAGTTCACCGTCACATTTTGGTGTTCATCTGTGTGATAAGCAGCAGGCATCGCGACGACTGAACTGAGGTTGTTAATGTCCACTCCGACATGGTTCTCCGGGAAGTCAACAAACTGTCTGGTGGAGAAGTTGACCGTGTCGAACTCTATAGCGAAGAGATGGTTGGAGAAGTTGCCGTTGTTATCCTCGTTAAGGAGTCCGAGGTAGGGACCATGTTGAACTCCACGAAGGGGGATGGAGGGGGCAATCACAATGCCCATGCCAGACCCTCCGGTGCCATTGTAAGTGATGATGTCGAACACGAAAGTCGTACTGAATGAGAGAGCAGAAGAGGAGATAGATTCATTCTTCTTCAACATGAGCACGCGAGAGCTAAAGAAGGCGTGACCGATCTGCCTCATGCTGTCATTTGTTATCTGGAGAACTGCATTGGATGTGATAAGCGCAGCACCATCCATGCTCAGGTTTTCCGCAGCATCTCGGAACCCATTGAAGAGAAACTCAGTAGCTACAGCTGATGAACAAATGGAGAAGAAGAAGACGTGGGAATAATACAGGAGGGAAACTGCAGAAGAACGGTTGTTCATGTTCTGAGCAGAAACAAACAAGAAGCAGGTGGTAGCTACTGATCGAGCTCCATCTCCAACAATATGTATTGATCATGAACACAACAGGTGGTTAACTAACCATGGTTCGATTTAGAATTTGTCCCAGGCAACGACTTGCAAGTCTTCACGGTCCACGCGGAATTCATCGATATTAACAAAATTTATTACTATTTTATCGATATTAACAAAATATCTATAATATACTACAGTTAGAATTCAACTAGTAAATACTTAAGTAACCACTTACAATATAACTTAATATCTTCTGGATCATTATCTGGGGCAAAGGGGTCCTTCTGTGAAATAACATGAAGTTGACATTTCAGACTTAAGTAGTTCGTTACAAGACTTTCAAATCGCAAGACCGACGAGTAGAGAGACCACGGACGAAGTCCTCCCTTGGAAAAGTAATTTCCATAATCAACAAATCAAATAAAAATATAAATGATTATTTTCCAAATAAATCATCATAAATTCCTTTCTTAAATAAATAAAAAAATAATAATATTTAAAATTATTCGAATAATAAAAAGATAGATTAAATATAATTCGGACAAAAATATTCACTTACATATGAAGTAAAATTCATAGATGCGTGCCGGTGAAAAATAATTATGAAATTAAAATTATATTTTGAAATTTTAATTTGAAAAAAAAAATCATTTTACTCAATCAATTATTAAAAATTAATTAATCAATCAAAACCTACTTAGGAGAAAAGTCTCAATCAGTTATTGAAACTGACTTACATGATGACAAGAAAATGATTGATTTTTTTGGGTTGAACAGATCAAAACCAATTAGCTAGGTAAGATAAGTCCCAATCTATTCATCAAATTTGAAATTTTTGATGCAACCGTCCCCTTCACGGGGTTGTTTATGACAAGCAACCAAATCTTCATAAATGCATTAGATATTATCTCCACGGGATGTATAGATGGTTAATGTATAAGATAATATCGTTATAAAATTTGGGAGCTAAATTTTAGCGTACTAGTCATTGTCCGGATTAGTAGTCCCTATGATTTACCTTCTCCGTATTTATCGTCACATTCCTAGTAGTGAACAAAGGATGATCACATTCCATATTTTCAGGTTGAAAAGTTTTGAAAGTTTGAACATTTCATATTGCTGTTATAATAGCTGTACATCTCAGATTCCATGAGTTGGAGCTAGTTATAGTAATGGAAGCAAAAACAAAAACTTTGTTGCAGAGAAGAAAAATCAGAAAAACAGAACAGTAGGGAAAAGAAAAGAAAAGAAAAAGAAAATAAAAATATGAAGTGGAAATCAAGTAATGGGTTAGTTTTCTGAGTTGAAAGATGAGAACAAGGAGTTAGTTGGATCTGAGATGTAGTACTAATTGAAAAGAAGAGAAATATCGGCAGACAGTTTCAGAATTTTATAGTTTTTGGCTACTGATCAGCCCTTGATCGGTCTCCAGACCGATCAGGCAAGTGACTGATCGGTCCCTTGACCGATCAGAAGCATTTCAGTCCGATCTCCAGAACGTTCAGGCAGTGACTTGACCGATCAGTAGAGCCTGACACAGAACAAAACCTGGCCACACTTCATTCAGCATTGTTTTCATCCAAATGAGAGGCACTATACAATTCCTACTCACCTTAGCTCTGATTTCACTAGAAGATACCATCAAAGGGGCAAAGTGCATTAGGTTACATTTTTGGTGTCCAAGTTTCCCACTTTCATTATTTTTCCATATTTCCTTATCATGCTATACTTCTTCTCCATATTTCCTTATCATGTTATATTTCTCTACTTTCTTTATCATGATTCTTTAGTATCAAACTTCATTAAACCTCTATTTCATTTCTATCATTTCATATCTCCTAACTTGTTTGAATAAACTTTTGTAAGTGTGGATCCAAATCAAGAATGATGGTGGAGAGTAAATAATAAGCAAGCTTATGGTAGTACAAGAACCATGTGGTGTTTGAGTGAACTCCACTTTCATCAAAAATGTAGAATTTAGGAGGAGAGCCACCTAAAACTTCCCTTGATAGGCTTTGTGAGTTTAGCTCATCTCAATGAGTCATGAAGGATGAAGTATGTTAAGTTGTTGATTTAAGGACAAGATACTAGTCCATTGAGTTTAGATCTTTGAGAATTGACAACCCCAGGTAATTTCCTTTCAATTGCTTCTAATTATGATTGAGAATAATCTAGGGGATACATGATTAGTTAGCATGTGCGAGACACCTAAGAGTAAGTGTGGGGGAGTTGATAACTACCATTTTGTTGATAAATTTAGGCTCTCAAATCCATGTTTTGATCCACTTTTATATGCTTAAGTTTGTATTTACATTAGGTTTCATGAATTACCTCTATTTTAGCTTTTGATTCAAATCTTTGTATATTTGAGATATTTTGGGCATTAAATTTGAATCTAATTTTGTAGGCTTCAAATGATCATGGACCTAGATAAGATTGGATCAAACCTGAGTCAGAATTGGATCCGGATCAAGGTGATTAAGCATCAAATTAATATGGGTTGTCCGATCAAGGAACAAGTAGATCTGAGCCATCTGTGAACTTCTGATCAATCCGAGCTCAAGATAGGGCTAATCATGACCACAGATCAAGATCTAAAAGTTTGAACCAAATCAGAGTCCATCTGACCGTTGGATCAAGCTTAAGTGGAGTTTAGACCATCCATTCAAGAGAAGGGAAGATCTGAGCCATCCGCCGCAAATCTGATTGATCTAAGCCAAGGAGGAGTAGATCATAGCCACAGATCAAGATCTGGGAAGTTTGGTTCAGATCTGAGAAGATCTGACCGTTGGATGAGATCAGAACAATCACAGCCGTCCATATTTTCAAATGGAAATTTAAATCAGAAACTCCCTCTTCCGCTCGGTCGTCGTCGCGTAGCAGAGTAGAGTTTCTAGTTTTCTTCAGCTTGTTCATCATTTTCTTCATCGTTTCTTCTTGCGATCGCGCGACCACATCAGATCTATTTCTCCTCAAGGTTTCGAATCATCGAGGTATGATTTCTTATTAGTTTGCTAATCGAAATTGGATTTTGGAAAGCTTAGGTGAGGGTTTTTCCGGAGCTGCTGTTTTCGCTGATCGATCCTTGTTGATGGCTAATTTTCATCGTCCGGAGCTATCGAAGCAACGCAGAGGGGTTCTCTAAAGGCTTTTGAGAGTTTCCGAACTCGATCACCAGCTAGCCAATCGAGGAGGAAGAGATCGGGGGCAGATTCCAGTCACTGATCGGACCACTTGATCGGACAGAGATGACTCTGATCGGTCTCGTGACCGATCAGAAGAAGACCTGATCGGTCGGCTGACCGATCAGGAAAGCCAATTCGCAGCAGACTGATCTAGAGAGTATTCCTTCGCTGATTTTTTAGCCAAGAGGGTTTCTAGCTCATCCTTTGTGTGACGGCAAAGAGAAGTCTTGGCGATAAACTGATTTGATGTTCAATTTAGGATAGTTTTGATTTTAAACATGTATTTCTTCAAATTGCTCTAGTTGTTTCCATTACACTTCAAGCTAAGCTCTTAAGCCATGTTTGTTCTCATTTTCTTTATCTGCAATTAATTCTCTTACAAATTAGTTTTCTGCAATTAATTCCCTGCAATTAGTTCTTTAATTTCAATTCAATAGTTGAAGTCGAATTGCTTAGTTCGTCCAATAGGTTAAGAATAGTTCTTGCAATTTCCTTATTCGATCTCTGCTTTAGTTAAGCTCATTCATTTTATACTGTTATCTCACCTTGTTGCAAACAAACCCCCATTTTATTAGAAAATCCAAAACATCAAACGACAAATAACTTTCAAGCTTGAATTAAACACTCACAACTAGTCCTTGGAAAAATACGACCTGAGGCCCCTATACTACACTTAACTTTGTTAGCCCAGGGTTTTCAGTTTATAAATATCTAAATTTGAGGCTCATTCGTGACACTAGTATTGGGTATACATCATCGACCACGAGAATCACTTGTGTTGATTCGAGAACGTGGCCTTGCTACACCAATATTCTAACAGCATAAAGTGTCGTGTCTTTCTGACTATGCTCATTGGCTTGACTCGGCAATGGTTTAGCCGACTCTCAGCTTCCTCCATTTGGTCTTTTGAAGACTTCAAGACAGTCTTCCTATATCATTTCTGTCACGCCCCGAGACCAACGGAGCCGCTGATCCAATATAAAATCGGACAACATCTCCCCTATCCGCACGGGCAATTTACACATACATACAACACACAGTTTATAAATTTGGTCTCAGACCTCAAATCAGATATATAACATAACGAAAAATAAAGCATCATAGTATTAAAGCTGTAAATCTCACTTGAGCTGCCCTCGGGACAGACGCACAGCAAAATAACAACACAAAGTCCAACAGAGAACTCAAAAAATACAATACCGTATGAATGAATCAAAATGCAAGTCCATGGTATCGAAATGAATACAAACCAAAGAAAATGCTAGAAAGAAATAAGAATGCGCGGAAGCACCCGACAACTGGAGTCGTGGGAACCCGGGACCGACAACTGGGCTCCTCCGATGAGCTATCAACTTGAAAACAAAAGCATTGTGACGGGTGGTGAGTCCAAGTGGACTCTGCGGGTATATAGAAAGATATGTATGGTAGAAAAAGTAGCTAAATAAGCTATACAGAAACAACAGGATACAGTCTCAGCAGTAGTATCAGAAATATGCATAACCAAAGTAACAAATGACTGTACATACTAGAAATCAGCCTATCCTAATCATGAAAAGGACTCGTATCATACGAGCAAGTGCAGGGTTATCAAACCACACAAATGATATATCCTGTATGTGCATGTCAAACTAGTGCAGCAAATAAATGCAACAAACACAATCAAATGCACAAATGCATCATATGCACATGATGCAATGGCATAGTCACCTCTAACACCAGTCCAGCCACTGAGGCATGTCAAATGTATCGGTCAAGTGGGTAGAGTTGTGACACTGTCCGCACTCTGCCATCACTGCTCCTGAGTGACCGAGTGGACAGGATACTGGTGGAGCTCTCGCTCCGCCCCATGTATATATGGGGGAGATATCTCTCTCATCTTCTCTGGTCTATGGGAAGAGAAGGGATCCCTGCTTGCTACCACACTCCGAAACTATTACCCATGAGCAGTCGAACAGAGCAGTACAAAGCAAAAGTACACACCCGACGGTATCCAGTAACCCATGAGTGGTCATGTGTGCATATCATGTGCCGGAAGACGATAGGCTCCACCACAAGGGAGTCGCTGATCATCGGCATGCAACAATGTAGGGATGGTGCATTACTCTAATACATACAACCCCTACCAGGTCATTGACACATAACACAACCTAACATGCATCATAACTCAATCATCATATATCTATATACACGTGCAAATATGACTATAATCAATCAATGCAACCATACAGTAGTATGCTATCCTATATCTACATACTCATACTCATACCAATACTATACAGAATCAGATAACAAATAAACGAGACTGTATAGAAGGAAAATCTAGATCATATCCAAGATCAAGTATAAGTATCAAGCAAGATAACAAACGGTAGCAGATAAAGGTAAATAATAGCCTACTGCATAAATACAAATAGTCATGCATAAAAGTAAAGTGAAACTACAGAATATAAGCAAGAAGTATCTGCCTCCAAATGGTAGAAGTTCGTATCAAAGGAGGAAAGAACCACCGCCAATAATGAGCAGCAATAAATTCACGTCAAGTCCCTGTATTAAAGACATATTTAATTAGCTATTACACAGAAATGGTAACTAGCTAATAAATCTCTAAACCATATTAGGGTTAACTTAATTGTTCCCTTTTCCATTTATATGCGATTAAGCCATCTTTTAGTTTGATCACCCACCATTGTGTTGGGACCGGGTGCATGTTGACATGGATGCGGGTTCGTAATTTTTAAAATTAATTACGTGCAGCGGAAGGTTTAGCATAAATAATTTCTCAAATTATTTAACCACACATCTAAGCATGCAATTTTATCTTGTGTAGATATGATCATATATTTAAAATTTTGCAGAAACGTAAACTAATTTACGTATTACCTCGCGTAACTCGAAGGAAGGGATGAGATCCAACCGTAAGCGTCCCTTGGAAGCTCCGCCTCTATTCGCATCCACGCCGAGTATCTTCGGGATGACTTCGCAAAGCCACGAGTTTCGTGTTCTCGAGAACTATTAGATTCTCCGAGAACGCGACAAGAAAAACCAAGAGAGAAGTCGGAAGACTAACCACAAAAGGATGGCCGGAATCAAAATTCCGGCGAAGCAAAAGAAGAGGCTTGCGGCAAAAAGATCCTTGCGGCAAACTCTAATTCCGGCAGCACCTTCTTCCGGCCAAGAGATGGCCGAAGCTTCCTTCTCCGGCAGCAGATGGTGGTCGGCAGGGAAAGGGCGGGGCGGCCGGCTGGTGCTCCTTCTTGGGGCTGGTTGGCGCACGGCAAGAAGGGGAGAAGAGAAGGAGAGAAAGAGAGGGAGAGAGTCTATGCCTTCATCTCTTCGATTATTTTTCAAGCCTTGCCTTGGGTCCTTTATATAGTAGCCTCTCAACCATCAAGCCTCTCAAATATGGAATAACTTATTCCATCATGCCAAGTTTGATTTTATATCATGGTTAAAATCATATTTTAATTCATGATAAAAATCAATCAAGTCTCTTCTCTTCTATGGAATAAATTTCCTTATCATGGTAAATCAATCCATGATTGATTTTATAAAATAAACCAATCCATGGTTCATTTTAATTTCCATGAAGAAATAAACTAAACCTTGGTTTATTATAAAACAAACCACACTTGGTTTATTTTATAAATTGATCCAAAAACTTGGTTCTCTCCCTTTGTTGTGGCCGGCCAAGCAAAGAGGATGGAGGCCCTCTTTGGCCGGTCCATCCAAGCCACGCCCCAATGAATTAAACTTATTTAATTCATCTATTAAGTCTTCAAAAGACTTAGCCATTTTACGCTTCCGATGTGTCTCTGAAAAATTCAGATTCGACTTATCGTTTGGCTCAACCAAACCTAATCTCTCTTGATTGGAAAATCCAATTTTCAACTAAATAGGCTTTCGATTTATGTTGGTCGTCTATAATTAATCAATTATAGAACGATCATGAGTGTCACCTAGTAGTACATCATGATCCCCAATTAATCGAAAGATCAACGGTTGACCTCAGAAACAATTCTGAAACCCTTCAGCAGCTATAATGAATCGTGCCACATTCCCTTCACCATCTTATACCCACTTGGTTCAGGACATGGTCTATGTGTGTCAGTCCCCACTAGGCTGACTACGTCACACCTAGCCCAAGTAACATTTTCTCGTCCTACGGATTCTAATTACTCTCATGTATTTAAGAGATTTATACTCTGAACATGTCATGCTCTGGCCAGAGACTTCGAGTAACAATCCGACGATAGGCCTCGGGTATACATCTCCTCGTAAGGAGTGATGAATCCTTTGTAGGCTGTTCAAACATCTTCGGGCACTTCGGCTTACACCCAATCATACTGGGTTCACACCTCCTTGGAGATGCTTGCTTAAGATGTCAAAGTATAAGTCTCCATGACCAAGATGACTTGAACACCGCAAGTCAAAGGAACATCGCACTTAAGCTGCAGTAAGAACTTCACTGACATATCTATATGTAGACCATATGAAGTTTTACAGCCAGTCACTCCAATGAACTAGTTCCCTTAACTAGCATTCATTTTTATCTCCGGACATCTCAATGTCACCAGCCAGTGAGAATCAGCTGATTAGAGAATAACTCATGCTAGTCTCAACAGAATTGATAGTGTCTGTATTTATCAATTCATCGACTAGGGACAATTTCAATATTTCACAATTGCACATGTAGAGATAATCACTAGTTGTGAATTCATCACAAATTCTCTCATGCTGTGAATTGTATTGCGGACATTCAGTAAATGAGTTTAAGATCTCAATCAAATACACAAACATGTATACTCAAATAGTGAATATTCATTTATTAAAATAAATGATTACAATCATAAGGCGATTGCCTTAGGACACTTCTCTCATATCACTAACACATTGGACCCCTCTCTCTAGGGTTTAGTCAATATAGTCCTTAATTTACTCAACCTACTACACTTATAAAGCAACACCTTGTATCAATCCAATAATTTACCTATTGCTCCAATTGAACTAAATAGCCACAACCAACTATTCAGCTCTAATGTAGCAAATCAGATTTCCATTCAAGCATAGCAGTTTGATCAGAACACTACCATATGTCAACTCTAGCTACAAACCACTCCATCATAGTACATTACACAGAATACAAGTAGCAAACACTCATGATCCCTAACAATTTTCTTTAAAACCACTAATCCGAAGAATGATAGCTCACCTTTAGCAGTAGTAGCAACCAACAACAACAAAACTGGGCAGGGATCAACAGGTTCTGCTTCCTCACGAATCTGTATCTAGCATTCCAATAAAAATCATCGCAAGGTATCAGATAGCACATTTTAGGCAGGATCAAGATAAACTAGGTTATAGCATAACACGAACTCATCCCCTATCCTACCATTTCGTATTCAATTCCCAATATAACACAATCCCCAGTTACAAATTGGATCAGTAAACCACCAGGAATACACGGCAATTAGAACCATCCTAATTTGGTAGAGTTTGCACCGTAAAAACATTCAATTGGCAAGGCATACAGATCAACAATTACCTGAGCTACCAATGCCAATCTCGCAGTTGAGCTCCAGCCCACAAGATCTGAAATGAAACTGCACATCCACAAGGTCCAGCCAGTCTAGCCGGAATCAGGGTGCCTAGTGTCAGCGATTGGTGTCCAGCTCCGTCCTTAGACCTCAGCTTCGCCTCTTTTCGCTAGAATCCTATCCATCGAAGTCCCACAGCTATGGTCAAAGCGCCCCATTATCTAGAGTCACTGTGTCACGCCCCCAAGGCACATGCTTACTCGAAAATTGGGCAACATCTCCCTTGTACGGCGGACAAGTTGAGACAAATAATACATAATCTCTCACATAAAAGATGACTCAATCATCATAACTGAAAATAAATACGCATCCACGCAGTTTATATCAATAAGAATGATAGATATAAAATAAACTTAAACATCGCAAAGCGTTAACGTCTTTTAATAGAAATAAAGCTAAAAGAAAGTCCGAATACAAAGAAAACTCCAACATAAATCTTAATCGAGCGTAACAGCCCAAATAATAGATAAATGGAAATCTTCCAAGACGATGCCAAATGAATAAATCAAATACCATACTAGGAGATAAAGTGGAAAGAAAATAATCTCCAAACCGACTCAATACTGTCGGATTGGCAACTGGATCCTCTCCTGGCTCCAGGTAATGCATCTACCTACTACCTGAAACAAAAATGAGTGATAGGGGTGGTGAGTCCGGGTGGACTCTGTTGGACCTTGGATGGCTAGAGAGGGGGGGGTGAATGTAGTCAGACACTTAAAATTTACCACTTATCGATTTACTGCACCTCAAGTGTTAGTAGCACAGCGAAAGCTAAAAAAAATAGAGTATGCAGAAGTAAAACCTAGCTAAGCACAAATGCAAAACGCAAACAAGAGGATTTACAAGGTTCGGGGATAACTTGCCCCTACTCCTTAGCGTGCCCTTAAGGTGGGCGATCCCTTGATCGTCGGCAGATCAAGCCCTGGTGAACACCAGATAAAATGCAACCTCCTTCTCAGTGGAGTAACCTCTCCACAGCATTTCAAGATGATATAGTATAAAGTACAAGAAACACGAGAAGGATCTTACTCAGCACTTAGAACCACAAGAACACAAGCAAACTTCTCCGAGCTCCACCCAGCGCAGATCTCACGCAAGACTCTCCTCTTCGTGTCTTCTCGCTGATGGACTCAAGCTTCTTGTTTCTCTTCTCCCAAGTGCCCAAGTAACAGAAGGTTGCTCCAAAGATCACAGTTGCTTGCTCAAGGTGATGGAACAATAGATAGCACAAGCACAAGCACAAGCACAACGTGGAGAACTTCGTTACTGAGACTTGTTCGCCACCAAGCCTTAAGTCCCAGCTCTCTGATCACCAGGTCACCACCTCACTGTAGCCTCCAACTGCTTACCTGCCAACGCCAGCTACCACTAAGCTCTCCCTGGACTCCTTGAGCTTCCCTCAGCCAAGCACCAGTCAGCAGCTCTAGTCAGTAGCTCCAGCCGTTGCAACCTGAGATGACAAATGGACAAACCTGCTCCAAGGAAAGGCCTTCATTGACTCTCCTTGAGTGTTTGAATCCATCTCTGTCACCTGCACACTCAATCAAAGGTTTCGCAAATGAAATCAAACTTATATCAGTAATAGCAGAGAAGATCAAAGTGACATCAGTAGCGTATCAGTGAAAGCAGGCGCGATCAGAGCGTCTGACAGTGCGTTTGAATTAAAGTGATCGGTCACCGGACCGATCAGGACTATCCCGGACCGATCAGGACTATCACAGACCGATCAGGCTCCAACCTGATCGGTCCCCAGTGAGAAACTTGGGATCACAAGCTCGTATGATCGGTCACCCTGACCGGTCACCAGATCGGTCACCAAACCGATCCAGAAATAAGCTTGCCACAAGCCCGCCTGAAATCCACTGGCTGATCGGTCACCAGACCGATCAGGCTGATCCCAGACCGATTAGGCTCCAGCCTGATCGGTCAGGGTGAGAAACCTCGCGACAGTTGATCGTTCAGATTGATCGGTCACGGTTTCTCCCTAATCGGTCACCAGACCGATCAGGAGTCGATCAATAGGTTTGCCAAAGTTACTGGAAGCTCCCTGATCGGTCACCAGACCGATCAAACATCATTGGATTGGTCACCAGACCGATCCAAGAGGGAACTCCGTGCCAACTTCCCTGATCGGTCACCAGACCGATCCGGGCAAGGCCAAACCCACTCTAAGTCAAGAGAACTAGCCTCCGGCCCATCTCCGACTCGTGCTTGATCCCTCGGACCAAGACTCCATGCCCAGCTTCACTCACTGGGACTTCAACTTAGCCCTCCAAGCTAAGACCTGGCTTCACTCACCAGGGTTTCAGTCAACCTGGCTTCACTCACCAGGACCCGGCTTCACTCACCGGGATTTTCAAACACCTAACCCTCCAAGTTAGGACTTTTCACACCTAGCCCTCCAAGCTAGGATTTTTCACACCTAACCCTCCAAGTTAGGACTTTTCACACCTAGCCCTCCAAGCTAGGATTTTTCACACCTAACCCTCCAAGTTAGGACTTTTCACACCTAGCCCTCCAAGCTAAGATTTTTCACACCTAACCCTCCAGGTTAGGATTTTTCCACACCTAACCCTCCAAGTTAGGATTTTTTCCACCTAACCCTCCAGGTTAGGATTTTCCAACACCTAGCCCTCCAAGCTAGGATTTTTCCACACCTAACTCTCCAGGTTAGGATTTTCCAACACCTAGCCCTTCAAGCAAGGATTTCATCCAACCTAGTCCCACTATGTATGCCTAGTCCACGACCAGGACTTAATCATAATCATTCTAATCAACCTAAACTAAAATTGGTGTCAACACCAAAACAACAATCAGGGTCAGACTGCATCAATAATCTCTCCCTTTTTGTTGTTTGACAACCCGATTTTAAGTTTAGGGATTTGAAACCAATTATCTCAAATCAGAATTGTAGGAGAATCAGGATCCTCCCCCTACAACCATTAAACTCATAATCGTCCTAAACTTAACTAACCCCACTCTCCCCCTTTGTCAAACACCGAAAAGGGTGTAGACAGGTTGTTAAGTTTAAACATACTCCCCCTCAACCCTAGGGGTGTCCCAAAACAACATAAGATTTGATTTAATTTTGAAAGCATATGAAACACATATGATAAATGTAAGTCATGATAAAGCAATCATATGCATCATATCAACATGGATCATAAGCATAATCATAGCAACGCATAATGAGGCATGCATAACGATAGCAATCACATAAGCCAACAATAAGCAGAATAGAGTAAGTCAAATAAACAGGCATAATGTCAGATGAATGAAGCATAAGCAAAGTCTAGTCATAGACATCTAGCCATAGAGTCATACAATCCAAATAGTCAAATCGTCAAGGGCAGAAGCAGAATACATCAACCATCGGCGGGGGGATCATCATGCATAGGGTCATCCATCGTGGCATCATCAGGAACAAAAGACCCCGGTGCAGCAGTACCAGAGGGCGGATCTCCATGAAGTGTAGACTGGTACGGATGACCAGCCGCCCATACGCGCCACTCCTCGACCCAGGATTGCTGTTGGGTCAGCATCGCAGACTGATACGCCTCCTGACTGGCACGCAGATCAGAAATCTCGGATCGGAGCTCCGTCTGAAATGTTGCCTGCCCGAGCTCTAATAGGTGTAATCGATGGTCCATGGACTGCTCGAGCTCCGCAATCTGCCAATGCAGATCGGGATCTAGATCATACTCATAGTCTGCTGCAGCGGGCCTCTCAAGATGTACAGCCAGAGCTGCTGGTACCTGTACGTGGCCGCCCGTGGTAGCTCCCCTAGACCCCGCCCATCCTTCCATATAAGACCCTGACCCTGAGGTCTGACAACAATGCCAGACTTGGCAAACGCATGCTTCCCAAGTCGGTAGTCTTGTCGAACCATTGACACTGTCCGACCTTTGGACACTTCGATACCGACTGAATGGAGCCAGTCAGTGAGAATGTGTCCAAATGGCATGTAGATTGTGCGTCGTCCGGGCTCGCTATATGCTATGATGGAAAAGATAAGGCATGTCGTGAGATCATACTCCAGATGGCGATGCATCGCATAAAGTAGCAAACAATGATATGAGCGGATCTCACTGAGAGGTTTGGAAGTGATCGGCAGAATACAGTTTGTGATTATCTTGAAAAGAATATAATCATCAGGGGAAAGACGAAGAGCAGCAAAGGTCGGGAAGTCGGACCCTAACTCATCGAGGCTAGCTGGCCTAGGATGTCAAAAGAAATACTCGTAGATCGAGTCAGGGGTGACTCCCACAAATGGAGGCAGTAACGGGTCCGGGATCGCAGGATAGATAGAGTAAAAATTTGGCGATCGTCGACAACCAAGAAATTCTGAAAAGTTTTTGTGGGTAAAGTTAAGGTTGGTTTTGGCTACCCGAGTTGTATACCCAAAACCCCCTTGTGGTCCTGGTTGCAAGTTGTTGTAGAATTCGGACACAAGATCAACATTTATGGTCCGCTCGAGAGAAAGGAAAAATTCAAGATTATAGAAATCAACCACCTCTTTAATAGAGGGGCAGTGCTTATATACGAAAGTCCTATCAATCGATCTGCAAGGTAGAAGTTTAAAGGTTCTAGTTTGGAAGGTTTGTTCCAGGTACGCATTGGGAAAATGAGAACTTGAAGAAGGCTGAGGCCTTCGGGAGGGCGCGGAAGAAAAAGGGGCTTTGCCCTTTGAGCTGCCCTCCACTGGTTCTTTTCCCTTGGATGATCTTCTAATGGATTTGAAGAATTGATCATGGCAATAGATTTGATCAAGATCAGATATCGATAGGATCATGACACAAATTGATAATCAAGCCACAGATTGAAGGATCACAAGATCAATAAAGAGATGGTCATGGTATAGAGTAATCAAGGTAGGCCATTGAACAAAATAGTCATAACCCAAGGAATTGATCAAGTGAGATGAGGTTTAATCAGTAACATGACAAGGAAAGGTCATGGCAGAATCATAATGTCACGACACAAGACACATCACAGCACAAAATGAAGATCATGATTAGCATAAACTCATAATTTATGAACTGATGTAAGGAAAACTGACAGAAATGCTTACTTAGGTGTCATTTGCGAGTTGGTTGGAGAAATCCTAAAGGCTCGAAGAAGGACTCGCGCAGGGGAAAGGTCACGGCGCAAGAAATGTGCTCAAGACCTTGAGCAAGAAAGAAACTTGCAGAAGACAAGGAGGGGCTCATAGGAAACCTTGGCAGGATCACGCACAGAAGCTCGCATGCAAGAGGAGGAGAGGAAGACGATCGCACGCATAAAAGGTGAGAGTTTCGGCGCCAGGGCTTGGGAAGAAAGGGTTTAGGAAGAATTAATCGGTTGGTGGATCAGTCCACCAACCACAATTTAATGTGATCGAACGTATCACCGTTCGATCTAAGAGCGCCCAGACCGATCAGGAACCATCCTGATCGGATTGGCCTGGTCCTGATCGGTCGAGGTGACCGATCAGGCAGGCTCCTAGTCGATTGGCTGATCGATCAGGAAACGAACAGTAGGTTTGGAGGTTTTCCCGTAAGCCCCCTGATCGATCTGTGGACCGATCACCACCGAGTGCCAGATCGGTCCAGGGACCGATCCAGATCAACACAGAATGTTTGGTCAATTTTCATGAAGGGTTCTGTGACCTCTCTGATCGGTCTGTGGACCGATCACCATAGGAGGGGTCCAGATCGGTCCGGGGACCGATCAGCCCTACGCCTGATCGGTCCGATGATCGATCAGGCTTCCTGGTAATTCCTGATACGATCTGAAACTTTCAGTTTCAGACTTCCAAGTGATTCCGGACAAGATCTGATGAGAGTTATCGATCTTGGAAGTGATTCCTTGACTAAGATTGATCCCTGAGGAAGGATCAAAGGTCCTTATGGGTTTGACAAATCACTTTGCTCCACCCAAGTGGAGTCAAACTCAATCAACAATCATTCAAGAAATTTCAATCAAATTTGTATCAAATTCAAGTCTCCAATCAAGTTTCCTTGATTGGAATGTCCAAGTATGATCATGGAGCCAAATACACATATGTTATGCATTAGTTTTCCCCATACTTGGTCACCGAAGTGATTTTTATCTTGTCAACTAAATTTCTCAAGGGATGCAATGACATTTCGAGAAATTTAGTTGATCTTAACATCTCACCCCATTTCTAGCAAACAAAAATATTTTGTTGAACCCTATAGTTTGTGTGAGATGTCCCCAAGTTACCCAATTGTTTCCAACAATTTGACTTGATCATGAAGGGTTTTGAATGTTCTTTAGACCTATGAAGCGTGACACATTCCCAACTCCCTTCTTAAGAAGCTAAACTCATTCTCAGGGAGTGGTTTAGTGAAAATGTCAGCTAGGTTTGATTTGGACTCTACATGTGAGAGTATAATATCTCCTCTAGCTACATGATCTCTAATGAAGTGGTGACGCACTTCAATATGTTTGGTTCTAGAGTGATGGACTGGATTCTTGGTTAGGTTAATTATGCTAATGTTGTCACACAACACTTGCACACCCTTATAGCTTAATCCATAGTCCTCTAGAGTATATATCATCCACAACAATTGTGATACACTCTCTCCCATGGTGATATACTCTGCCTCGGTTGTGGAGAGAGCAACACAATGTTGCTTCCGACTTGACCAACTAACTAGAGATGATCCTAGGAATTGGCAACCCCCACTTGTGCTTTTCCGATTCAACTTGCACCCAGCATAGTCAGAATCGGTATAGCCAATTAGGTCAAAAGACTCACTACGGGGGTACCAAAGACCAACTCCAATTGTGCCCTTAAGATATCTCAAAATTCTTTTAACAACAATTAGATGAGATTCCTTGGCACATACTTGATACCTAGCGCACATACCCACAGCAAAGAGTATATCAGGTCGACTACCTGTGAGGTATAGCAGACTACCTATCATGCTCCGATATTGAGTCAAATCAACAGGTTTACCACTCTCATCATTGTCTAATCTTGTGTTCGTTGTCATGGGAGTGGTTACCTCTTTTGAATCACTCATGTTAAATTTTCGAAACATCTCTTGAGTATACTTTGATTGGTGCACATGGATTCTGTCACGAGTTTGCTTGATTTCAAGTCCAAGGAAGAAAGTCAACTCTCCCACTAGACTCATCTCAAATTCACTCTCCATGTGTCCAATAAACTCATTTAAATAGCCCTTATTGTTTGAGCCACAAATTATGTCATCAACATATACTTGGGCTACAAAAATATTGTCACCATCTCTTCGTAGAAATAGTGTAGGGTCTATTTGGCCTCTAACAAAGCCTTTTTCAATTAGAAATGTCGACAACCGCTCATACCAAGCTCGGGGTGCTTGTTTAAGGTCATAAAGTGCCTTTTTGAGCTTAAATACGTGGTTTGGGAATTTAGTACTCTCAAACCCCGGAGGTTGTTCGACATAGACCTCTTCCCTTATTAAACCATTTAGAAAAGCTGATTTGACGTCCATTTGGTATAACTTGAAACCTCGATGTGCTGCAAATGCAAGCATCAATCGGATGGAATCTAATCGTGCCACGGGAGCATAGGTCTCATCATAATCAAGGCCTTCAACTTGACTGTAGCCCTTGACTACTAAGCGTGCCTTGTTTCTTATGATTTCTCCCTTATGGTTCAATTTATTTTTGAAACCCCATTTGGTTCCAATGATGGTGGTCTTCTTAGGTCTAGGGACTAAGTCCCAAACTTGACTTCTTTTGAATTGACCTAGTTCATCTTGCATCGCAATGATCCAATTGGGATCATTTAATGCTTCGTCAATTTTTCTAGGTTCAATTTCGAAAATTAGGGCAACTTCATTAGCCTCATTCCTAAAGAATGATGTAGTCCTACTACCCATGATGGAT
>JAGFNQ010002566.1:180416-227437 GCA_024364735.1 Boesenbergia rotunda | reverse complement strand
GAATCTATGGATGAGGACTCGATTTTGCACGTAGCAAGCCGTGTTTACAGCTTCAGCCCATAAGTAACTCGGTAGTGAGTACTCATTGAGCATGCTTCGTGCAGCCTCTTGTAAAACACGGTTCTTTCTCTCTACAACACCATTTTGTTGTGGTGTTCTAGGAGTGGAGAACTCATGTCTATACCCTCTATCTTGACAAAACTCTAAAAATCGTTGGTTTTGAAATTCACCTCCATGATCACTTCTAATTGTCTTAATAATTGATGATTTTTCATTTTCAACTCTTCTACAAAAAGAAATGAAGACATCTAAGGTTTGATCCTTATATTTAAGAAAATAAGTCCATGTATATCTAGTAAAATCATCAATGATAACAAAGCAATATCTACTTCCATTCAAAGATATGATAGTGCTACAATCAAATAGATCCATGTGAAGTAAATCTAAAGCGGTAGATGTACTTACAGCTTTTACCTTTATGTGCAGATTTTGTTTGCTTACCCATTTGACATGCATCACAAAGTTTGTCTTTTTCATACTTGATGCTTGGTAAGCCACGAACTAATCCCTTGTTGGCCAACTTCCGGATGTTCTTCATGTTAACATGTGCTAGCCTCCGGTGCCAAAGGGTGGACTCCTCTTCTTTTGACATGAGACACTTAGCAAAAGCATTAGTAGCACTTTTAAATGAAACTTGGTAAATGTTATCTATTCTTGTTCCTACTAGTACCGTGTCAAAGTTGTCATATTGTCTAACTAGACATTGACTTGGTTGGAAATCAATTGTGTAACCCTCATCACACAATTTCACACAATTGACTGACACTTAGGAGATTAAATGTCATCCCCTTGACATAAAAGAACATTCTTAATTCTAAGACATTCGGATATTTGAATGTCTCATATTCCTATGACTTTAAGACTATCATTGTTACCAAATGAAACATTACCTCTACTTTTTCTTTGAAGGGTAGTAAACAATGATCTATCCCCGATCATGTGTTTGGAGCACCCACTATCAACGAACCAAGTTGATAGATGCTCCCCCTCAATCATAACCTACACAATTCGAAAAATTGAAGGTTTAGGTACCCACACCATGGGACCTAAAGCACCTACTAGACAAGACTTAGGCACCCATGCCTTGACAACTTTCTTTTGAACCTTGGGTGTCTTAAGTGGCCTAACACCAGTCCTAGACATTAGGGACACAAATGAAGGTTCTTTGGGTTGGTAACCAATACCGGCCCTATTGTAGATTGTCCTTTGGGCATTCAAAATCATGTCTAGGGTCTTTGAACTTGTTGAGAACTTCTCAAGAATATTCTTGAGTCTCTCAACTTTGCTCTTTAATGATTTATTTTCATCCTCTAATAATTCAACATGCAAATCATCTACATCCTCAACCCTAGAGGATTTCAAATGTTCAATCTCAATTTTCAAAGATTTAATTTCATCCTCTAATATTTCAACATGCAAGTCGTCTATGTTCTCATCCCTAGATGACTTCAATTGTTCAATTTCTAATTGCAATGATTTAACCTTATTTTTTGACTTCTTCAACATATTAGTTAAACATGCAATTGCTCTATAACATTTCTCAAGTTCGGGAGTGGTTACCTCTTCATCATCCGAAGATGATGAAGTCACGTTTGAGGAGTCGGAGGATTCATCACTGCTTTCTTCTCCTCCAAGAGCCATGAGTGCCACATGCCGTGTACTCTTCCCTCCTTCTCTTTATCGGATGAACTTGAGGATGATTCATCCCAAGTGGCCATCAAGACCTTCTTCTTTTTCTTGGATCTATCCTCCTTCTTCTTGGATTTCTCCTCCTTCTTTAGCTTTGGGCATTCACTCTTGAAGTGCCCTTTCCTGCCACACTCATAACAAGAAGCATTAGACTTATCAACTTTAGCTTCACTAGGGTTACCTTTACCCTTGAAGCGTCGACCCCTTCTCATCATCCTTCTCACAAAACTTGCCATCTCGGAGGAAGAAGACCCGCTGCCATCTTCCTCGGAATCGGACTCGGATTCGGAAGAAGATGAAGATGAAGAGACTTCCTTCTCCTTCTTCTTCTTGTTGGATCGTTCCCCTGCAACTAAGACAATCCCCTTCTCCTTGGGGCCTTTGTTAGCCATTTCATGCAATTCCATTTCACAAAATTGATCATCTAATTTAACAATTGATAAATCCTTGGAAACTTTGTAGGCATCCACCATGGATGACCACAAAGCATTCTTTGGAAATGCTTTTAACACATACCTCACAAGGTCGCGGTTTTCGACCTTTTTATCTATGGAATGAAGACCGTTGAGGACTTCCTTGAACCGGCTATGGAGTTTACTTACGGTTTCATTCTCCTTCATGGAGAGGTTTTGGAGTTGGTTGAGGAATAAACCCCTCTTGGCGATTCTTGAATCTCGGGTGCCCTCATGGAGTTCTATAAGCTTGTTCCACAAGTCTTTTGCACTTGAAAATGGACTAACCTTGATGAGTTGGTCTTTGTTCATGCCACGTTGTAGGGTCACCACCGCCTTCGTGTCGGCTTCACTCTTTCGGGTTTGTTCAGCCGACCAACGCCATGATTTGAGTTCTTTGCCTTCATCATCCTTTGGAGGGGTAAAACCTTCCTTCACAGCGAACCTACGATTTCTTGCAAAGGCGTGTTTGGTTTCTCACTTAAACCTAACACTTCTCCCCCTTTACCACACATCAAAAGGACTTCAACAATCTCCCTCTTTTTGAATCCTTTACCTTCTAATGATCATAAACATAGTGTACTAACCCCCCATAAGATTACACACTTATTTTACATCATTTGGACACCTTTTGATTGCTGAAAAACAGTTTCAGCCTTTACCAGTCAACTGCCCTCTGACCCAGTCGACTAGCACCATGAAAATCCCATTTCCAACATTTCCGACCCAATTTCATAAATGCACCAGAAATTTCACAAATTTCTAAAAATTTTCAAATTTTGTGGAGAGGTTTGTGGTACCCATGTCTAGTTGGAAAAAATACATTCAAACATGTTTCTATCACCAATCCCAAGATTGACACAAAATCCAAAACTAGCTAAATGGTTCAATTGAATCGTGACTCAAAGTCCTAGTTTTAACCTCCTCTTGATGTTTCTGCCCATACCAAACCACAATGCATCCCTAGCATTTGTTTATGTGGCGTCTACACATCAAAAACCAACTTCCATGCTATATGACCCCAATGTCATATTTTCATGCATGAAACTCAAATCAATTGTGCCAAATCCGTAGGATTGAGACTCAAAATCATCTCCAAATCCCTTGGTACACTCCATGACCCATCTAGACTTCCGAGAGAAATCCTCCCGGGATCCATAGACCATGGGTCCCAACTTGGCTCCTAGAACTCCCCCTTGAGCTCTTAGCCTTAGCCACCTCACTAGGTGACTCAACAAACGCTAGACCACATCGGTGTACCTCCGGTGACTCTTGGTCTACAACCCTAACCCTCTTAACTTTGGACCCCTTGTCCTTAGTTAAGACTTTCTTCTTGCTTTTACATGGCATCCCCTTTCCATTTTTGAACTTCCTCTCCTTGCCATAGTTATACGCTACCCTAGCATATTTCTTTTCATTGGCATCGGAGAACTTAGATCGGTATCTTAGACCCGATCTATCATTGTTGGGTTTTTGACTACCCAACCCCATACCTAAACCCTTAGATCAAATAGTAAATCTATCTAGGGTTTTCTTCATTTCTTCAAGTTTTGCCCTCAAGACTTGATTTTTCAACTCTAGAGCTCTAACCCTAGAGTCAACATGTCCACCTTGGACATTCCTAGAACTACCCATTTGCCTAGGTATGTGTCTTCCCTTCTTGGGATCAATGCCTTGATCCTTAGGTCTCGAGGCTCTAGGTTTATCATGATGCATGAATTCCCTAGGGTTTTGATATGCTACATTCATCATATTTTTATCATGATATCTAAAACCAAAACTATGCATGGGTAAATAATTTTCATTATTTCTAACATGCATGGAAGAGTTTAAATTTGAATTACATTTAAACTTAAAGATAAGGATTACCTCCCTTACCCTTGTAGCTCCCCCTTGATGTGAACTTTTTCTCTTCTCCTTCTTCTCCCATTTCCTCAAATGCTCTAATTTCTTGAATTCTCCTTTCCTTGAGCATTTGGTGTGGTAGTGTCCTAGCTCATCAGTCGTGAAGCACCTTATATACTTCTTCTCCTTCTTTTCCCTACAACCCATGTTAGAATTTAAAGGAATTGACTTGGGTTTAGGGTTTACCTCCTTTTTTCTTACCCTTTGGACACTTGCCCTTATAGTGTCCCTTTTCATTACACTCAAAGCAAATAATGTGATCTTTTGACTTTGTTTCGGTGGAGGTGGAAGCTTCTTCTTGCTCCGGTATTAAGGATGGTCTCTCCTCCCCCTCAATCCTTGAAGTAGAGACTTCTTCTTCCCCCTTTGATGAAAAGGATGGCTCTTCAATTGCTTGTGCCACTTCACTTGAGGAGATGGATGAATCTTTTCCTTCTTTCTCATCCTTTTGAGATGTTGAGCTTCTTTCCTCATCCGATTGATCCTTTTCCTATTCTTGGACCATTATGCTCATTTCCTTGGGCTCTTCTACTACTTGAGCTTGTGTAGGATTTTGATGTAACGCTATCATTTTACTCCGTAGCTCGTGAGAATTTTTGTATTGACCTACACCATTAATTATATCATTAGGCAAAACCTTAAGTAATATTGAAATTACCTTCTCATTTGCCTTTGATTGAGTTTGTTGCTCCTTGGTCCAATATCTTGGTCGAAGCTTCTTCTCATGCTTATCCTTCGAGGCTTCAAATGGATATTTTAGTGCGATCACTAAATCCCAATCCATGTTGAACCATACCTCTATCCGCATCCTCCAATAATCGAAACTCTCTCGGTCGTAAGGAAGTGGAATGTTAATGTCGTTCCCTAAGCGTTCTTCACACGTCATTTCCTCTAGCTTTTTGCTCTCTCGGCGGTTAGTCCTTAGATGAGCGAACCTCGCTCTGATACCACTTGTTGGGACCTTGTCGTTTAGCTAGAAGGGGGGTGTGAATGACAACTTTTCAATTTTCTTCCTACACGTTGTTAGTGCGCAAGCGGAACTACAATTAAACTAACAACTAAGAAGACAAACCAATTTACGTGGTTCGGAGATAAAGCTCCTACTCCATGGCTGTCCGTAAGGTAGACGATCCCGATCCGTCGGTGGATAACTCCCCGGAAGACCTCCGGCTAGCTCGTGTAGCTTCTTGTGGGTGGAGAAACCTCGCCACAACTTGCGACACCTTCCTGAGCTCTTAGACTACTAATTGTCCTTTAACGAAAACCAATTTCATCAAGAACAAGTAGCCAAATACGAGCTCTCTTAATAGAGCTCAATCTTGTTTTGACCGTTACCTAAGGCAGTCGACTGGTCCTCGCGAATTCGAATGTCATCGCCTGACGATTCGCATTCTGGTCGACACCAGTCGACTGGTCCTTCACTAGTCGACTGATCTCTCTGTGCTCTACCTCAGTCGACTGATCAAGCATCAGTCGATTGCCACCTACGGTTTTCCTTCCCGAGTACAATTCTCTCAGCACTTGAACCCTAGGATTTCCCTTCCCGAGTACAGTTCTCTCAGCACTCGAATTCTCACGACTCAGTCGACTCTTCATTCAACTGCCTCGACCTATTGCCTTTAAGCTCTCTTCCACTATGGCTCTTGTCCCTTAGATGCATGCAAGCCTGCGACTTGTCTCCCATGCCACCCTTCACGTATGCCTCGAAGTCCGTTTCCCTCAGCTCATCGTCCATGCTCCAACAGCCTCGATCTGTTGCCTGCAAGCCCTCTTTGACTTTGACTCTCGTCCCTCGGATCCATGCATGCCCGTGACTTGTCTCCCATGCCACCGTTCACGTATGCCTCAAAGTCTGCTTCTCTCGGCTCATCGTCCCTGCTTTGTCCATGGTCCCTTGGATGCATGCAAGTTCACGACTTGTCTCCCATGCCATCCTTCACCGGTCCCGAAGACGTCCAACTAAGTCAATGTGTATCCTGCAATCTTGCACACTCACATATATATATTAGATCAACATGAACCTCTAACTTAATCATATTGACACACACATCAAAACTCATGATCTACATGATCAAACTTGGGTCGTTTGCACCAACAATCTCGACTTGCCCCGAAACCACTCGACGCGAGGCGGCTTGCTCGATCTGATGTTGTTCGAGCACACCCTTAGCGGCGTTGGCGACCAATTGATTTATTTCCTCTTTCGTCAGGACGATGGATTGTCCCGCCAGCTCGGCCATCGATGCTCCTTCTGGTGTTTTATTGGTTTCCCATAGACGACGCCAAACTTGTTTCAGATGGAATCGACATCGATGGCCAGTCATCGAGGTTCAGCACACGCGGATGCTGACGGAATGGGAGGAACTCTGTGCCCTGCGAGATCAACACGAGCGTTAGGGGAACACGCTGGAGGTTGTTCGGCGGAGCCCACTCCGACGCTCAATTCAATGTCTCGATGGAGAGGAGAAGTAGTGAGCACCCCTTACCGGAGGGGTTGATGTACCTTTTATACCTGCGGCGGAGGTCTCATGAGTCTCCACGATCATTGTCACGTCCCCCCGATTGTCGGTTACAGGATAACCTTTACAACGGTCCACGCCGTTATTAAGTTCGGGCCGTTGCGACAATTATGGGTTATGATAACTCCGCGATAAAGGGTGATGGTTATCCACAGATCCGAAGAAAGGGGGACTGTTACTTAAGGCCGGGTGTTCTTGGGCTCCGCTTCCCCAAGGTAAGCTCGGGGTCTTCTGGCCAGGGGGTCCCAGGCATTCCGCTTTCCCGAGGTGGTCTCGGGGACCTGGCTTCCCGAGATGATCTCGGGAGTGCGTCCTGTGAGTTGAACTTCGGGGTGTGTCTATCCGCGGGTGGAGGGGGAGGGTCCCGGGGGATCTCCTTCCCGAGAGGATCTCGGGAGCTCTAGAGAGTCGTTTAGACTCGTTATACTTTACTACACAGCTTCTTCAGCTCACATATCAAGGCCGTCTCAAGGTTTTTTAAGGTCTTAGACAAAAAAAAAAAAATTAGCCTTTAATATTTTTTTTAAAAAATAAAAATTCTCTCACCCTTTTCCGTTTGGACTTAAACCTACACGAATTTAAAAATTTTTTGAAAAAAAATAAAATATTAATTTAAAAATAGGTTTTTATAAAAGTTTAATTAGTTTTCTGGCCTTTATTTTAGATGCAAAATTATTAATTAAATCTTCATTTTTTATAATAATTTTTTTCAATTGATAAAATTGTTAAATTATTTAATCTTTCTTGAAATATTATTGAACATAAATGAGATTTTATTAATTTTAATTTTAAAAAATTTCTTCCTACAGAATATACTAATATGTATAATTAATAATATTCTATAAGTTATTCATTTGTTTAAAAAATTAATTATTTTACAAGGTCTAATATCTTTATTAATTTAGGTTTTATTATTTCTCTCAAATTAATTCTAAACATAAATCTAAACCATTGTTAAAAAGTTTTCAAAATTTAAACATTTTAATTTAAAAATTATTATCATCAAGCATTTTTTACTTTTCTAATCATGATCCAGTAGACATATTTATATTCAAATAATAATAAAAAAATATAAGTCTCTGCTACTTTATCAAAATAAAAAAATTTAAAATTAAATGAATAATAAAATCTGATTTTGTAGATATCGATCCTTCTCTCTCGTGAAGAAGAATAGAGTCAATTGAACAATATAATAAAAAAAATCCCAACCAAATCCAAATGCACAAGTCGAGCTAGCCAGCAACGAAGATAAAGAACACAAGAACTTGATATTCATTAGATTAGATAATGGGTATTATAAATTAGTATGGTATAATTATAAAATATGGTTGGAAAAGACAAATACATAATTAAATTGTAGGTTGCAGCCACGTGTAATCCGACGGGAATTCGAAGAGCATTGCATGTCCGCATGATGATGGTTAATAGCTTGACAATTAAATATTGTATACAAATAATAAATTGTAACCATAAAATCCAATGGAAGATGTAACGGTAATAGAAAGATAAATAAGGATTATGATTGTCTCGTGAAGATAAATTTTACCGGATGGGATCTTCTGGTCCGTAAACTGCTGGTCTTTTCCTGGACTACTTTTGCTCTATAAATATCCCTCACATGTGCACCGCACGTGGGCTCAACGAAGCCAAAAAAAAAAAAAAAAAAAAATCTCACGCGATTTCTCTCTCGCGCATCCCTCCGCCGCCGAAAGCAAAGCCCTAACTCTTCCACCGGCGAGCCGACCTCCTCCTCCCCCGACTTTGTTGGTCAAGCCATGCGTCCCTTCCCCGACTCTCGCCGACCTCCTCTCGCGCAGCAACTCAAGCAGCCGGCGACGCAACCAGGCCCACAACCGCCGACGCCCTCTGGCCGGAGCTCTCCATCGTCCCCGACGCAAGCAAGCGCCGTCAGTCCGTTCTCTCTGGCCCTCCTCCCCCTCCCCCGACGCAAGCAGGCGTCGTCGGCTCTCTCTGGCCCTCCTCCCCCTCCCCCGACGCAAGCAAACCCCTCCAGCGTCCCCGACGACCTCACATCTCCGCACACCTACCCCGACTGAAGACCCCATTGTGCCAAGAAAGAGTACGTTTATTGCTTGATTTGAAACTGATGTGCAACGAATTTTGGGCAATAACTACTCAGCTCGCATGCTTACAAGTAGAAAGAAGGATTAAGTTGACCATCCATTCTAGAATTAATGTCAGAAATCTGTCGATAAATAGAAGAAAAAAGAGACTGCTTATAGTAGTGAGGTTAACATTGTAGAAAGAAAGATTAAGTTGACCAACTCTTTAACATTGTGTCTGATCCTACTGATTGGAATTAAAAATCATACTTCTAGCCTTCTGGCATTATGCTTGTCTTGTCATTTTAAATATAGTGTATGCTTTCAAAGATTTATGAGGTTAACAATGTTAAATTTTAGGTGATTGCATGGTGCGAAGACTCAACTGGAACTTTTGGCAGTACTGTTTCATTCAACTTTATATTCGTCTTCATGCAGAGTGAAATATGGAATGAAATTTACATACACCATCAAACTATATGAGTTGTGTTTTTGCCTAAATGCTTGTCACTAGTTTCACTAAAGAATAGTATCTGACCATGTAAACAAGCCATTATAGTTCTGTGTAGCTAGCTTTTATTAGTTTTGGTTAACTGATACTGGTTTAATCTAATACATTTTTTATTAATTCCCTTCATTTTTCTTTAATCTATTTGGTATGATGTTTCTCCCAGATTCCAGATGTGATGGATTTTTTGGTGGCTGAGTTTCATAAAGTTTGCATATATACTGTTCCAAAATATTTGCAACCATCGGACGTAAGTTTGCTATTTCCTTTGAACCATTGATTGTGTACTCTATGAATCTTGTTTTCCTTGTTTTTCTAGTTTAGCCATTGTTTTAATCTTCATTAGAAAATTTTCAATGGGGTATTAATTTCATAGTATGATGCACTCTTAGTCCTTAAAATCCTTGCCTTTTATCATAATATATATAAATTGTGTGCCCACATTTATTATTGTACTGCAATATGGAGAGTAGACTCTTTTTGATACAACACTTCTTGCCAGACTATATAGAAAGCCCATTGTTTTAATATTTTGTTTTTTGTGAACTTTATTATTCATTGCATCACAGTGAAATTCGTTAATTCAAGATGAGCTCTATTGATGGTTGTGAGACGTGCCACATATCAAATTACTTTTATTAGCGTGTGCAAATAGTACAGATACAGGCTTTATGATCTCACTTGGAAAATGTATCTCCTTTTCATTTATTTAACTCTTCTACTTAATTCCAGCAAGTATTATAGAACGATGACTACTGGAAGATGATTGGTTACCATGAAAAGGATGGAAAAATTGAAAGCTCTGAGAGTTACCTGAACCACGGCTTGCGAGGTTTCTGAATGCCTTGCCTGCAAACAAATCCACGGCTTATGCTTTGGAAACTTTCTTGAAGGTTAGTAGACTTCATATTAACTTCTATTTATGCGTATTATTACCACAAATTCACGGGCTAAAAAATCAGCCTATGGTAGCAGATGGCAGGCTTTGCGTTGTACAGGAAATACAAATATCAGTTCATGAAGATATACAAATATCAGTTCAAGAAGATGCTTGATGTTATTTCTCGAAGCTATTTGCCTGCGGTCAGACTCAAGGAAAAAGGAGATAAGGAAGATTATTGAAATCGTCAAAAAACTAGAACAATATTTAGAACAAGAAATGTTTCTAAAGGAACCTGATGGATGGCGTCTCCATGATGGCTTGTTGTCAAAGGAGTTGGTGTAATGTCGAACCGTTTTGTATCATTGTTATTTAACATTTCATTGTAACAGTCCGATTTTATTCTAGTAATTTATATTTTAATAATCAGAAGGCCACTTGACTTCTTTATGAACTAGTTATGGACCACCAATTGGCACAGAAGAAACCTAATTCCGATATTAACATAATTAATTTGAAGATTCTAAGTTCTTGTTGGAAATGGTTATAAATTCTATTTCCAATACGATTCATGTAATTTTAAGAAAGAGCAATTTATTTTGATTTACAACAATTATTAGAATGAATTTGATTATGCCATTATTTACGATCTGTATAATTAATTGATCGTTATCCTTTTTAAATAGAAAAGTATTGAATTAACCATCAAGCTGGTTCCTGAATAATTTTAAAAACAGAAGAAGGTATTCTCCAGACAGGGCAGAAATAAACGAAAAGGCCACTTAATTAGTCTGTGTCTTCCAAGAAAAAATTCAGAAAAATAAAGGAGAAAATCAACATCAGATTCCAACCAAACAGTATGTTACAATCAGAGTTTAAAGGTCAGTCGAACAGAAGAATAATGCATGAATTAATGGATTCCAACATAAATGAATCCCCAGAATTAATGCCACTCATTTTGATCCTACAAAAATGAGGCTTCAGATCACATACAATCTCCATGCTTAGTTACATTAGATTGAACTCATTCAGTCAACACCGAAATCTCCGAGTGTTTGTGGGTGGTGCTTTCTTTTCTGCAACATCTCACTTAATGCAAATGCCGCACGAATTCTCGCTTTGCCACGCTGATCTCTTTTGCAGTTTCCCGGAAGGAGGTAGCTGAATTTCTCGGCATTTCGAATTAGATAACCGGGAAGATCGATGGCAGAGTATGAACTAGGAATTGGGCCCAATTTGACAATCATCTTCTGGAACGTATACTCCTCAGGAAGCATGTCAAAAAGATCTGCTCCGTGGCATATGACATCTTGAATTCTTGCAGGATTCAAGTAATAGGCGAATCTAATGCGATCAACATGGTGAACTCGTTAATGTGCCGGAAGCAGAAGCTGCAGTGCCATCCTGAATCAGCTAACAAGTCGTCTGACAGTCGGAAATGGGCATATCTGGTCTTCCCGGATTTGTAACGATGAATTGAAGCTCTCCAGCTGTCGTCGTCGAGGTGGAACTCGAAAGAGTAAAGGTAGTTACGGAGCTGCAGATGAAGCTTATCAGGGATCTCATTGCACCATCTGAGTAGGTTGATCGTATGACCGCTAGGGATCTCGTCGACATCAGATATGATCAGAAGGTCGTTGTCATTGATGCCGGCGATCCTGATGAGCTGATCCAAAGCAACTCTCTGGTAAGACTTCCACAAAATGATTTTCTCCTTTCACAAATCGGCCGCCAACAGTTCCGTAAGTCAACCGCGACTCTGCGAACTTGAAGCGGCGGCGACTCTTTGCGAACACAAGGGGCTTCCCCAGTCCGGTGAACATCGAATTGGACTCGAGGAGAAAGTCCGACCAGTCGGAAACGCTAGAGGCGACGCGCGCGAGAGCCAGAGGGGGAGGGCGTCGGCGGTTGTGGGCCTAGTTGCGTCGCCGGCTGCTGTTCGCTGCGCGAGAGGAGGTCGGCGAGAGTCGGGGGAAGGGACGCATGGCTTGACCAACAAAGTCGGGGGAGGAGGAGGTCGGCTCGCCGGTGGAAGAGTTAGGGCTTTGCTTTCGGCGGCGGAGGGATGCGCGAGAGAGAAATCGCGTGAGATTTTTTTTTTTTTTGGCTTCGTTGAGCCCACGTGCGGTGCACATGTGAGGGGTATTTATAGAGCAAAAGTGGTCCAGAGGAGGACCAAGGGTTTGCGGACCAGAAGATCCCATCCGATCGTAGGCGCTCCCAGCTGCCGGATTATGGAATCAAAATGTTGATGACTGCATGTAATTGCAACAATAATAACTTGGCAATTAAATACTTTATAAAAATAATAAATAAAAATTTATAATTATAATGGGCCTCAATTTTATTGAGGCTCTAGGCACAGGCCTTAATAGCCTATGTCTTTAACCGGGCCTGCCACATATCAGCCACGGGATACTCAAACCATCAAAAAAATTTAAATTAAACCTTGAAACAGAGAAATATTAGTTACAAATAATTTCACGCGTATATTCTATCTTGTAGAACAAAATAAATTGCATACTCTTATATACCTCTATTGCTTGATCATATCCTTTATAATTGTTTGTCCTTTTATGCTTTTGTTTATCTAATTGTGATACCTATTAAAATTTATTAATAATATTTACAATGGCTAACAGAATTTTAGATGTAATATAATTGGAGAATTAAGGATAGTTTTGAACACAAACCCTTATGAGAATTTTAAGAAGATAATAATGAGAAAATTTTTATTAAAGTAGTACCTAAAATCAAATAATACGAGAGAACTTCTGCTCAACAAATCATAAGAGTATGTAACTTCTCAAATAAATAAAGAAACGGTCCTCATGTTATAAAACTTGGGTTCTAAAAAATGAGATTATTTATGCTAAATTAGTGATAAAATAATTCTCTATAAATATAGAGCATTTACTCTGCGCTTTAAACATGGCTTCCGAGTCTTTCTGGCATTCATGGACTTCATCCCTAACTAATAAAATGATAAACAAATTATATTATAAAATTTAGCTCCGCACTCTCAAAGGTGTTGCGCTAACGATGATATTACTTAACAAAAAAAAATAATGTGATACCTATTTTCATAGTTTTGACTTTGTGCTACGAAAGAGACACATTATCATGAATATTAAATTGTGAAGATACTAAATATAGTATTTACATTATCGAACATCGACTCTGCACTTTAAAAGTTACGTGATTATTTATAGTATAGAGCAATTGGCTCCGTACACTGAGAGAATTTTTGAGTTTTTTCATGCATTCATAAGCTTTGATAAAAATTGATATGATTTTTTCTTATGGAATAGATTGTGAGTAGTTCAACCTATTCTTATGCAAGACACTTCACAAGATAGATTATGGATTGTTCATCCTATTTTTATATGAGATACTTTTTGGATGGATTATAAGTCATTAACCTTAGCCATGTATATATAGACTTATATATTTGATGCATTTCGTTATGAGTGAATTGTGAGTTATTCACTTTCCTATATGATTTTTTTTTGGATTTACAAGGGATATCCAGGTTTACACCCGACTAATCCACTTAGCTGATCGGCCCTGTCCCACAGCCTTCAACGAGAGTCCCCATCGGTCAACGAGAGTAAATCGCGGGACGGAGATACGTGACGACTTCACCACTGATGATATCAGTACCTGATGGCCCAACCACGTGCAGTAGCTGTTGGAAATTTATTCTTTCAATAATTCCGAATATATCTCCTCGGTATTTGACTTAGTCGATTCACGACTGTCGGAACTTCCGGGAGGTTGCTTTCGGAGGAAGCAAACTGATTAGTATTTCACGTCGAGGCTAGTGTTGGACACTATCTCCGTAAAATGATATTGCTCCGCTACTGATGCTCACGGATAGCAGCAATTCGTTTCCAAGATACAACGACGTCGTCTCGGAATAGTAGCACTTCAAATTCCGAGACCGGCGAACCTTCCGTAGGCTTCTCGGACTCTCGATGCAGAAGAGGGAGGAGTGCAAATGCTTATAGATTGCAATGCTTGAATGAATGAAATGATCTAGTGGAGAGATCTATTTATATTGAGTCAAGAGGTAAGTACCCTTTGGTTCGAACAGATCTGGACCGTTCATAACGAAAGGATATAACCCTTTAAAGGTCATTTAATCTCGTCCCTTGATCTGAAGAGTTATAACTCCTCAGATCCATCTTGATCTCGGCCGTAGGATTAGAACATTTAATTCGACGCCTCAGATCCATTCTCCCTCTTCACATTCAAATCTTTGATCTGACGCTCCAGATCGCACCTTCTTGCGATCTATCCAGATCTTTGATCCGACGGCCACCATTGAGCGTATCTTGAACAATTAATTTCTCATTCACCTTTATTCGGTTTTGAGTAAATAAATAGTCCAGATTTATCTACGCGAAACGTAGATTTCGATTTTGAAGTCAAACTTGACTTTCAACGATCGATGGCATCAAAATCGTATTCAACAATCCCCCACATGAATGGAAATTAATACATGTATTGCATGTATGCATGCTGACACTTTACAAGAGTCCAATCGATAAGTCAATGCATCAGGAAAGGTAGCTTGTGGCTTTGAACCTTCCGTAGTGGAATGCTATCGAACATACTAGGCTGCGCAGTGAACGTGATGTCTTGAACTGCTCAGCTGTTGGTATATACTAAGACAATAACACCCACACAGAGATTTATCTCACCCACTTTTAGTTCTCATGGTTGGTTCCGTTTCGGCCATGGACACCATCTTGGATTCATGAGTGTTTCATTGAAGTGGTCTGTCTTCACACTCACATAGGTGACACTTCTATCAAGAGTATCCTACCATACTCCACCTTAAAGGTATAGAAGTCACTAAAAGCATAAGCTTATCCTCACTACATGTGGTAGGACAACACCAAATCATCCTAGGATTGGGATAGTAGAGATAATTATTTCTCTTGTGTTGTTACACAACTTCTGTAACTTCGTTGTCCCATTGAACCAAGATCTTGGGATCTCCAGTCAACAAGGTTGGGTTACCGCTACAGTCATTTTTAGTTGTAGATTTTCAATCTCATTCCTCTTGATGATCAGCATACTTGATCTCGATTTAGCCCCTTCGTTAGGGGATCTGCCAAATTATCCTTAGATTTGACATAATCGATTGCAATCACTCCGTTCGAGATCAACTGCCTAATGGTATTATGTCGACGACGTATATGTCGTGATTTACCATTATACATACTACTCTGTGCCCTTCCAATTGCCGATTGACTATCATAGTGGATAAGTACGGCGGGCACAGGTTTTATCCAGCTCGAAATATCTTCTAAGAAATTCCACAACCATTCAGCTTCTTCAGCTGCTTTATCAAGTGCTATAAACTCGGATTCCATTGTTGATCGAGCTATGCATGTTTGCTTGGTGGATTTCCAAGATACTGCTCCTCCACCGATCGTGAATACATATCCACTAGTGGATTTGGAGTCTTTTGTATCGGAGATCCAATTAGCATCACAATATCCCTCCAAGACTGCGGGATACTTTCCGTAATGTAATCCGTAGTTCATAGTATATTTTAAATATCTAAGAACTCGCATCACTGCTTTCCAATGGGTGTCGTTTGGGTTGCTCGTAAAACGTCTCAGTTTGTTGACCACACAGGCAATATCCGGACGAGTACAGTTTGTGAGATACATTAAACTGCCAATTATCCGGAAATATTCCAATTGCGATATGGGTTCACCATGGTTTTTCGCTAAGTGTTGACTTAGATCCATAGGTGTTTTTACAGTAGAGAGATCGTATGCATTGAATCTTTTCAATACTGACTCTACATAATGGGATTGTGTTAAAACTATCCCATCGGACGTCCTGAGAATTTTAATTCCTAATATGACATCTGCTCGACCCATATCTTTCATGTCGAAACTATCGGTCAACATTTTCTTAGTACTCATGATGAGATCATGATTACTTCTCATTATGAGCATGTTGTCTACGTATAGACAGACGATTACATAACTCTCAGGTGTGCTTTTGACATAAATGCATTTGTCACATTCATTTATTCTGAATTCGTTTGACAACATTATTTTGTCAAATTTTTTGTGTCATTGCTTTGGTGCTTGTTTAAGTCCGTACAACGACTTAACAAGTCGACGCACCTTTCCCTCAGTTCCAGGAGCTATGAACCCCTCGAGTTACTCCATGTAGATTTTTTCTTCCAACTCACCATTTAAGAACGCAGTCTTAACATCCATTTGGTGTATTTCAAGGTCATACAATGCTGCAATGGCTATCAACACTCGTATGGACGTAATCCTTGTCACCGGTGAGTAGGTATCGAAGTAATCAAGGTCTTCCTGTTGCTTGTACCCTTTAGCTACAAGTCTGGCCTTATACTTGTCAATCGATCCATCAGCTTTATACTTGCGTTTTAGTATTCACTTTCAACCTAATGGTTTAGTACCAGAAGGAAGGTCTACTAATTCCCAAGTATGGTTATTCATGATGGACTCGATTTCACTATTGACAGCTTCTTTCCACAATGGGCCGTCGGGACCAGAGAGAGCTTCGCTTAGTGTTCTTGGGTCCATTTCTGACATGAATGTTATGAAATCCGGCCCGAATGATTTCTCAACTCTAGCCCGTTTGCTCCGACGTGGCTCTTCGCTTTGATTGTTAATAGTCCTTTTATGACAACTAAGTTCTGGAACATTATCTTTGTTAGAATTTCCGTTGTCATTATTTTGAACGTTTTCCTTCTTATTTGGAAACACGTCTTCAAAAAATATTACATTCCGAGATTCTATGGTTGTACCCACGTGAATATCAGGAATGTCTGACTTATGAACTATGAAGCGATATGCACTACTGTTTTGGGCATATCCGATAAATATTGCATCGAACGTTTTAGGTCTGATCTTAACTTGCTTTGGCTTAGATACTTCGACCTTTGCTAAGCACCCCCACACTTTTAAGTATTTGTACGATGGCTCGCAGCCTTTCCATAGTTCATATGGTGTTTTATCATTTTTCTTGTGAGGGATTTTGTTGAGAATGTGGTTTGCTGATAATATGGCTTCCCCCCACAAATTCTGGGATAAGCCTGAATTTATCAACAAGACATTCATCATTTCCTTTAGTGTCCAATTTTTACGTTCGGCAACACCATTCGATTGAGGTGAGTAAGGTGTCGTTGTCTGATGGATAATTCCAGATTTTGAACAGAATTCATTAAACGGTGCACCATATTCTCCACCTCTATCGCTACGAATTATTTTAATTCGTTTTTCAAGTTGATTTTCAACTTCTGTTTTATAGGTTCTGAAAGCTTCCAGGGCTTCGTCTTTACTTCTTAAAAGAAAGACATAACAGAACCTCGTGCAGTCATCGATAAAAGTAATGAAGTACTTTTTACCTCCTCTAGTTTGCACGAATTTCAAGTCACATAGATCACTATATATTAATTCTAGAGGAGTCGTTGACCTTTCCACCGAATGAAAAGGTAGTTTCGTCATTTTCGCTTCCACGCACACTTCGCATTTGTGTGTTTCGTCAACATCGATGTTCGGTAATAAATTTAGTTTGACGAGACATTTCAGAGTATTATTATTGACATGCCCAAGCCGATCATGTCATAAATTAAAACACTCAACAACATAGCTGAAAGCTTTTAATTTATTACCATCAAAGTTACGGTGTGCAGTCATTACAACCATCTTGAACAAATTTTGTTCTAAATACCCTTTTCCTACGAAGACACCATTCTTCGTAAGCACAAAGTTGTTGGATTGGAACACTAGTTTGAATCCGGCTTTAACAAGTGCCGATCCTGAAACTAAGTTCTTCCTGATGTCGGGAACATGGAGCACATCAATGAGAGTTAGCTCCTTCCCAGACGTCATTTTTAGAACAACTGTCCCGAGTCCAACAATTGAGGACATCGTGGAATTGCCCATATAGAGCTTTCTTCCACTTATCGGGGTGTACTTGGAGAATATCGCCTTGTCCGAACAGACGTGGCGGGTTGCTCCAGTATCGATCCACCACTACTTCGGGTTGTCCACCAAATTGGCTTCGAACACGACCGCAGTGAGATCCAGAGTACTGAGATCTATGTCAGCGGAGTTTACGACTTGGTTCGCAACATTCTTCTGACTCTTGGTTGTCTTCTTCGGGCGTCTGCAGTCTTTGGACATGTGTCCTGACTTTCCACAATTGTAGCACGTGCCCTTGAACTTTTTGCCATGAGCCTTCTGGTTCGGTTGCTTCGGCTTCTTCGCTTTTGGTTCGCTCAGGTTGGACATCTCGTCGACTGTCCGCTTTGTTCTTTTAGAGTCAGATAATTTTCGATTATCCTCCTCTATTTGTAGCCGCAGGATGAGGTCTTCAAGTCCCATCTCCTTCTACTTGTGCTTTAGGTAATTTTTGAAATCCTTCCAAGACAGAGGGAGTTTCTCGATTACCGCAGCAACTTTGAATGACTTGTTCAGCGTCATTCCTTCGGCGTCCAAATCATGCATTATCAGTTGCATGTCTTGGACCTGAGACGTGACGCTCTTGGAATCCACCATTTTGAAATCCAAAAAATTTAACGACGATGAATTTCTTCAGTCCGACGTTTTCGGTTTTGTATTTCTTCTCCAGCGATTCCCACAGTGACTTAGCCGTCTCCATTATGCAATATACGTTATATAGCGCATTGTCCAGCGCATTAAGAACGTAATTGCGGCACAGGAAGTCTCCGTGTGACCACGCATCGCGAGCAGCCTGGCTCCCAGAATTATTTTCCGTAGCGGCTGGCGGGTCTTCACGCAGGAACCGTGCAAGGTTCAGCGTGGTTAGGTATAACAACATCTTTTGCTGCCATCTTTTGAAGTCAGCTCCGTTGAATTTCTTCGGCTTCTCGGCGTGAGGGACGGCGGTGGGTATATCGTTGATTTTGAAGTCGGCTCCGTTCGACTTCTCGGCGTGAGGGACAATGGTGGTGGGTACATCGTTGACTCTGGCCATATCAGTTTGTCGAATAACTTTATTGTAGAGCGGATTCTTTCAACTTGGTGTGGTGGTGTAGTTAGTTACCACCTCAAATTAATATACAAGAGGTCTCTAGTTTGTGTCCTCTTGACGTCAATTATTTTATAATAATTGCAGAAATATCGTTTTACGATGTTGGAAATTTATTCCTTCAATAATTTCGAATATATCTCCTCGGTATTTGACTTAATCGATTCACGACCGTCGGAACTTCCGGGAGGTTACTTTCGGAGGAAGCAAACTGATTAGTATTTCACGTCGAGGCTAGTGTTGGACACTATCTTCGTAAAATGATATTGCTCCGCTACTGGTGCTCACGGATAGCAGCAATTCGTTTCCAAGATACAACGACGTCGTCTCGGAATAGTAGCACTTCAAATTCCGAGACCGGCGAACCTTCCGTAGGCTTCTCGGACTCTCGATGCAGAAGAGGGAGGAGTGCAAATGCTTATAGATTGCAAGGCTTGAATGAATGAAATGATCTAGTGGAGAGATCTATTTATATTGAGTCAAGAGGTAAGTACCCTTTGGTTCGGACAGATCTGGACCGTTCATAACGAAAGGGTATAACCCTTTAAAGGTCATTTAATCTCGTCCCTTAATCTTTTCAAATCCATCTTGATCTCGACCGTCATATTAGAACATTTAATCCGACACCTCAGATCCATTCTCCCTCTTCACATTCAGATCTTTGATCCGATGCTCCAGATCGCACCTTCTTGCGATCTGTCCAGATCTTTGATCCGACGGCCACCATTGAGCGTATCTTGAACAATTAATTTCTCATTCACCTTTATTCGGTTTTGAGCAAATAAATAGTCCAGATTTATCTACGCGAAACGTAGATTTCGATTTTGAAGTCAAACTTGACTTTCAACGATCGATGGTATCAAAATCGTATTCAACAATCCCCCACATGAATGGAAATTAATGCATGTATTATATGTATGTATGCTGACACTTTACAAGAGTCCAATCGATAAGTCAATGCATCAGGAAAGGTAGCTTGTGGCTTTGAACCTTCCGTAGTGGAATGCTATCCAGCATACTAGGCTGCGCAGTGAACGTGATGTCTTGAACTGCTCAGCTGTTGGTGTATACTAAGACAATAACACCCACACAGAGATTTATCTCACCCACTTTTAGTTCTCATGGTTGGTTCCGTTTCGGCCATGGACATCATCTTGAATTCATGAGTGTTTCATTGAAGTGGCCTGTCTTCACACTCACATAGGTGACACTTCTATCAAGAGTATCCTACCATACTCCACCTTAAAGGTATAGAAGTAATTAAAGCATAAGCTTATCCTCACTACATGTGGTAGGACAGCACCAAATCATCCTAGGATTGGGATAGTAGAGATAATTATTTCTCTTGTGTTGTTACACAACTTCTGTAACTTCGTTGTCCCATTGAACCAAGATCTTGGGATCTCCAGTCAACAAGGTTGGGTTACCGCTACAGTCGTTTTTAGTTGTAGATTTTCAATCTCATTCCTCTTGATGAGCAGCATACTTGATCTCGATTTAGCCCCTACGTTAGGGGATCTGCCAAATTATCCTTAGATTTGACATAATCGATTGCAATCACTCCGTTCGAGATCAACTGCCTAATGGTATTATGTCGACGACGTATATGTCGTGATTTACCATTATACATACTACTCTGGGCCCTTCCAATTGTCGATTGACTATCATAGTGGATAAGTACGGTGGGCACAGGTTTTATCCAGCTCGAAATATCTTCCAAGAAATTCCGCAACCATTCAGCTTCTTCAGCTACTTTATCAAGTGCTATAAACTCGGATTCCATTGTTGATCGAGCTATGCATGTTTGCTTGGTGGATTTCCAAGATACTGCTCCTCCACCGATCGTGAATACATATCCACTAGTGGATTTGGAGTTTTTTTGTATCGGAGATCCAATTAGCATCACAATATCCCTCCAAGACTGCGGGATACTTTCCGTAATGTAATCCGTAGTTCATAGTATATTCTAAATATCTAAGAACTCGCATCACTGCTTTCCAATGGGTGTCGTTTGGATTGCTCGTAAAACGACTCAGTTTGTTGACCACACAGGCAATATCCGGACGAGTACAGTTTGTGAGATACATTAAACTGTCAATTATCCGGGAATATTCCAATTGCGATATGGGTTCACCATGGTTTTTCGCTAAGTGTTGACTTAGATCCATAGGTGGTTTTACAGTAGAGAGATCGTATGCATTGAATCTTTTCAATACTGACTCTACATAATAGGATTGTGTTAAAACTATCCCATCGGACGTCCTGAGAATTTTTAATTCCTAATATGACATCTGCTCGACCCATATCTTTCATGTCGAAACTATTGGTCAACATTTTCTTAGTACTCATGATGACATCATGATTACTTCCCATTATGAGCATGTCGTCTACGTATAGACAGACGATTACATAACTCTCAGGCGTGCTTTTGACATAAATGCATTTGTCACATTCATTTATTCTGAATTCGTTTGACAACATTATTTTGTCAAATTTTTCGTGTCATTGCTTTGGTGCTTGTTTAAGTCCGTACAACGACTTAACAAATCGACGCACCTTTCCCTCAGTTCCAGGAGCTATGAACCCCTCGGGTTGCTCCATGTAGATTTCTTCTTCCAACTCACCATTTAAGAACGTAGTCTTAACATCCATTTGGTGTATTTCAAGGTCATACAATGCTGCAATGGCTATCAACACTCGTATGGACGTAATCCTTGTCACCGGTGAGTAGGTATCGAAGTAATCAAGGCCTTCCTGTTGCTTGTACCCTTTAGCTACAAGTCTGGCCTTATACTTGTCAATCGATCCATCAGCTTTATACTTGCGTTTTAGTATCCACTTTCAACCTAATGGTTTAGTACCATAAAGAAGGTCTACTAATTCCCAAGCATGGTTATTCATGATGGACTCGATTTCACTATTGACAGCTTCTTTCCGCAATGGGCCGTCGGGACCAGAGAGAGCTTCGCTTAGTGTTCTTGGGTCCATTTCTGACATGAATGTCATGATATCCCGCCCGAACGAGTTCTCAACTCTAGCCCGTTTGCTCTGACGTGGCTCTTCGCTTTGATTGCCAATAGCCCTTTTATGACAACTAAGTTCTGAAACATTATCTTTGTTAGAACTTCCGTTGTCATTATTTTGAACGTTTTTCTTCTTATTTGGAAACACGTCTTCAAAAAAACATTGCATTCCGAGATTCTATGGTTGTACCCACATGAATATCAGGAATGTCTGACTATGAAGCGATATGCACTACTGTTTTGGGCATATCCGACAAATGTTGCATCGAACATTTTAATTCCGATCTTAACTTGCTTTGGCTTAGGTACTTCGACCTTTGCTAAGCACCCCCCACACTTTCAAGTATTTGTACGATGACTCGCAGCCTTTGAGAATGTGGTTTACTAATAATATGGCTTTCCCCCACAAACTTTAGTGTAAGTAGTAATAGCTCTGTTGGTTAGAGCGTGTGGCTATTAACCACAAGGTCGAAAGTTCAAGCCCTCTTTTTGCTTATGCTTTTTAGATAATTTTTAGAAATCCTTCCATGAAGGAGGGAGTTTCTCAATTACCGCACCAACTTTGAATGACTCATTCAGCGTCATTCCTTCGGCGTCCAGATCATGCATTATCAGTTGCATGTCTTGGACCTGAGACGTGACGCTCTTTGAATCCACCATTTTGAAATCCAAAAACCGGCCGACAATGAATTTCTTCAGTCCGGCGTTTTTGGTTTTGTATTTCTTCTCCAGCGATTCCCACAGTGACTTAGCCGTCTCCATTATGCAATATACATTATATAGCGCATTGTCCAGCGCATTAAGAACGTAATTGCGGCACAGGAAGTCTCTGTGTGACCACGCATCGCGAGCAGCCTGGCTCCTGGAATTATTTTCCGTACCGACTGGCGGGTCTTCACGCAGGAACCGTACAAGTTTCAGCGTGGTTAGGTAGAACAACATATTTTACTGCCATCTTTTGAAGTCAGCTCCGTTGAATTTCTCCGGCTTCTCGGCGTGAGGGACGGCGGTGAGTATATCGTTGATTTTGAAGTCGGCTCCGTTCGACTTCTCGGCGTGAGGGACGACGACGGTTGGTACATCGTTGACTTAGGCCATATCAGTTTGCCGAATAACTTTATTGTAGAGCGAAATTTTTTAACTTGGTGGGTTGGTGTAGTTGGTTACCACCTCAAATTAACATACAAGAGGTCTTCAATTCGAGTCCTCTTGACGTCAATTATTTTATAATAATTGCATCAATATCGTTTTACGATGTTGGAAATTTGTTCCTTCAATAATTCCAAATATATCTCCTCGGTATTTAACTTAGTTGATTCACGATCGTCGGAACTTCCGGGAGGTTGCTTTTGGAGGAAGCAAACTGATTGGTCTTTCACGTCGAGGCTAGTGTTGGACACTATCTCCGTAAAACGATATTGCTCTGCTACTGGTGCTCACGGATAGTAGAAATTTGTTTCCAAGATACAACGACGTCGTCTCGGAATAGTAACACTTTAAATTCCGTGACCGGCGAACCTTCCGTAGGCTTCTCGGACTCTCGATGCAGAAGAGGGAGGAATGCAAATGCTTATATATTGCAATGCTTGAATGAATGAAATGATCTAGTGTAGGGATCTATTTATATTGAGTGAAGAGGTAAGTACCCTTTGGTTTGGACAGATCTGGACCGTTCATAACGAAAAGGTATAACCCTTTAAAGGTCATTTAATCTCGTCCCTTGATCTGAAGAGTTATAACTCTTCAGATCCATCTTGATCTCGGCTGTCAGAGTAGAATATTTAATCCGACGCCTCAGATCCATTCTCCCTCTTCACATTCAGATCATTGATCCGACGCTCCAGATCGCACTTTCTTGCGATCTGTCCAGATCTTTGATCCGACGGCCACCATTGAGCGTATCTTGAATAATTAATTTCTCATTCAACCTTATTCAGTTTTGAGCAAATAAATAGTCCAGATTTATCTACGCGAAACATAGATTTCGATTTTGAAGTCAAACTTGACTTTCAACGATCGATGGCATCAAAATCGTATCCAACAATGTTCAAATGGTCAATTGAAGACTTTATTTCCGCTTGAGTTTCATTTTAAGATTGTCGTTAATAAAACTTCCATTCAACAATTTAAACGATTAAACAGGTTTTTCCAATCTCGGACAATCGATTCGATTTTATGAAAAAATTTTATCGGCCGCTAGGGTAAATCGAAAAGCACTCACAACGGACAGTCTAGAAAGTCTAGCGACCCAGGATTCGCTCTCCATTTAAAAGAAAAATTCCTACAAAATTTATCATAGCTGGGAATCGAACAACGGATATCTGAGATGATAATTAGTCATCCTTCTGCTTCACTATAACCCCGAGGCTCTATGCAACAATTTAAAAAATGTTGGACCAGATAGTAGATGAACCTGGGGTGACCGACCCAGTTCCATCGAAATTTTCCACCGATCATCAGGGTAAATAGGGAAGCGCTCGCGGTGGGCAGTCTAGAAGCCCAGTGTCCCAAGGTTCGCGCCCCATTTGAAAAAAAAATTCTATAAAATAGGTCGTAATTAGGGTTCAAATCACGCATATTTGAAATAGTTATTAGTCAATTTACTGCTGCATCATAACACCGGGACCATAGTTGAGGCTCTACGCAACCATTTAAAATTTACTAATCCAGGTTATGTGTTATCCCTAGGCAATTAAATTGTTTTATTGTGAATATTATATCAGTATTTAAATTCTTTGAAGCCTTAATTAATTAGACAACGAAATGTTGGTTGTATATGACATCCTATAATAAATGTACAATACAATGTCGTTGAAATTTAATATCCTGCCAACTGCGGTCGTGTGGTCCGGATGAATTCTATTGACTAAATAAAAGAGACCAAAAAAAAAAATCGATAAATCCAAGGTTGTAAAACCAAATTAATTTATATAATAGATTTAAAAAACTTTTTAATGGATGTCGATCTGAACAACACAACAACAACCATAATAATAAAAAAAATCAAAATATGACCAACTTGACAAAAGGGAAGTGATGTGTAATTTGTCAAATGCTTAATTAATGAAAAATGTGAAATTAGTTCACCCAATATATCTGTGGCTAAGTTTATTCCATCAATTTAATAAAATACAGTAGTCGAAAGGATAATACTGACACCCTGGAAGACTCAACTAAGGAAAACGATTCGGCAATTTAGAACGCATCTAAAAATTGATATTTATTAAAAGATGTATTATAATTTCAATTTTATCATAGGATATATTCATTTTAGTGAACTTCCTTTTGCACCCTTTCCGCCAAAAATAGCCTTTCTCTTTTTCTTTCTCTTTCTCAGTAACAAATCTCGAGACAACTGAATCTGCTTTTTTAGATTTATCATTTTAAAATAATATATTTAAGAATCGGCTAAAAAACGTAAGGTAAAAAAAGAAAAATTATTTCCATTAACAGAAAACTCTCTTCCAACATGATTTTTTATATTTGATTAATATAAATTAATATATTATATAATATTTAATAAATATATTAATATATAAAAAACCTATCAAAACACGTGATTTCATATTCAAACGCAGGGTCTGATGTCATCCTCCTTGGGCCTGAAGTCAAATGACTTCAGGCCCTGCGTGCATTAAAAAAAATTTTATTTTAATTTTTTTAAAAATAATATTTAATCATGATTTATTAAATTAATTATTTATAGGGTAATCTTTTATGTTATAACTTCTAATGATTATAAATTATGTTGCAATAGGAATTTTTTAGGTAAAAACCCACTGATAGACCTAGGATATTTGGATTTCGCAAAACCCAATATTAATAGTTAGAGTTGAGCTAGGAGATGATATTTTTGGTGTCTAAATTTCTAATGAGTATAAATTATGTTGCAATAGGAGTTTTTTAGGTCTATCAGGCCTGAAGTCATTTTACTTCAGGCCTTGCGTGCATTAAAAAAAAAATTTATTTTATTTTTTTTTAAAATAATATTTAATCATGATTTATTAAATTAATTATTTATAGGGTAATCTTTTATGTTGTAACTTCTAACGATTATAAATTATGTTGCAATAGGAATTTTTTAGGTAAAAACCTACTGATAGACCTAGGATATTTGGATTTCGCAAAACCCAATATCAATAGTTAGAGTTGAGCTAGGAGATGATATTTTTAGTGTCTAAATTTCTAATGAGTATAAATTATGTTGCAATAGGAGTTTTTTAGGTCTATCAGTGGGTTTTCACCAAAACCCACTGATGGACCTAAGATATTTGGATTTCTCAAAACTCAATATCAATAGTTAGAGTTGAGCTAAGAGATGATATTTTTGATGTCCAAACTTCTAATGATTATAAATTATGTTGCAATAGGAGTTTTTTAGGTCTATCAGTGGATTTTCACCAAAACTCACTGATGGACCTAGGATATTTGGATATCTCAAAACTTAATATCGATCAATAGTTAGAGTTGAGCTAGGAGATAATATTTTTGGTGTCCAAACTTCTAATGATTATAAATTATGTTACAATAGGAGTTTTTTAGGACTATCAGTGGGTTTTCATCAAAATCCACTGATGTTCTCATACTATACCAGTTGGCATAGAACGATGCAGCAACAATATAAAATCATAGCTTGTTTTAGTAAATCATCCTTATATCTTTAATTTTGTTGATCATTATATATTATTATCTCTCTTAATTATTTTTTTATATTTATTAATTTTATAGAACGATGCAGGCTAGAAATCAATTGATTTTAGACCCTGCTTTCTCATGCAAGAAAAAGAAGCTTGTGTAGACTACTATATACTTTATCCATAACATAAAAAATGCCGATGCAAAAGAAAGAATTCATCCACTTTCCACTGATAGGGTTTGAATGAATCTTTTACGTTGATGTACTTCTGTGAGATCGTGTTCATTTAGGAGACCATTAATTCTTGTAGTATATCTCAGTACTTATGCTACATCCCAAGAAATTAGAACAACAATAAAAATTGAATAGTTCCTGCATGCGTTGTCCAGACATATATAAATATAATATACATATTTGATCAAAGTTCAATACTTCAATAACTTAAAGCTCGATCATCATATGGAGAAGCATAGAGAATTAAATTAAAGCAGGCATAGTTAATTATAATCGGTTTATTTCGCTGTGGCTCATCCTGGGCAAAATGTCTTGTAGTAGACCATCATCAATGATTTTTATTGTGCTTTCAGAAATATAAAAAAATGTTTCATTATGTTTCATGTCTATATAAAAAATCTATCATAACACATGATTTCAGGCCCTGTATAGGCCTGAAATCAAAAGATTTCAGGCTCTGCATCGTTCTGTAAAATTAATAAATATAAAAAAAATAATTAAGAAAGATAATAATATATATTGATAAGCAAAATTAAATATATAAGAATGATTTACTAAAACAAGCTATAATTTTATATTGTTGCTGTATCGTTCTTTGCCAACTGATACGGTATGAGAACATCAGTGGGTTTTGGTGAAAACCCACTGATAGACTAAAAAACTCCAATTACAACATAATTTATAATCATTAGAAGTTTGGACATCAAAAATATCATCTCCTAGCTCAACTCTAACTATTGATATTGAGTTTTGAGAAATCCAAATATCCTAGGTCCATCAGTGGATTTTGGTGAAAATCCACTGATAGACCTAAAAAACTCCTATTGCAACATAATTTATAATCATTAGAAGTTTGGACACCAAAAACATCATCTCCTAGCTCAACTTTAACTATTGATATTGGGTTTTGCGAAATCCAAATATCTTAGGTTCATCAGTGAGTTTTGGTGAAAACTCACTGATAGACCTAAAAAATTCCTATTGCAACATAATTTATAATCATTAGAAGTTACAACATAAAAGATTACCCTATAAATAATTAATTTAATAAATCATTATTAAATATTATTTTTAAAAAAATTAAAATAAATTTTTTTTAATGCACGCAGGGCTTGAAGTCAAATGACTTCAGGCCTAAGCAGAGCCTGAAGTCATTTGACTTCAAGCCTAAGGTGGGCCTGAAGTCATCTGATTTCAGGCCCTCTCAGGGCCTGAAGTTAGATGACTTCAGACCCTCAAAGGATGACTTCAGACCCTACGTTTGAATCTGAAATCACGTGTTTTGATAGGTTTTTATATATTAATATATTTATTAAATATTATTTAATATATTAATTTATATTAATCAAATATAAAAAATCATCTCTTTAGATTTTTAAAATCATGTTGGAAGAGAACTTTCTGTTAATGGAAATAATTTTTCTTTCTTTACCTTACGTTTTTTAGCCGATTCCTAAATATATTATTTTAAAATGACAAATCTGAAAAAGCAGATTCAGTTGCCTCGGGATTTGTTACTGAGAAAGAGAAAGACTATTTTTGACGGAAAGGGGTATAAAAAGAAGTTCACTAAAATGAATACGTCCTTTAGTAAAAATGAAATCATGGTACACTTTTTGATAAATATCAATTCTCAGATGCATCCTTTAGTAAATTTTCGAAAAAGATTGCGACAATGAAAGAAGGGCAAAGATACATAAAATTGTGGTCTGAATTTATTTAATAGACGAATTAAAAAGGCACCTAAATTATTAAAATAAAAAATCAATAGATAATAGAAATTAAAAGACTTGTAGACCACTAATTAGTTGATTGATTTTAAATTAGTTGAGAAGTGATTAATTCATCAATTAAGATGGCATAAAAAAAAGCAATTTGTCCGCTCAACTCTACCAATCCGTTCAGAACTAATAAAAATTATAAAACAATTTATACATGCGGTCAATTGATGACTTTATTTATGCTTGAATTTCTTTTTAAGATCGTCGTTAATTAAACTTCCATGTAACAATTTAAACGATTAACGAAGTTTTTTCAATATCGGACAACTGATTCGATTCCATAAAATTTTTTCATCGGGCGCCAAGATAAAATAGAAAGTCCTCACGGGGGGCAGTCCAGAAATCCAGCATCCCAGGGTACTCACTCTATTTGAAAGAAAAAATTCCTATAAAATATGTCATAGCTGAGAGTCGAACCACGAATATTTGAGATGATAATTAGTCGTCCTTCCATGCACTATAACCCCGAGGCTTTACGCAATAATTTAAAAAAATATTAGACAAGGTAGCAGACGAACTTGGGATAACCGACCCAGCTCCACGGAAGTTTTCCACCGATCACCAGGATAAATCGGGAAGCGCTCGCGATAGACGGTCTAGAAGCCCAGCATCCTAGGGTTCGCACCTATTTGAAAGAAAAATTCCTATAAAATACGTCATACCTGAGGATTGAACCGTAGATATCTAAGATAGCGATTAATCGTCCTATCGCTTTACTATAATCCCGGATGACCATAGCTGGGGCTCTACGCAACCATTTAAAATTTACTAATCGAGGTTGTGTTATCGGTAGGCAATTAAATTGTTTTATTGTGAATATTATATCAGTATTTAAATTATTTGTAGCCTTAATTAATTAGACAACGAAATGTTTAGTTGTATATGACATCCTATAATAAATGTACAATACAAAATCGTTGAAATTTCATATCCTGCCAACTATGATCGTGTGGTCCGGATGAATTCTATTGGACAAAGAAAAGAGACCAAAAATAATTCGATAAATACAACGTTGTACGGAACATTGTTTTTTCCACACGCAACAAAAGTAGATGGTTGCAAAGTTGTATACCTCAAAGTCAACTAAAAGCGTTTTCAATTTTTCTCCATAAAAATGAAAAAAAAATACAGTTTGGCAAATGAGAATGCAATCAATTCTTAAGGAAATGTAAAACCAAATTAATTTATATAATAGATTTAATATACCTTTTAATGGATGTCGATCTCAACAACAACAACACCCACAATAATAAAAAAATCAAAATATGACCAACTTGTAAATAAGGGAAATGATGTGTAATTTGTCAAATGCTTAATTAATGGATAATGTGAAATTAGTTCACCCAATATATCCGTGGCTAAGTTTATTCCATCAATTTAATAAACTTCAATAGTCGAAAGGATGATAGTGACACCATGGAAGACTCAACTAAGGAAAAGATTGCGACAATGAAAGGCTAGATCTCAAAAGAACCAAAAGATTTATTTTGATTGACTTTACTTGTTTTCATATCAATCAGATTGAATTCAACGATATACGTGTGAATTGTGAAAAATATATTGTATTCATTTTGATTTGCAAACCTTTCTTAATAGTGGTAGTCTTATGCCAAAAATTTCCATGACCAAGAGGGCCATTATTTTCTCAACATGTATCTCTGTCATATCTTGCCACTTACTTCAAGTCGTGACCAAGAGTTGCTACCTCTTTTCCTAGTTTGGTCGAACATCTCCGACGGGCTGCTAAATAAGTTTAAACCGATATCGTGTTTGTCCTAGACCATTAAGCTACCTAGAAAGGTCGTCTCATATAATCACATTCATTTGTGGACTTTGCATCACCCAGCTTCATCGATCTAATCCTCTGTTAGGACCTTGCAAGCTAGATGAGGATGCAGCGGAATCTTGATGCAAAGATACACCACAACAAACACACAAGCTAACACATTGATTTTACTAATTAGCATCAACATTCTTGAGATGACTAATCTAAAGGTCCATTCCTAGCTATCCATTTTGACTAAATTTTTTTTCTTTTCGGACAAAACTTGAAGGCGGAGAAACTTCGTACAACAATATTATAGAATACGACAGTAAAAATAAAGTAAGAAGAAATTACAATGGGTTATTGAGATATAGTTGATTTCTTCTTCTTCAAATGTTTGCACCAATAAAGGAGGTTGAACTCAAGATCTTCTCAGCAAGAAGTTAGCACAAAAATATTGACTTGAGATGAAAGCTCGAAACAGATGTTTTTCAAGAAAATTGCAATGGAACAGTAACTCCTTGTGCCCTAAGCCACTTTTAAAAAACTCAGAATCAGTTACTTCACTTTTTCATCATCACCAATTGATTGGCATCCGTTGAATGATCACTAACTCCGTATCAATGGTTGAGATTATTTCAATTTTGAATTTCAATCAATTAGTGGGAGATACCAATCAATTGATAGTGTCAAATCGTTCGGTCAATCAATTTGGCAGACTTCTGTTCACTCAAGGAAGCTCTTCTAGTCGATTGGTCCAATCGATTGGAAATGCTCAAACGATCTACTAATCGATTTGGTAAGATGCTATTTAATTGAGAAAAGCTGTCAATCAATTGGTCCAATTGAATGATAATGCCCAATCGATTTGGCAAATTTTTGTTCAATTGAGAAAATATGTCAATTGGTTGGTCCAATCGATTGACAATCCTAAATTGAACAAACTAATTGATAGGTAGGTGGAAATCAGTTCGGACTTGAAGGCTATGAAAGAAGGATCTCGTGCAAATTCTGAATCGCATAAGTTATTATTCTTAAGTAATATATTAGATAAATATTCATTAGTATATCTAACCATTGGTTCACGCATATTAGAATAAATTTATCCAATAATATGGAGGAAGTTCTCTTTTTTAAATAATTTCTTAATTTTTAATTATTATTGGTTGATATCAAATATTTAACTTTTGACGATAAATTTTAGAGATAAATGATCTGGTACTATAAAAATTTCTATCAAAATTGATAGTCACTTGAAGTGGTGATTCATCCACCTAGTATTCTTATGTTAATTATCTATTAAAAAATTGAGCAATTATAGGGAGAGTGAAAATAGAAGAGTGAAAGCAAAGTGAATGACGTGACACTTTACATACACACGTCCGATTATTGCTTGGACACCATCGGCGGCCTTCGGCCGCCACCCCGAATCAAACTATACCCTGGGGGGCACGGTGAACCCGTCGAAGATCGCTGCATGCAAAGTGTCACGTCATTCAATTTGTCTTTCACTAACTGTCAAACTCGTAGGGAGCACTTAGGAGTGGCGCGACATGACGCGGGGTGCTTGAGTAGTATGAGAGTACTGGATGGGCGGACTAACCGCGAGAAGTGTCAGAGATGAGTAAGGTGTACAGAACCCCGTTAGCAGGGACGTACCCTGGATATGATGATATAGGGGGCGTAGGGGCAAGGTAGCCCGTACCCCGAGAGCCGACTGGCGGGTCCGAGTGCTGCGGACCGAGTCGGGTAATGGTTAGTGAGCGTGGGCAGCCACGCGTCCGACTGGTAGAGTGGAGGCGCAGGGTACTCCCTGAGTCGGGGGTTGGCTGGGTGATTTCTGTCTGATTCTGGTGGGTATTCAGCCCACGCGATGAGACTGGAGTGTGGCTCGCTACGTGTCTGACCGTGGTGTATGACCTAGCTCTAGGTCGGGGAATGGCTGGTGGTCGGCCTGACCGACCTCATTTGTGGCCAGCCAAACACTGCCCCGGGGCTCCCGGGCTGGGGGGCCCACCCAGGGATACCTTCGCTAACCTGTCTACTAAACCCTCCTGGTGCCAGGCTGGCTGGCGGGCCCGGCCGATGAACCTATCCGTAAGCAAGGCCAGGATCATATATAATACAAGAGAGATTTGAAATGGAAGAGACCATATTAAATGTAATGAAATAATTGTTAAGATAAAAGATAACAAGATATCTATAACTAAGAGTCATAAGTATTTAGGATCATTCTTATGAGAGGATAAAAAAATTGAGAGATGTCTTATATATGATATAGAGATGGTTGAAATTAGGGGTGAGCAAAAGTTCGGAAAAACCGAATTAACCGAACCGAACTGACCGATTTTTTAAATTCGGTTCGGTTAAATCGGTTTTCGGTTTTTTTTTAAAAATCGGTTCGGTTTTTCGGTTAAATCGGTTCGGTTCGGTTTGGAATTTTGTAATTCGGTTAAACCGAATAAACCGAATAAACCGAATAATAATATTAATTTAATTATTTTTTATTTAAAAATATAATTAATTAAATAAATCTGATTATTTTAATTAAAAATCAAATTAATCGGTTCGGTAAGTTCGATTTTGGTGGAAAATTCGGTCGGTTCGGTCGGCTCCAAAAAAATTCGGTTAATTCGGTTTTCGGTTAATTCGGTTCGGTCGGTTCGGTTTTGACCGAATGCACAACCCTAGTTGAAATGAAGGAGACCATTAGTTTTTTTTTTTTTGTAATCATAAAATACCTCTAACACATAAAAGAAAAATTTTACAAAATGACAGTTATATCTTCTATGTTATATGAAGGTGAATATTGAACTATAACTCGAGCACATGAACAGAAGATGAGAATTGCAAAGATATGATGTTAAGTTAGACGTGTGAATAGTATGTACACCTATTGAAGGAAAACTTCAAAAGATAAGTTTAAGATGAGACAAATATATATTTAGATGATCAATAAATACTTCAGTTAGATGAAGTAAACTATGATAAATATGCAGATGAAATGAGGATGATTAAAAAAAATACTTGATTTATTATATCTAATAATAAAATAGGGGTGTAGTTGTAATATTTTAAAAATAATTAGATCTTTTTGCAAGAGTAGATTAAAAATTTAATCTCGAGATTTCTTCTCCTCTTGTGATGTAACTTCTTCCCTACTCTAACCTTAAAAGTCTTTCAACCCACCTTTTCTCATTATCGTCGTCGTGTCATTGTCTTCGGAGTGTTGCCACCTCCCCACATTGTGATTTCATATGTTCTCGTTGTCGCGTCACGCCATTATCATCACGTTGTTGCTACCGTTTTGCTATGATCGTCTTGTTGTTGTCGTGTTGTCGTCGCGTCATCATCGTCGCTGTTAAAATAAATTGCATGCTCTTATATACCTCTATTGCTTGATCATATCCTTTATAATTGTTTGTCCTTTTATGCTTTTGTTTATCTAACTGTGATACCTATTAAAATTATTAATAATATTTACAATGGATAACAGGATTTTAGAGGTAATATATTTGGAGAATTAAGGACAGTTCTGAACACAAACCCTTATGAGAATTTTAAGAAGATAATAATTAATGAGAAAATTTTTATTAAAGTAGTACCTAAAATCAAATAATACGAGAGAGCTTCTGCTCAACAAATCATAAGAGTATGTAACTTCTCAAATAAATAAAGAAACGAATGTGGCCCTCATGTTATAAAACTTGGGTTCTAAAAAATGAGATTATTTATGTTAAATTAGTGATAAAATAATTCTCTATAAATATAGAACATTTAATTATGCACTTTAAACATGACTTCTGAGTCTTTCTTGCATTCATGGGCTTCATCCTTAACTAATAAAATGATAAACAAATTATATTATAAAATTTAGCTCCGCACTCTAAAAGGAGTTGCGCTAACTATGATATTACTTAATAAAAAAAATGTGATATCTATTTTCAGAATTTTGACTTTACGCTTTGAAAGAGACGCATTATTATTAATATTAAATTGTCAAGATAATAAATATAGTATTTACATTATAGAACTTCAACTTTGCACTTTAATAGTTACGTGATTATTTATAATATAGAGCAATTGACTCCGTACACAAAGAGAACTTTTGAGTCTTTTATACATTCATAGGTTTCGATAAAAATTAATATGATTTTTTCTCATGGAATAGATTGTGAGTCGTTCAACCTATTCTTATGTGGGACACCTCACAAGATGAATTATGGATCGTTCATCCTATATTTTTATATGAGATACTTTTTGGATGGATTATGGGTCATTAATCTTATCCATATTTATATAGACGTATACATCCGATGCATTTCGTTATGACTGAATTGTGAATTATACACTTTCCTATATGATGCATCTTTCTTAGGTGGGTTGTAAGTCGCTCACCTGGATGTTTTCCTTTAAACAGGATGTACCCATATTATGTGGAATCCAAATTACGTGGAATGTAAATTATTTATCTTTAATTATATGACACATCCTTGATGAATACGGTATATGTATGTCATTTATCTACTCAATATATTATATTGAGTTGTTGAATAAAATAAGATAATAATGTATGAAATGTTGAATATGAGAAATTTAGGAGAACTGATTGCATTGAGTTGTTGAATAAAATAATATAATAATGTGTGAAAGGTTGAAAGTGGGAAATTTAAGTAAGAAGTGAATAAAAGACGAATGAGATGAAAAAGATAAATATTAAATAATATTTTTGGCCCCTTTAATAAATATTTTTCTTATCTTCACTTTACACTTTGACCTCATTCTCCTTTCCCTTTGACATCCAAATTCCTAGACTTGAAGGTGATTTTCAAAGTTTAGTCAACAAAGTTGGACGATTATTCAAAGATGCTCCCGATAATTATAGAGACGATTTCTACCTAATCCATCCAGTTTATTTTTATATTGCATAGTTTGATTATTTATACATTTTGTTATTATTTTCGATTTCATTATCTGCATGAGATCAATTTATGAATCAGGTCATGAGTATAGTAGAATCTTCGACAATTTATTAAAGGGCGTACCTAAATATCGAAAATTATCAAAGGGTATACCATAGTTTCTATTTTACCAAAGGGCGCAGGCCTTTATGTGAACTTCCTCTTATACTCCTCCTTCTAACTGCTGTCTTTCTCTTTCTCTCTCAGCAACAAATTTCGAGACGGCAGCACTTGACTTTTATTTGAAAATAATATATTATGAAATCGGCGCTAAAAACGTAAGGTAAAAATTAAAAAAATATTTCAGTTAAAAATAACTCATCCAACGTGATTTAAAAATATAAATAAATAATTTTTATATTTGATTAATAAAAATTAATATATTAAATAATATTTAATAAATATATTAATATATAAAAAATTCAAAAAAAACGTATGCTATAGCAATAAAATATATTAATATTTTAAAATAAATTCAGAATTTTTTTTACATTTTTTTTGTTTTGGTCAAAAACCAACGTTGGCAGCACGTGCTGAATCCAACGTGATAGGTTTTGGTCAAAACTCACTGATAGACCTCCCATATCTGGATTTCTGAAAACTCCATATGAATAGAGAAGGTAGAGGTAGGAGATGATGTTTTAGGTGTCCAAACATCTATATATTAGATATCACCAATCAAATAGGAGTAGTTTAGAAATATCAGTGAGTTTTGACCAAAACCCACTGATGGATCTCCCATATCTGGATTTCTGAAAACTCCATATGAATAGAGAGGGTAGAGGTAGGAGATGATGTTTTAGGTGTCCAAACATCTATATATTAGATATCACCAATCAAATAGGAGTAGTTTAGAAATATCAGTGAGTTTTGACCAAAACCCACTGATGGACCTCCCATATCTGGATTTCTGAAAACTCCATATGAATAGAGAGGGTAGAGGTAGGAGATGATGTTTTAGGTGTCCAAACATCTATATATTAGATATCACCAATCAAATAGGAGTAGTTTAGAAATATCAGTGAGTTTTGACCAAAACCCACTGATGGACCTCCCATATCTGGATTTCTGAAAACTCCATATGAATAGAGAGGGTAGAGGTAGGAGATGATGTTTTAGGTGTCCAAATATCTATATATTAGATATCACCAATCAAATAGGAGTAGTTTAGAAATATCAGTGAGTTTTGACCAAAACCTACTGATGGACCTCCCATATCTGGATTTCTGAAAACTCCATATGAATAGAGAGGGTAGAGGTAGGAGATGATATTATAGGTGTCCAAACATCTATATATTAGATATCACAAATCAAATAGGAGTAGTTTAGAAATATCAGTGGGTTTTGACCAAAACCCACTGATGGACATCACATCTATGTTCAGGCCCTCCTAGCGTGACTTCAGAACTTGCGTTTTAATTTGAAATTAAGTGTTTTGATAGGTTTTTTTATATATTAATATATTTTTAAAATAATAAAAAAATTTGAGTCCACATCAGGCCTGAATCAAAAGATTTCAGGCCCATACTGGGCCTGAAATATTTTATTTCAGGCCCACATTTTTTTTATGATTTCTGCAACGTTTTTTTTAAAATTTTTTACGTTTTTTTTATTTCTGCATTCGTTTTTTTAAATTTTTTTTACGTTTTTTTTAAAATTTTTTTTACGTTTTTTATTGCTGCAGCATACGTTTGTTTTTTTTGAATTTTTTATATATTAATATATTTATTAAATATTATTTAATATATTAATTTTTATTAATCAAATATAAAAATTATTTATTTATATTTTTAAATCACGTTGGATGAGCTATTTTTAACTGAAATATTTTTTTTAATTTTTACCTTACGTTTTTAGCGCCGATTTCATAATATATTATTTTAAAATAAAAGTCACGTGCTGTCGTCTCGAAATTTGTTGCTGAGAGAGAGAAAGAGAAAGACAGCAGTTAGAAGGAGGGGTATAAGAGGAAGTTCACATAAAGGCCTGCACCCTTTGGTAAAATAGAAATCATGGTACGCCCTTTGGTAATTTCCGATATTTAGGTACGCCCTTTGGTAAATTGCCGTAGAATCTTTGTCTTGGGTCAAACATGTGTTTGTGTTCTTTTATGTAAAAAAAATAGATATGCTACTTAACGACTCATAGAGCCAACTTCATAGGTGATACGGGAGAGTTATGAGTCCCTTGACCACATAGAATAAGTTCTGATCAAACGACTGATCCACAACTGGAGGACATGTGGCAATAGAGGTCTCACGAGCAGTGAACTATTCATGATGCGAAATGGGCTAAGTTGGCCGATCAAACAACAAAGCGGAGCAAAGTTATTAGGATTCTTGCAGATCAACATGTTGCTCCATATGGTCGATCGGCTTGCAGCTCTATGTGACCGATCAACGCAACTCCATATGGCCGATCAACATGTCACTCCATGTGACTGATCGGCTTGCAGCTCTATACGGTCGATCGGTGGAGCTCCATACAGTCGATTGGCTTACAGCTCTATACGACCGATCAACGTATCACCTCCAACGGTAGAATAGCGGAAGGCATTGACCTTAATGCCCTTATATATGTTAGTAATATTTGAGAAGTGTCCTAAGGCAATTGCTTTATTATTGTAATCATTTACTTTAATAAATGAATATTCACTATTTGAGTATACATGTTCATGTATTTGATTGAGATCTTAAACTCATTTACTGAATGTCCGTAATACAATTCACAGCATGAGAGAATTTGTGATGAATTCACAACTAGTGATTATCTCTACATGTGCAATTGTGAAGTATTGAAATTGTCCCTAGTCGATGAATTGATAAATACGGACACTATCAATTCTGTTGAGACTAGCATGGGTTATTCTCTAATCAGCTGATTCTCACTGGCTGATGACATTGGGATGTCCGGAGATAAACATGGATGCTAGTTAAGAGAACTAGTTCATTGGAGTGACTAGCTGTAAAACTTCATATGGTAATCTACATATAGATATGTCAATGAAAGTTCTTACTGCAGCTTAAGTGCGATGTTCCTTTGACTTGCGGTGTTCAAGTCATCTTGGTCATGAAGACTTATACTTTGACATCTTAAGCAAGCATCTCCAAGGAGGTGTGGACCCAGGATGGTTGGGTATAAGCCGAAGTGCCCGAAGATGTTTGAACAGCCTACAAAAGATTCACCACTCCTTGCGAGGAGATGTATACCCAAGGCCTATCGTCGGATTGTTACTCGAAGCCTCTGGCCAGAGCATCACATGTTCCGAGTTTGAATCTCTAGGAAACATGAGAGTAATTAGAATCCGTTGGACGAGAAAGACATTACTTGGGCTAGGTGTGACGTGGTCAGCCTAGTGGGGACTGACACACATAGACCGTGTCCTGAACCAAGTGGGTATAAGATGGTGAAGGGAATGAGGCACGATTCATTAGAGCTGCTGAAGGGTTTCAGAATTATTTCTGAGGTCAACCGTTGATCTTTCGATTAATTGGGGGTCATGATGTACTACTAGGTGCCACTCATGATCGTTCTATAATTGGTTGATTATAGACGGCCAACATAAATCGAAAGCCTATTTAGTCACACGCACTACGAGTAATCCGAGGGATTTAAAACGAGTTGAAAATTGGATTTTCCAATCAAGAGAAATAAGTCGAATCTGAATTTATCAGAGGCGCATCAGAAGCTTAAAATGGCTAAGTCTTTTGAAGGCTTATTGGGCGAATTAAAAGAGTTTAATTCGTAATGGGTTTGGCTTGGTGTGGCCGGCCAAAGAGGGTGCCCACCCTCCTTGGTTTGGCCGGCCACAATAAAGGAGGAAAACCAATTTATTTGGTTAAAATTATAAAATAAATCAAGCGCGATTTGTTTTATAAAATTATGGATAAATAAATTTATATAAAGAAATTTATATAAAGAGATTTATTTTCATGGAAATTAAAATAAACCTTGGATTGATTTATTTTATAAAATCAATTATGAATTGATTTTTCCATGATAAGAAAAATTTATATAATAAATTTATTCTTTTTATGGAAATTAAAATGAACCATGGATTGGTTTATTTTATTTTATAAAATCAATTATGAATTGATTTTCTATGATAAGAAAATTTATATAATAAATTTATTCTTTTTTATGGAAATTAAAATGAACCATGGATTGGTTTATTTTATTTTATAAAATCAATTATGAATTGATTTTTCCATGATAAGAAAAATTTATAATAAATTTTATTCCATAATAAAAGGGGAGACATGGTTGTTTTTATTATAAATAGAGTTATAATAAAAACTTGGTATAACGGAATAATTCATAGAAAATTTATAAAGATAAATTTCTTATGAAAAATTCCGTTAAGAGGAGACTTGGCGATAAAGAGGCTACTATATAAAGGTGCATAGGCAAGGCTTGGAAATCAATTCAAGTGATCAAGGATTCTTGCCTAGCCTCTCTTCCTCTCCTTCTCTCCCTCTCCCTCTAGGGCCGGCGCCCTCTCCATCCCTCTAGGGCCGGCGCCACCTTCCCTTGCCGTGAGCCACCACCAAGACGAAGCGGGTCGCGACTCCTTCCTTCCTTCACGGAATCTTGATTCCGTTACTTGGTGGTTAGTTTCCATCTCTCTCTCTTGATATTCTAGTTGTGCCTTTGGAGAATCTAGTAGTTCTTGTCGGCATGAAACTTGTGGCTTTGCGAAGTCATCCCGAAGAGAACTCGGCGTGGACGCGAATAGAGGCGAAGCTTCCAAGGGACGCTACGGTTGGATCTCGTCCCTTACTTCGAGTTACGCGAGGTATTGAGTAAATTAGTTTACTTTCTGCAAAATTTTAATTTATGATCATGTCTACACATCATAAGGTTGCATGCTAGATACGTGGTTAAAATAATTTGAGAAATTATTTATGCTAATTCTTCCGCTACACGTAATTATTTTTTTAAATTACGAACCCGTATCCACGTCAACATGCACCCGGTCCCAACAGTGGTATCAGAGCCGGTTAGTGTTCGACATAATCATATAATTGTTTTGCGGAAAACTTTGTCATGATCTCAATTTTGAAAATTTTTCCAATTATGGAAACTTTCCAATTATGATAAATTTTAGATTTAGGAATTTCAAAGTTTGGAAATCCTCATGAAATTTCACAAACTTTTGAAATATCCTAGTTTCTGAAATTTTATGATAATTGTGATAACTTCTCATTTTTGGAAACTTTTCAATTTTGGAAATTTCCTATTTTGGAAATTTTCCAATTTTGGAAATATGTAAGTTTTCTTTGTACCAGAAACTTACAATTATTCTGAAAACCTGTTATGAAATCTCGCAATTTTGGGCACTTTCTTTCAAGAAAGTCTAGACAAATTTATGGATCATTAATTGACAATTTAAATTCGAATTGGTTTTAAATTATTAATAAAATTCTTTATTTTGGATTGAGCCTCGGGGAGCCGTCCAATTTAAAGTTAGTTGTTGTAATTTAATTTCCCATTTTGAATAAAATTGTCATGTTTAATTTGGTTACGCCTCGGGGAGCGGACCAAATTGGATTTACAACAAATTTCTTTTCTTTGGGTATCTGAGCCTCGGGGAGCCACCCTTAGAAAATAATTTGTTGTAATTAATTAATCCATGAATAAAATATGTGATCAAATTTTGGAAATTTGATTTAAGAGGTGATTCTCTTACATATTGTTGTCTCCAAAATTAATTAGGAAAATAGTTTCCTATAGAGTTTTCTTAAATGAGATTTTCATGAAAATAATATGTGGTTGAATTAAGGGAATCTGTCTCTTAATTTAATAAGATTTGATTTAGAGAAATCAAATTCTTAAACATATTATTTCCGAAATTGATTATGACAATTTAAAAAATTATTTCCCAAAACAATTCCTTGAATAAAGTATGAAATTAGAATTAGGAAATCCGGTTCCTAATTCAATTAATGAGACTTGATAAATTAAGTCACATACATACTTTATTAAGGAAATCGTTAGTCATGACATAATTATATGTCATGAATGTGCATAGAAAAGAAAGGATGAGACCCAAAACCCCTTACAAAATATTAAGGCCAACACCTTCCATTAATATGGTTAGAATTGGAGTTCTGTTTCTCGTTTGGGTTGATGGACACATCCATGCCCGGTTTGAACCTCAACATGTTCAAACCATGGAATTAGTTTATGAAAAATATAGTTGGAGTCAGAGGTCAATCCTTAGGTTTGGTTGTTGGACACATCCAAGCCTGACTAAACGGTTGAATGAGCTCCAACCATATTAAAACTATTTCTTGATTAATGGGTCAGCCTTAAGCTTGGAGCATCGATTTGTTGTACCACAGCCAAGGTCGATGTAAAGAGAGGTGCAGTTGGGTATTATGTATATTGTTGCATACTTGTTAATGAGTTAACAACCCAATGATTTATGTAAACATTCAATTAGTTGATAGCATAAAGTGGTAGTTACATATATGTGATATATAATCGGTATAATTACCTACCTTCATAGCTAAGAATAACTTGATGGCCACAGCCATGGTTGTTCTTATCTATGGTTGGATATCAACCTATTTGGAGATGCTCCTACGATCTCCCGAAATGATAAAAAGGGTTATTCAATTCGAAAAATAAATAAGATTTGATTAATGTATGTTGATGCATTCTTTATCATTCTTCTCACATAAGCTCAATTTGTATTTCTAGGATAATCACTCGATCATGTCTTCTTTGAATTTGCGTTCCATTTTGGACACCAATAAACTAACTGGACCAAACTTCATGGACTGGCTTCGAAACCTGAGGATAGTCCTCAAGGCAGAGAAGTTTGCTTATGTCCTTGAAGAACAACTTCCTAACCGTCCTCCTGAAGATGCAACTCCAGACCAGTTTCCTGAGTTGCTCAACCTGCTGAAGACTGTAGAGCCTTCTGTGAAGCAGGATCAGAAGACGGTACTGTTAGTTGGTTCCTCGAAGAAAGGTTTTAAGAGGAAGGCCAAAGAACAGAATAAGGGAAAGAAGAAAAAGGCCAAAAAGACTGAAAATACCCTAAAAGGCACTTGCCATCACTGGCGAAGAAACTGCAAAGTTTATCTTGAGTCCTTGAAGAAGAAGGCATCCGATGCCCCATCCTCTTCAGGTATCTTCGTTATTGAATGTCACTCTATTTCCTCAAATACCTGGGTACTTGATACTGGGTGTAGCTCACATACATGTAATGACATACAGGGGCTAAGGAATAGAAGAAGACTCGTCAAGGGAGAAGCGAATTTGCGAGTTGGAAATGGAGCAAAGATTGCTGCTGTTGCCATCGGAACATATTTGCTAAAGCTCCCTACTGGACGTATCTTAGAATTGGATAATTGTTATTTTGTTCCTTCGTTAATAAAGAACATTGTATCTATTTCATGTTTGAATGAAAAAGGTTATCATTTAACTTTTAGTAACAATTGTTGTTACATAACTTTAAATGACGTTCTTTATGGGACTGGAACTTTGTGCAATGGTATCTACACGTTAGATTTATCCGGTGACATTTTCAATATCGAAGTAAGCAACAAGCGTGCACGAATAGATAATCGAATAGACTCCTACACATGGAATTGTTGTCTTGGCCATATAAGTAAGAAACGCATGACCGAATTACACCGATGTGGAATTCTAGAATCATTTCAAACCCGGTTCATTTGATACATGCGAATCATGCTTAAAAGGCAAGATGACCAAATTACCCTTTTCCGGAAAAGGTAATCCAGTGGGAGAATTGCTTGGTCTAATACATACTTATGTATGTGGACCAATGTCAACTCTTGTACAAGGAGGCTATAGCTACTTCATCACCTTTATCGATGATCACTCACAATTCGAGTATGTGTTCTTGATGAAACACAAATCTGAAGCTTTTGAGAAATTCAAAGAGTTCAGAAATGAAGTAGAGAAACAGCTTGGCAAAAGTATTAAGATACTTCGATCCGATCGGGGTGGTGAATACTTGAGTTAAGAGTTTCAAGATTATCTTAGGGACAATGGGATATTGTCCCAATGGACTCCGCCGTATACACCACAACATAATGGTGTATCTGAGAGGCGCAACCGAACCTTGATGGACATGGTTAGGTCGATGATGAATCATGCAACTCTTCAAAAATCCTTTTGGGGCTATGCACTTAAGACAGCTGTTTACCTGCTAAACAGAGTCCCGACCAAGGTAATCTCTACTACTCCATATGAGAGGTGGAATAGTAAGAAACCCCACTTAACTCACCTTAAGATATGGGGTTGTCCTGCTTATGTGAAGCGGATTGTATCAGACAAATTGGATGCTAAGTCTGATAAATGTCTATTTATTGGATACCCTAAGGAAACGAAGGGTTACCAATTCTATCATCCCTTGGAACAAAAGGTGTTTGTTTCAAGGCATGCTGTATTTCTGGAAAAAGAATTTCTTTTACAAGAAAACAGTGGGAGTGACATTGAACTTGATGAAGTACAAGAAACTCCAATAGACATTACAGAGACACCTAGTCTAGACCCACAACCAATAACTCATAATGATGAGCTATCAGTTGAACCTAAAACAATACCACCTCTTCGTAGGTCTGATAGGACACGCAATGTTCCAGAGAGATACGGATTTCTCATAAGTGAATCGAACGACGTGTTACTCATAAGCGATGACGAACCTATCAGTTATGAAGATGTTCTGAAAAGTTCAGAAAGGGACAAATGGCTTGAAGCCATGAAGTCGGAAATGGATTCCATGTACGAAAATCAAGTATGAGACTTGGTTAACCCACCTGAAGGGATTAAGCCCATAGGGTGCAAGTGGGTTTTCAAGAAGAAAACCGACATGGAAGGTAATGTTGTTACCTTTAAGGCTAGATTAGTGGCAAAAGGATATCGTCAGAAACAAGGAATTGATTATGACGAAACCTATTCGCCAGTAGCTATGCTTAAATCCATTCGGATGCTCCTGGCCATAACAGCTCATTATGATTATGAGATATGGCAAATGGATGTGAAAACAACTTTCCTTAATGGAAACCTGCTTGAGGATGTATACATGATACAACCTGAAGGTTTCACATCGGTTGATAAAACCAAAATATGCAAGCTTCGACGATCCATATATGGACTGAAGAAAGCATCCAGGAGCTGGAACATCCGTTTTGATGAGACAATCAAAGAGTTTGATTTCTCACAAAATCCAGACGAACCTTGTGTGTACAAGAAGGTTAGTGGGAGTGCAGTCGTATTCCTAGTATTATATGTCGATGATATATTACTTATAGGAAACGATATATCAGTCTTGCAGTCAGTTAAAATTTGGTTGTCCAAAACTTTCTCCATGAAAGACCTGGGAGAAGCAACCTATATCCTTGGGATTAGAATCTATAGAGATAGATCAAAACAGTTGCTTGGTCTTTCGCAGTCTACATATATAGACCGAGTGCTAAAAAGGTTTAGCATGTCGGAATCCAAGAAAGGTTACCTTCCCATCAGGCATGGGATCAACCTTTCAAAGTCTATGTGTCCGCGCACAGAAGACGAGAGGATTTGCATGAATAAGATTCCTTATGCATCCGCGATAGGATCTATCATGTATGCTATGTTATGTACTAGGCCCGATGTATCGTATGCTCTGAGTGTCACGAGCAGATACCAGTCTGATCCAGGAATGGATCATTGGGCGGCTGTCAAGACAATCCTTAAGTACTTAAGAAGAACTAAGAATGTGTTCCCAATATATAGAGAAGGAGATATGATAATACGTGAGTATATAGATGCCAGTTTCCAGATCTCAGTCCGGATATGTATTTATTTTAAATGGAGGCGCAATAAGTTGGAAGAGTTCCAACCAAGACACCATAGCGGATTCTACCACGGAAGCGGAATATATTGTAGCTTCGGAAGCAGCAAAGGAAGCAGTTTGGATCAAGAAGTTTGTCTCCGAACTTGGTGTGGTTCCAACCATTGATGAAGCAGTGCCGGTTTACTGCGACAACAATGGAGCTATTGCACAAGCAAAGGAACCAAGGTCTCATCAGCGATCCAAACACGTGCTTCGCCGCTATCATCTGATCAGAGAGATTATAAGTAGGAATGATATACAAATTGAGAAAATTCCCACTGAAAGGAATTTAGCGGGTCCTTTAACTAAGGCCTTGCCTCAGAGCAAGTTTAAGGGTCATGTTAGAGCCTGTGGTATTGGATACCGTAGCGATTGGCATTAGGCAAAGTGAGAGTTTGTTAGAAATATGAGAGAAGTGTCCTAAGGCAATCGCCTTATGATTGTAAACATTTATTTTAATAAATGAAAATTCACTATTTGAGTATACATGTTTGTGTATTTGATTGGGATCTTAAACTCATATACTGAATGTCCGCAATACAATTCACAGCATGAGAGAATTTGTGATGGAATCACAACTAGTGATTATCTCTACATGTGCAATTGTGAAGTATTGAAAATATCCCTAGTCGATGAATTGATAAATACGGACACTATCAATTCTGTTGAGACTAGCATGGGTTATTCTCTAATCAGCTGATTCTCACTGGCTGGTGACATTGGGATGTCCGGAGATAAACATGGATGCTAGTTAAGGGAACTAGTTCATTGGAGTGACTAGCTGTAAAACTTCATATGGTAATCTACATATAGATATGTCAATGAAGTTCTTACTGCAGCTTAAGTGCGATGTTCCTTTGACTTGCGGTGTTCAAGTCATCTTGGTCATGGAGACTTATACTTTGACATCTTAAGCAAGCATCTCCAAGGAGGTGTGGACCCAGGATGGTTGGGTATAAGCCGAAGTGCCCGAAGATGTTTGAACAGCCTACAAAGGATTCACCACTCCTTGCGAGGAGATGTATACCCAAGGCCTATCGTCGGATTGTTACTCGAAGCCTCTGGCCAGAGCATACATGTTAGAGTATGAATCTCTAAAACATGAGAGTAACTAGAATCCGTTGGACGAGAAAGACATTACTTGGGCTAGGTGTGACGTAGTCAGCCTAGTGGGGACTGACACACATAGACCGTGTCCTGAACCAAGTGGGTATAAGATGGTGAAGGGAATGAGGCACGATTCATTAGAGCTGCTGAAGGGTTTCAGAATTATTTCTGAGGTCAACCGTTGATCTTTCGATTAATTGGGGGTCATGATGTACTACTAGGTGCCACTCATGATCGTTCTATAATTGGTTGATTATAGACGGCCAACATAAATCGAAAGCCTATTTAGTCACACGCACTACGAGTAATCCGAGGGATTTAAAACGAGTTGAAAATTGGATTTTCCAATCAAGAGAAATAAGTCGAATCTGAATTTATCAGAGGCGCATCGGAAGCTTAAAATGGCTAAGTCTTTTGAAGGCTTATTGGACGAATTAAAAGTTTAATTCGTAGGGTTTGGCTTGGTGTGGCCGGCCAAAGAGGGTGCCCACCCTCTTTGGTTTGGCCGGCCACAATAAAGGAGGAAAA